>JAMPIV010007057.1:0-127776 GCA_024509875.1 Oreohelix idahoensis
TAGTTATTGAAACTGTCATCGATGGATCCTCTTGTGTATTTTTCACATTGTTGAACATTGTAATAAGTTAGTTCAATAATTTAATATTGATTAAAGTGGCAATTTATTTTCATTAATAACACTGACAAACAACATTTTCCTTTCTTATATAAGAATAAGTGTTCTTAGGTCAGTTTCTTGCGCTGATTTCAAATCTGAAATCCGTTTATCTCTATCACGTCGGGTTCTTAAGATATTTGTGAATAAATATATTTTTGGGAAACCGTTATTTGCTCCGTTTCATTTTTACTATATAACTTATTAAAAATTAATAAAATGCAAAATAATTCTACTTTTTATACTGCTAAAAGATGCATGACATATGTTACGCTATTTTTCAAATAGTTACTGTATTTTGAAATAATTCTGAGCGAAATATGGCTTCTAGAAGTTGTAGAATCGGTATCGAAACCAGTGCCTCATGATCCAATCACGTGTCCGATCCCAGTTCCACCATAACAATATCCGTTGGACGTGAATGAACCATCAGAAAGTGATAGTTTACCTGCTTTAGAAACTAATTCTGACTCGGATTATATACCGGTGAATGATGGTGTTCACTTAATTAACCATTCAGAACTTTCAGATCTAATACGTGATCTCGCTCTTACCAAAGGACAAGCGGAATTACTCGGTTCGCGACTCAAAGAATGGAATCTTTTAGCGCCCAATACTCCGATATCTAAATTTCGTCATAGACACAGAGAACTTGTTCAATACTTTGAGATGGATGATGGCATTTGCTATTGCAAAGATGTAAACGGTCTAATGGTGCACCTCGGTCGTGAGCACATAGTCAACGAATGGCGACTTTTCATCGATTCTTCCAAGACTAGTCTAAAAGCCATGTTATTGCATAACGGAAATTTATTTTCATCAATTCCAGTCGCCTACTCTGTTCATATGAAAGAAACTTATGACAATATGGCTATACTTTTGGCAAAAATAAAGTACAATGACTACCAATGGCGGATTTGTGGAGACCTAAAGATCATTGCAATTCTCACGGGCATGCAGACTGGGTATACTAAATTTTGTTGCTTCCTATGTGAATGGGACAGCCGCAACAGACAGGAACATTATGCAAGAAAGGTGTGGCCTATCAGGGATCGTATGCAGCTCTGGCATAAAAATGTAATACATGAGCCATTAGTTAACAAAGACGGCATCATTTTACCACCGTTACATATAAAGTTGGGGCTCATGAAGAATTTCGTAAAAGCGTTAGATAAAACGAGAAAAGCTTTCACTTATCTTCGAGAAAAGTTTCCGCAAGTTAGCGATGCAAAGATAAAGGAAGGTATCTTTGTAGGACCTCAGATTAGGAAAGTTATTGCAGACAAACAATTCGAGAACTTGTTACATGGTAGCGAACTTCGCGCATGGATGGCACTCAAATCGATCGTCGATAACTTTCTGTGAAATCACAAATCTGTCGACTATGTGCATATTGTTAAGCAGTGCATAGATGCATACAGAATTATGGGCTGTAACATGTCCCTCAAAATCCATTTGCTTGATTCGCATCTTGACTTTTTCCCTGACAAACTTGGCGAAGTCAGCGATGAACATGGAGAACGATTCCATCAAGATATCGCCGTAATGGAATCACGCTATCAAGGACGGTGGAGTGTGACCATGCTTGCCGATTATTGTTGGATGCTTCATCGCGATGTACCACATGCCATTCACCGACGAAAGTCGACTGCAAAGAAATTCAAGCCTACATAACTGTTACACTTCTTGTATGAATGATGTTATAATACTTTATGCCTTGTTAAAAAACTTCAATTGCGTATTTCTAGAGATCCCGACCTGATAGAGAAAAACGGTTTGCAGATTTAAAAACAGCGCATTAAAATTCACCAGAAAAACATAGAAATGTTAGAGAAAGAAAAAAAAAGTTTTTTTTTGTTAGTCAGTGTAATTAGAAACTGTACCATTGCATTCTAAAACTGAGCCTTTACAACACATCTTATGCACATGATATGTATTTATGTTTATATTACATGTATTTATTTCTCGTTGTGTTTATGTTGTGGGCGGTTGGTGAGGTGACTATTATATGGTATACCACGTAGAGAGGTCATATAATAGCGTTCTATAGGTGCAATTTTCTTGGTTGAAAATTTGCTGCGACATCTGTTGCTATTAGTGTTAGCTGTGAAGACTGTGCTCGTCGTTGTTTTCGTAATATTTTTTCTGTTCTTCAGTTTTGTTTCGATTTGTTTGTACTTGTAGATCTACCCTTTTCTAAAATTTAGTTCTATACACATTTATATTTATACACTGTGGCGTTATTTGTGTTGTTATCCCTTTGCAGTTGTCATCACAGATTCTGTGATTATTTTCATTGATTTTCCTATTTGATTTATTTGATTTCTGCAAATGTTTTCATGTTGTCTTTTATAATTGTTTTGTTGTGTTCTTGATCGACATACACTATATGAAACATATTTGATCATACACTACTAGCTGTGTAGTGAATTTATGAGAAATAATCAACTGATGATTAATTGCTGTTACTAGAGGTACACAGTTGATTATACAAGACCTTATTTAAAGGCTGTTGGCTGCAAATAAAAGATTAGAAGCTGAGGCTGAAAATAAAAGATTAGAAGCTGAGGCTGAGCAGAAAAGATTAGACAGAGAAGCTGAGGAGAGAAAAGCAATGAGAGAACATGAACATCAAAAAGAACTTTTAGCATTTGAGTTAGAAAAAATTGAAATTGACAAATATGAGTAATGTTAATCAGTCAAATGGTAATAGTGGTAAACCCTTTACTTATAAGGTCAAGGTACCAGCGTTCAATCCTTCCAGTGACGATATTACATTCTGGCTGGATCGTTTTGAACGTTCTTGTCGAGCTCATAATGTGGATAAATCACAATATGCTAACCAGTTATCAGAAAATTTGAAAGGTGATTCTCTGACTAGTTTAAGTTTGGTTGAAGAGGCTGACAAGGATAACTATGATGTTATTAGAGCAGCCTTATTGAAAAAATATCAATTAACAGAGGAAGGTTACCGTATTTTGTTTGAGAAAATGGTACCTGAATCAGGGGTAGAATTCTCAGAATTCATTGCAAGGACACGTCTTACATTTAATTGTTGGATTGAATTGTCCAAAACAGAAAAGACATATGAAGCCCTTATGGACTTGCTGCTCAGAGACAAGATTATGTCAAGTGTTAATAAACCATTCCTTGAATTCCTACATGAGCGTAAACCCAAGACACTAAAAGAAATGGAAGAATATTGTACCCAATACGTCACGGCACATCCGGACGTAGCTTTTAGCAATGCTAAGGTTAAAGAAAGTATGCCAGTTGCATCAGCAACACCATATAACCCTAATTATTCACACAAATTTCAGGGACCTCAAAACAGGTTTGATAAAAAGGGTAACCATAATAGTTATCAAAACCAAGGTAACCAGTCATTTCAGGGTTCTTCTGCGAAGTACTGGAGACGAGCTGACGGCCCTCGATTCGGGTGTGGTCATAATTATAGGAATTTCCGCAGAGGAAGTCATTATAGGAACTATCCAAGTCATCCATCATGGAGACAACAAGATCATGATTATAGAGATACTCATTATAATGAATATGCTAACCATGAGAACTATGACTCAAACCCAAATAGGGGTTACAATAGAGGAAATAATAATGATTACAGAGGCAATAATAATCGAGGTAGATCACAATACAAAAAAACATAAATCACATTATCAGGCAAACTCTGCACAGCAAGAGTCACATGAAGCCTATAAACAGACTAAAGATAATAATGATGCTAATAATATGGCATGTTCCGCTTTTGATTTTGGGAGAGCATCTCAGTGCCCCCAATGCAAAACATTATTTGAACCAACTACGGTGTCCACTTTAAGTTGTGGCCATCCTCTTCTCGCTCTTCCTGCGTCAGTCGCGCATGATGGAAGAGGTTCTCTTGTCTTACATAAAAAAAAAGTTAGTTGCTTATCCTTTACAGGACGTGGCAATCAACCCCAGCTTTTATTGGCTGTTGTCTTACATAAAGGTTTAGTAAATGACAATCCAGTCTCAGTTCTTTTTTATTTAGTCAAATATGTAACGTTTGGCGGCACCTTAGAGAAATACTCTACTGCTATCATTAGGATTGCTACTCCTTTCTTTACAGGAGATGTACACGCATGTCTTCTGCCGAATCCGATCGCTGATCTTATCATCGGTCGTATTCACGGAGTCAAAGAATGCACTCCACAACAAATTTCCGTTTGGGAAAAACAAAATATGCAAACTGCTAATGCTGTAGTCACTAGAGCTCAAGCTCTTAATATGCCTCAAACTTCATCTACTGAAGATAATGAAGTGCATAACCAAGATGATCCCTTGGTAATTTCTCGTGACTCGTTTATAAAACAGCAAGAAGATGATCCGACTCTAAAGAAATTCTTCACTCTTGCAACAAAAGAAGATCCGAATAAAGATACAAAGCGTAAATCTTGGATTACAATGAAGAATGGCGTACTTGTACGTATGGTGCAAGACTCCACTAAGTCAAGTCATTCTCAGATTCTTGTTCCCAAGAATTTGAGAGTTAAAATTTTGCAGCACGCACACGACTCTCAGTGTGCTGGACATATGGGTTTTTCCCGTACAAAGTCAAGAGTTCTTGCGGCTTTCTTTTGGCCTTTTGTGAACAAAGACATACGGATTTATTGTCGATCTTGTATAGTATGTCAAGAAGTCAAATCCAAAGGTCCACGCCATGCTGCACCTATTCAGGCGGCAGACATCCCTATTCGACCATTTCAGAAAATGGCGATAGACATCATTGGTCCATTTAAGATCAAATCTGCTAGAGGACATCAGTTTATCTTAACGTGTGTGGACATGTGCACACGTTGGCCCGAGGCTATTCCTCTGAAGAGCATCACTACTGCTGACATTGCAGATGATCTTTGGCTAATATTTTCTGGTCTGGGATTCCCCGGAGAAATATTATCAGACCATGGCACCCAACTAATATCGGATACCATGTCTCAAGTGATGTCGACTCTGCAGATAGAGAGATCTTTGAGTAGTATCTATCATCCTATTTCCAATGGGATGGTCGAACGGCTAAATAGAACACTCAAAAACTTACTAGGGAAGATAACTGAGGATCATCCTCAAGATTGGGACAGGGTTTTACCCGCGGCCCTCTTCGCTTACAGAGAGGTCCCCAATGAACATACAGGATTTTCTCCCTTTGAACTTGTCTTTGGCGCGCGACCGCGCGGCCCTAAGGCTTTGCTTCATGATCTCATAAACGCTGATAATATTACCGATGACACAAAATCTTCTTACGAATATGTCATCGCGCTGAGACAAAAGATTATCGAAGCATGCAAATTGGCATCTTCTTCTGAATTTGCTAAGCAGAAGGCAAGACAATTTGCCAATAAGAAAAGAACCTTACGACAACTTTGTCCTGGTGACAAAGCATTTGTTTTGCTACCTTGTAGGGAAAACAGACTTCTTATTTCTTGGAAAGGTCCATACGATATAATCTCGAAAATTTCCGATGTTGACTACATTGTCGATATTGGTGGAAAGCATAAAACCTTCCACATCAATATGCTTACGGAATTCCATGGACGTCCGGATTATTTACAGCCTTATTTCCAGGCAACGGACGATTCACCAGTCCAACATGGTCATTACTCATCACTGTCCGTAATACAGGATGAGGAAACAAGTTTTTCGGATGTTAATCTTCCGCTTCCGATGATTCCACTTCATTCTAGTGAATCATGGAAAAATGTTACTGTCTCTCCTGATTTATCTCTAGGAGAACAGCGACAAGTTTCGGCTATGTTACAAACATTTCAGGATGTCCTTACTGACATTCCTGGACAAACTCATGTCATTCAACATGACATTATTCTAACTGACCATAATCCTATTAGGGTCAGACCTTATCCTATCCCTATACATTTTCAAGCACAGGTTGAGAAGGGGTTGGATGGGATGATAGATTTAAAAATAATTGAACCATCCACTTGAACCATCCACTTCTGCATATTCTTCGCCGATGGTTATTGTTCGAAAAAAAGACAATAACATACGTCTTTGCGTTGACTATCGCAAATTGAATCAAGTTACGAAGTTTGATGCTGAACCTATGCCTTTACTAGAAGAGCTACTTACTAGGCTTTCTAAATCTCATTTTTTCACTAAACTAGATTTGTCTAAAGGATATTGGCAAGTTCCTTTATCTGAACGCGCCAAACCAATTACGGCTTTTTCTACACCTAGAGGCCTTTTTCAATGGAATTTCATGCCTTTCGGCCTTATGAACGCACCAGCTACATTCGTACGCATGATGCGTCGAATCCTATCTTATCGGTCAGATGTCATCGCGTACCTAGACGACATCTGTCTTTTCAGCGATACTTGGGAAGATCACTATTCGGGGTTAGTTGAATTACTATCTACTTTACGCGAGTATAACCTGACAGCGAAACCCTCTAAAGCCTACATTGGTTTTAGCGAAATTTCTTTCCTAGGCCATCGAGTTGGTCATGGTTTCCTAAAGACAGAGGACCATAATATCACTACGATACTCAACATCTCTATTCCTAAGACAAAAAAGCAAGTACGAAGTCTCTTAGGTCTTATTCAATTTTATGGAAGATTCATTCCGAATCTATCCTCTATCATGGCACCTCTTTCTACACTACTAAAGAAAGGGTCGCCTAATATGGTCCACTGGTCACAGGAATGCCAATCCTCTTTGGATAAGATTAAAAATTTGTTTTCAACACCACCTATTTTAGTGTTACCTACTACAGATAAGACATTTGTTCTTCGTAGTGACGCTTCATCCACTGGGATTGGAGCGGCACTAATGCAAGAGTACTCTGGAACTCTGCATCCAGTAATGTATATCTCTAGAAAACTTAATGCTGCAGAAAGGAATTATTCGGTTTTAGACCGTGAACTATTGGCTATGGTTTGGTCAATTCTCAAACTACAAAGATTCCTTCTAGGCGCACATTTCATAGTAGAAACCGATCAGAAAGCTCTTACGGCTATACAGAGTAAGAATTTGAAGAGCTCGAGGTCTACTCGATATGCAATTGCTCTTCAACCTTTTCATTTTTCGGTACGAGCTATCCGTGGATCAGATAATGTGATGGCAGACATTTTGTCTAGATGCCCACATGATTCCACCTAACTGTTGGGTCTTGGACTTCTTAACACTTCCAACTCTACAACAGTTTTTTCTTTTCTATATCAAGATAGATACACATTGTAATTTGTAATATAGTGATTGTATCACTACTATCACTACGTTCATTGATATATTCACCGCTACTCTTTGATGATTTTTCTTCTTTGTCAATCATGTACTTATAATGCTTAAATATGAAATTGTTATATGCATTGTGTCATTGCCAGCATTGTAGTATATGTTGGTGGCACCTCCCTGGAAACATATATGCTTAAGAGAAATGATTTCTCTGAGATGTTGAGATGTATTCTCACAAGTCGATCTATGCTTCGACTTTACCTTAATTTGAAATTATAAATTGCTCTTATTAGTCATCTGCGCATTATTCGTGCGTGGTGAGCCTATTGTATGTTGCTCTCAGATAAAAAAAAAATTTCACTTTTTTTTCCCGGGGGTTCCGGTAGTCTGTTACCAACAGATTACTGGTGACAATGTATATATATTTATGATAATATTGATCTGTCGGAGGAAAGGTATTTGTTTTTAGAATCAGGATGCTTTCCTGGTCAAAGCGATATCACCCATGTTGAACTTATACTTTTATTACATGGGTTATCTTTCCTGAATATCGAACTCAGCGTAGGAATCTAGGTTTACAGCGATCCATTCTTTGTTGGGTTAGAAATAGATTGTTCTTGCTTCAGAATATCTATGGCCCGAATCTATGTGTATTTCTTGTCTATGTAGGACGAGTCTGTCTTATATCTTAATATCTTTGTATGTCTAAGTCGAACTATATCTTCGGTGTCGAACTCGGGGTCAAAGGTTGTTCGGCGGAGGTGTCGCTAAGGGGAGGTGAGAAGGTTCCGCCCTGATGGGTGCTGAGTTGTTGTAGCGGCCTGTCGCCGAAAAGTGATCTCTATACTAGTGGGGAAAGAGGTAGTCTCTTTAGACATATCATGTATTATTCACCCCAGTGTTTATTCTTACTGCCAAGGAATGGCAGAATCATATTCTAGTGTATTTCTGATAACAAGGTAAAGACGCATTTCTTATGAACTTTTCCTGAGGCATTGTATTCGATGGGCAGTCGTACGGTTGTACGTTTAGATGAATATTAACCAGATGAAGATGACATTCATACCTAGCAGCACCATATTATGTGATGAAGTCAATAGTATCAATGGTAGAATCTACAAAGCAATGAGGACATTTAATGAATGATCAGCTTTGATTGCGCTTCATAGTTTGTATCCTGGGTGAGTGACAACTCACTGGGAGGAGAAGCCATTTTGAATCCTATATTTTCCAATCATCGAGGAGAGAACAGGAATGCCCCCTTACTATCACCTGATGAGTCCAGAGATCACTGCTACAGAAGAGAATCCACTACTAGTGGTTCAATATTGTTATCAAAAAAATATGTGCTGAGGTTTACCTAAAGGAATCTTCGCTAGACGAGGTTAGGTCTAGGAACCATCTTGAACCTTGTTTATGAACTGACGTGCTCTGTCAGTAAAGTCAGACGATATATATTGGAATTACTGAGTGTTTGTCTACTGACATTCCATTGGTACTGTTATGCAACATGATGCCCATGTGATAGTGTATTTCATTGATCAACATTATTATGATTTATGCCAATCTGTCTGCTGTCACTGTACCCGTGCTGTCAAGTGTGATCGTTCCAATTAAACTGTATGAAACGTACATAGTAGTTGGCGTAAATGACTTCCAGCCATAGGTGAGTGAGATTGGTCTATTTGTCAACTCTAACGAACGTTTGCCATCATTCGCATGTACTGTATCCTCACTCCATGTCTACACACCACTGCGTAGGTCGAGTTGACCTTTTGTTTGTCTTCATTTTGACAACGCCCATCAACACCCTCCGAACACGATTGCAACCAAACAAGCAACATGTGGGAAATTTCATTTTTGGTTTTTGTCAACCTGCGTGACCCCCGGAGAAATTTCACTTTCGATGTTGACCGGCCTTTGAAGTCCCGCTCCTCCGACCCGCCTATCAACTTTCCGGGCATTCTCTTCCCGCGACCATAGTAGGTAACATCGTGAGTTCTTTTTGAAAAATATTTTCCTGAAAACTATGACATGTTTCAGTGGGTTCAAAATCCCTTCAGTAGTGATGCTCCTTTGGACTTCAGTACTGCAGAAGAGGAAGAACTGATAGAACTTTCATCAGACTCTTCACTACAAGCGAAGTTTCCTTCCATGGCATTGCCAACATTTTGGTATTCAGTAAAACTGGAGTTCCCAAGTTTGAGCAAGAGAGCACTGAAGATAATAATTCCTTTTGCAGCCTCCTATCTCTGCGAGGCATGGTTTTCAGCAGTGGCTGTCATAAAATTCAAGTTCAGATCAAGACTTGATGTGGAGAAGGAAATGAGGGTAGTTGTATCTCAATTGGTGCCAAGATTTGGCAAGCTGTGTAACAACAAGCAAGCTCAATTTTCTCACTGAGGTGACTAGTACTTTATTCATCATAATTTTTGTTTGTTTTACGTGTACAGGTTTTTTGTTATGGAGATTGAATCATGAGTGCAGTACATCAGTCAATGATTTTCAGACACAAATTTAAAAAAAAAATGTTAGAAAGAAACTACTTTATCTGTGCTGTTTTCTTTTTTATAGTAAGGGTTTTCAAAGTGCACTTTGCGTATATTTTTTCTTGTACGTGTAATTTTTTCACAGATTGTCCAATTGCATTTTTTTTAAAATTACATTGTTTAAAAGCCTTTCCAAAGCTCTCCTACTAAAAAAAAAATTAGGCTAAATGTCGAAACATCGCTAGAGTTTTTACCAGTTATCCCACAGGGGAGCCGCAGAAAGAATGTAGCTGGTCAGTGGAGCCATGGACACAAAAAGGTTGAAAACCGCTGCCCTAGATAATAGAGCTAGGATTTTGTAGCTAAACAATTATCAGTAGTTCAAACTTCGGAATATTGGATCTAATCCAGAACGTGCTATCAAAATTTTTTGCAGAGTCGGCCAACCTTTTTTTAAAGAAGGCTTAATGGTACCGGTAGTCATTTCTGGAAACATCCTGAGGTACGATTCTAGAAGGCCTATCACATCTGCATACTTACTACGCTTTAAACTAACGTAATCCCAGACGGCGTATGAAGAAAAGTCAAGAATCCACAGAGACCCCGCACCACTAAAACAAGGCTCAAACGAAAACCCAATGCCAAGACAGAGAAAGCTAAGTTTCAAACGCAGAGCCTATTTGATTGTACTCCTCCTCCAAAATCCCATCCCCGATGACGAAATTTCTTAATATCAAAATAGAACAACATAAACATCAAAACATAAATTTTTTTAGATCAAAAGTTATTTTTTTAAACCTTGTTACTCCAATTTT
Organism: Oreohelix idahoensis; assembly: GCA_024509875.1. Lineage (NCBI taxonomy): Eukaryota > Metazoa > Mollusca > Gastropoda > Stylommatophora > Oreohelicidae > Oreohelix > Oreohelix idahoensis. The sequence goes on from JAMPIV010007057.1 coordinate 10,626, forward strand.
TTTGTCATAAATAAATATACTTGCTTATATATGTAAATATAAATCCCTAGTTGGAGTTTTTAACTTTGGTTGAGAAACAGTTTATGTTTGCATCCGTACTTCTTCCTCTTCCTCGTTCGTCCTGAAATGGACGTTGGTTGCGTTGTGTCTGTTTACGCCGGAGCTGCGATATCTGCGCCTTTCGGCCGACACATCCGACTTCAGCACGGCATTTTTTGGGACCGGGTTTGCCTTCCCTCTTCGACCCCTACTCTCTCAGCCAGACTGCAGTGATGCAGCTTGTTTCCAGGACCACCACGTGGAGGTGGAGTAGGGTCTTGGTCAGCTCTGGTTCGCTGACCCTGACGCAAGCAGTCGTACGAACTCATATTATATATATATATATATATATATATCTTGCTGAAGTTCTTTCATTTCGAGCCTGTTCTCAATATCGATACATATTAATCTTACAGAAGTGCGGCGGTGGATAAAAACTTTACAGACGCCGAGATTTCTAAGTTTTTGTAGTCGTCATCCTTCAATCCTGCAAGGCTCCTTATTTGAGAACTCAATCCTCCTATTTATACTACTGCAAAGAGTAACTCTTGGGCAAAGGGTACTACTTTTTATAAACTCATTCTTAACTCTAACTCGCTGGCCTCCATTTCTTGGACCACTACGACAGATCAAGGGAGAAACCGCGACAGTTCCCTTCAAAATATCTTCTGCATGTCATAAAGTACATTCTGTTTAATTAAATCCTTTGTTTTATTCAAGTTGCCTTCTTTTGATTTGATTCCTTGATTCGTTTAAACTCTGGATTTATTTGACTACTAAGTATGTTTGTTGTGTTTTCTCTTATTACTTGTTTTGAAGCTATTGCCACAGCTGTTTGAAGAAAGCGTTGTTTTAAATTGTATGTTAGTTGTAATTGATTTTATTAGTGCCAATATGATCTGTTAATAATGGAAAGGTAGAACAGTTTGCACATTTTCTGTTTTCTTTAATCATTTTGTAATTCTTGCCTTTTTACTCTAGTTTACATTTGTTGTGTTCTTTTAACTAAAATCTGCAACTTAGTTTTAGTTTTCCCTACATATCGTTTTAGTAATTTTAAAAAAATCTGGCTACTTGAACACTGAATTACTGGAGGAACACATTTTTATTCTTGTAATGTTCTTTACTGCGAGTGTTGAAAAATAAAGGAACTTCTTGAAATTCCAGAGTACTTACGTCTACTGTTTTTACTGTTTACAAATGTTATGTATCATTTTTAAGCATTCTTTTTACTTTTTATAATTTGTATTTTGATTTGGTTAGTGTGTTCATCATTTCTCTTTGAAATTGTAATCTCGGCTTGTTTGATAGCACATTATCTTGTGTCATGACAAAGTTTATTTTGCTTTTAATAATGTTGTTTTCTCATTTAAATTACTTTGGTCGCATTTACAGATAGCTTTCGATGCTTATATTTGGTGCATATTATTGATTTTGTTGTGTGTATGTAAATTTTCCATATCGTCATTCCATCACTGTTTGAAATCAAGTACCCTCCTATCTGTTCTATCTTGTTTTCACTTTCTTCCAGAGTCTTAAAAATATTTACAATTTTAGATACATTTTTTGAACACTTACTACAAACGTTGACATTACGCTTTATTTTTTTCTATATCTTTTTATCCTTTGTGGACACTTCTTTCTTCGTTTTGATTATCAATTACTTTCTTTTTGTCTTTCTGTGCATTACGTCATTTGAATGCATTCTCCCATTAATAATTAATTATTAATCCATCTAGTTCTAATAATTGAAAGCATAATAATCATAATTTATATAGACTTTAGTCATTCTTAAAATGACAATAGCCTCTAAAAATAATAAACTTACTTCACTTTTAAAAAATGTATACGAACGAAAGAAAACAAATTCACAAATTCAGAAATTCGAATAAAATGTAGATGATGTCCCTGGTCTTTGAAACATAGGCACGGACACAAAGAGCATTTTAACGTTTAAAAAGATTTACAATTTAATTTATTGTTAAATGTGTTAATTTTTATTTTTTTTAAATTTTTTTTGCGTACACCCGCTATCACTCGAGGCGAAATCTCAGGTTAGTATGTCTAACCTGAGACTGATCTTTACGTGAGTATACTTTTTTTTCTTGTACAGAGACAGGTGTCCCTCACCATTCAGGCAGATACTCGCCGATATCGGAGGTACAGTACTCATTAGAGCTGGGTCGGCTCAGGAGCCGCCAGTCCCTGGTCGACGACACTTCTTCAAATCCCTCGCCAGGGCTCGAGTTAATCCAGTCCAAATCTCGGTCGACGAAAATCTTCAAATGTACTCGCCCGGGTTTGATCCTGGGTTACCCGGTCCCCAGCGCAGTTTGGTAACCAGTACACCAGCGCGGCTCCCTAAATGTGTTAATGAATATTAAGTCATTTATTTTCCGTTATCTAGATAAAACAAACAACTTCTCAAGCGTTTTACATTCCATAAAGGATCAACAAAAAGAAACTTTCACTACATGTGCAATCAATCAATTAGTCAATCAATCAATTAGTCAGTCAATCAATTAGTCAGTCAATCAATCAGTACGTTTTAGCTACAAAAGGAGCATAGGCCTTCAAGAAACAGATGCCAAATCTTCCTGTGCCGTCACATCAGGTCAAGATCTTCCTGGTCTTCCTCAACATTTCCAGTTCCTGTCTCCATGTATTCTTCAGTCTGTCTCCACTTCTCTTACCTCGGGGGCTCCAGACCAAGGACTGGCTAGTAATGCTACCACAAGGTCTCTTCAATGTATGACCTGACAATCGCCAGCGTCTCCTTCAAGTTCGTCACTTGTTGCACATGCAGACATTGGTCAGAATTAGCTTTGCAGCACAGCGCTTATGAAGCCCATATTATTATAACCGAAAAGTGGTAGGACTTCGATGCCTTCAGGGAAGTACCTAGGTTTAATTTTTATATTTATTTAGGTTCTTATGTGTCCTATCTAGCCTTCACTTTCTTTCCTTTCCCTGACGAAGGCCTTGTGGCCGTAACGTTGGCTATTTTCTTTGTCTTTTGTCCTCGTAAGACGAATCACCTTTTTTCGATTTTTTTTTCACACCCATCCTTATGAAGCCCAGAACGATGCAGATTAATATTTAATGTTTTAGTCTGTAGAACTAAAACAAACTTACAAATTATGAAAAGAGAAGTATTTGCTAACAGTGTAGACAATATTATTCCTTTAGGTTTTTGTTGCTGTCGTTGTGTCCCCAAATGTACGCCACTCATATAATTTAAAGACACACAGAAGCAAATTAAGAATCTCTCCCACAACTCACATGTCCGGCTTCTCCGAAATGTTTTTCTCATAATCATGTCCGCTTTCCCATTCATCTCATACCTTTTACTCCATGATCTATGCGGACAAAGTGATCAGTATGCTAGACTTTCTTTCCAAAATTCTATTTTTGTTTTGTTATTTAATCAGCAATGAGGAAGAGGTAGTACCTTCATGGGGCCATACCCATGTTTTTATTTATGGAATATTACGACCTAGGGATACCGAAATAATCGTATACTGTGAGGACAGACAGAAAAAAAAAGATCTGAAACACAAACAAGAAAGCTAGAAATAAACTGTAGCCGGGCTATGCATAAGAATCGTTGTCGTTAACATGTCGGCCTTGTTGTCGCTATTCTTGCATTATTAAACATTAATGTAAAAAAAAAAACAGACTTTTACTTTACGTTTTCATTTGATTTAAGGCGCACTAGAAATTATCAAATATAATTGTATGTGTTTACGGTAACTGGCTATTCATAAAAAGGAATTTCATCTAGTAAATGTCAAATGTATTTGTTCTTTTATTTTCACAAATTTTAATAACATGTTTTATATATACCCGGTATTTATTTTTCGTTTCGATAGCATTTTTCATAGATATTCTTTGTATTATCTTACTCCAGTTTTCCACACTGGCCTCCACATTAAAGAACGAACGAACGAACGAACTTTATTTTCGAAGGGTTATGAATTGGGCGCGCAGGCCCGTCTAACATTCTGCCCTTCCAAAGACCAGGGGTTAAGGCATACGGTAAAGGAGAAACATCATGTATATACTAGGCTAAGATTGCTGGAATTTGACATGAAACTGAAGACCTGCAGTGTATGACATGACGCATCCTTCGTGTATACAACCAGCGGGGTATAGGAATAGTTTGGTTTTTAAGGACTATCTTCATTGCACACGGACAACTCCATCAGTGCTCCGATCTTCTCCCTTAGATCACTCAAGGGGGATCTCAGCACAGTGCACGAACTCCGTAGCACCGGCGAGAATCCCAATGTGTGTATATAGGAATCACTCATTCTATAAATATATTTGGTGGGTAGGTTTCTAGTTTTTAAATTTTGCCAGAGCAGCGGCCCTTTGGCCTACTCTTTACGATTTCCAACTACCTATCCGAGAAGGCTGGGCATCCGATCTCACTACCCTTGAGACCAGGGGGGAGTATGAAATCATTAGGACCCTGGTTCTGAAAAAAAAAAATTTCCATAAATTATATTCCCTCTACTGGGAATTGAACCCGGTACCTCTAAATTTCGAGGCGGACGCCATTCCGCTTAGACACTCCGACCCTCAATATATATGAATATAAGAATAGTTAACATTCATACCCTTCGACATTAGCTGAAGGAGCCTGAGCACCAATGCTCGGAGTGCAGTGATTTTGATTTACAATAACAATCATCATCATCAGCTGCCATCGTCGCAACGAATGTCGGCTGCAATGAATCTCCATTGTTTTCTGCCTCTTGACTTGATGGTGCACTCTGATAGACCCTTTCCTGTCCATCTCTTGATGTTATCTTCCCACTTATAGCGCTGTTTTCCTCTTGCACGTTTGCCTTCAACTCTTCCTTCTAGGAAACATTAACACTCCAACCAGCAATCCTGCGTAGCGTTAAGGCACTTTCGATAGTGTTTAAGAAGACAAGAAGTTTTCGCTGACTCAATTTTGCAGTACTGCTTCTATGTTTCCAGGTATTACACCTTCCTTTCCTGTCTGATTGATGTCCAAATTTCGTCTCAAGAGAAGATTGACATCTAAAATTTTGCTGGTCAGCTTTGAAGTTATGATCATTAATTCGTTAATATTGTTAGCAGGCAAATGCGTCATGAGCGTCCAATTGGAACAATTTCCTGACGCGGAAAAGTTGCCAGGTTCCGGGTTCGAAACCTGGTGGCCTCACGCTCCAGTATAGCCAGCTGTAAATGGGTAACTGTCTCTGTTATTGAATTAGTATAACGAAGTCTCTAACACTTCACTCTTCAGTGTCCGCTGTGGGACTACCTTTACCTTTCTCTATGATCATGACCACACGCAGTTTCTCTTCTTCTTCGCACATTCTCAGACAACAACTTGAATAAGTTCAAAGAAATCAGTGGTCAGCTTGAGGCTATTTGCGTCTCCATCGAGCTTTTTCCAGGAATAGTACTGGTGCCGGCCAAAGGTGCTTTCTCTGTTGCTCATACGTTGGGCATCTTTGAAGGAGATACTCACGGTTACAGTCTACACTAAGCAAGTTAGTGATTATTCAACAAAATCGACATGTGATGTCAGGATGAGATTCTATTAGGAAAGCGCCAACCATGCGTAATTTTGTCTTAGGTAGGACTTTTTGTACGCAAGATGCATCAGACAATGATCCCGGATTGTGTAACCATATTGTAAATGGACATATTCAAACATAGGGAATGTCATACTGGCAAATACCGTGGGGCTGTTGTTTAAGAGGACTGTTATTTGTTTTTATTTTTTCTTTAAGCATATATTAGCCCCGTATAGTCCCCGGGGGTCTATTAGGGGACAAATAATAGAACTACTGCTTGATCAGGCATGCCCCGTCAGAAGCGACTAAAATGAGGTTGTGTATGGGGCTGACAACCTCACCATGTAAAACACAGTAATAGAGAAACCACCATTACAAGAGCGCATGAATGGATGAATGAATCTGTTGGAGACATGAATGGATGAATGAATGTGTTGGAGACATGAATGGATGAATGAATGTGTGGGAGACATGAATGGATGAATGAATGTGTGGGAGACATGAATGGATGAATGAATGTGTTGGAGACATGAACGGATGAATGAATGTGTTGGAGACATGAACGGATGAATGAATGTGTTGGAGACATGAATGGATGAATGAATGTGTGGGAGACATGAACGGATGAATGAATGTGTTGGAGACATGAACGGATGAATGAATGTGTTGGAGACATGAATGGATGAATGAATGTGTGGGAGACATGAATGGATGAATGAATGTGTTGGAGACATGAACGGATGAATGAATGTGTTAGAGACATGAATGGATGAATGAATGTGTGGGAGACATGAATGGATGAATGAATGTGTGGGAGACATGAATGGATGAATGAATGTGTTTGAGACATGAACGGATGAATGAATGTGTTAGAGACATGAATGGATGAATGAATGTGTGGGAGACATGAACGGATGAATGAATGTGTTGGAGACATGAACGGATGAATGAATGTGTTGGAGACATGAATGGATGAATGTATGTGTGGGAGACATGAATGAATGTGTTGGAGACATGAACGGATGAATGAATGTGTTGGAGACATGAATGGATGAATGAATGTGTGGGAGACATGAATGGATGAATGATTGTGTGCGAGGCATGTATGGATGAATGATTTTGCGCGAGACATGAATGGATGAATGATTGTGTGCGAGACATGAATGGATGAATGATTGTGTGTGAGACATGAATGGATAAATGATTGTGAGCGAGACATGAATGGATGAATGAATGTGTGGGAGACATGAATGGATGAATGAATGTGTGGGAGACATAAATGGATGAATGATTGTGTGCGAGACATGAATGGATGAATGATTGTGCGCGAGACATGAATGGATGAATGATTGTGTGCGAGACATGAATGGATAAATGATTGTGAGCGAGACATGAATGGATGAATGAATGTGTGGGAGACATGAATGGATGAATGAATGTGTGGGAGACATAAATGGATGAATGATTGTGTGCGAGACATGAATGAATATGTGCGAGACATGAATGGATGAATGAATGTACTCGAGACATTAATGGATGACTGAATGTGCGCGAGACATGAATGTATGAATGAATGTGTGGGAGACATGAATGGATGAATGGTTGTGTGCGAGACATGAATGGATGAATAAAGGTGTGCGAGACATGAATGGATGAATGGTTGTGTGCGAGACATGAATGGATGAATGAAGGTGTGCGAGACATGAATGGATGAATGAATGTGTGGGAGACATGAATGGATGAATGGTTGTGTGCGAGACATGAATTGATGAATAAAGGTGTGCGAGACATGAATGGATGAATGGTTGTGTGCGAGACATGAATGGATGAATGAAGGTGTGCGAGACATGAATGGATGAATGATTGTGTGCGAGACATGAACGGATGAATGATTGTGTGCGAGACATGAATGGATGAATGATTGTGTGCGAGACATGAATGGATAAATGATTGTGTGCGAGACATGAATGGATGAAAGAATGTGTGCGAGACATGAATTTATGAATGAATATATGCAAGACATGAATGGATGAATGAATTTGTGCAAGTCTCAAGCACACCACATGTGCAGTATAATCACCAGTGCACCTATACATGCAAAGTACAGGCTTAGTGCCGACAATATGAGCGACATTTTTCCAAGTGCCCGCGGCATAAAAGAAATACTTCCAAATGCACATGACATCAAACATATATTTGCACTAAATATATTTCCAAGCGCCTACAAATTGTACGATATATTTTTTCTTCATCCCATGGCACAGTATATTTTCAAGTGCACACAATATGTTTTTAAAAAGTTAGTGAAATGAACACCTTGAGATACCGAAGAAATTAACTACGTTCTGATCACTCTTTTTTGCTTCAGGGGAGACTATAGCCACCACTGCAGCCTGTCCTCTAGCAGGAAGTCTAGAACAAAGCATTCATGTATTATTACAACGGTGCTTCTGTAGCAATATATTTTACCTGGTAAGGTTGCCAGCAGATGCACAACATTTTGAATAAACGTCAATGTCTCCAAATACATTTACACACTCTGAATGTGTATAACTTACATATAAACCTAGTTTTCTTGTTTCTTTTGTTTGTTTATTTATTGAATATATGGACTAGCATGATACTAACAAACCAACCAACAAACATCATACGCAGTAATAGGCTGTATATCTCCATATTAATAATCGTCTTAATGAAACATTTCTGACCAACAATAAAATAATCCCACCAGCTTTTAGTGAAAATACAGAAACAATAAGCATGGTATCCAATTTTCTCATGGTGGATTGACCATAAATCATTTTAAGTTTGGCTATTAAGATCCAATGAAGTTGAAATGGAATGGAAAGGAATCAGATAACCATAGGAGAAATAATACCGTCATGTACCAGAAAGAGCACACTGTATTTCATCCCCATCACTTTTTTGGAGGGTTAATTGCTCCTATTGTTAAAGGAAAAGCCATCTCTGGCGGCAAAACCTCTACCATGACCTGTGAACTTCATTCATCCCCTTCAGCTGACCAAGGAACAAAGGCCTTCAATAAACTTATATCAAATCTTCCTGTCCTGAGTCATCAACTCAAGGAATTTCTGTGTCTTCCTCATTCTCTTCATGTCTGTCTCTAATTCTCTTCTCCATGTGGTCTTTGGTCTCTGTCTTACATTGGGGATTCCAGAGCAAAACACTGGTTGTTAATGCTATAAACAGGTTTCTTGCTGTTAATGCTATAAACAGGTTTCTTGTTGTTAATGCTATAAACAGGTTTCTTGTTGTTAATGCTATAAACAGGTTTCTTGTTGTTAATGCTATAAACAGGTTTCTTGTTGTTAATGCTATAAACAGATTTCTTGTTGTTAATGCTATAAATAGGTTTCTTGTTGTTAATGCTATAAACAGGTTTCTTGTTGTTAATGCTATAAACAGGTTTCTTGTTGTTAATGCTATAAACAGGTTTCTTGTTGTTAATGCTATAAACAGGTTTCTTGTTGTTAATGCTATAAACAGGGTTTTTGTTGTTAATGCTATAAAAAGGTTTCTTGTTGTTAATGCTATAAACAGGTTTCTTGTTGTTAATGCTATAAACAGGTTTCTTGTTGTTAATGCTATAAACAGGTTTCTTGTTGTTAATGTTATAAACAGGTTTCTTGTTGTTAATGCTATAAACAGGTTTCTTGTTGTTAATGCTATAAACAGGTTTCTTGTTGTCAATGCTATAAACAGGTTTCTTGTTGTTAATGCTATAAACAGGTTTCTTGTTGTTAATGCTATAAACAGGTTTCTTGTTGTTAATGCTATAAACAGGTTTCTTGTTGTTAATGCTATAAACAGGTTTCTTGTTGTTAATGCTATAAATAGGTTCCTTGAATGAGTATCTTATCCATCTCCAGCATCTTCTAATCTCTTGCTCCACTGACACTTCTCTAGTTCTTGTCATCAGTTCCACACTCGTGATCTATATGGATATATTTATAAAGACAGAGCTTGCTAAATATCTGCCTTGATAAAGCTAGGTCTGTTTTCTGGGATCAGAGTATTTGGAATTTGGAGTTAGCACAGCCTATATATACAGTATTGTAATCGCCGCTTAAAGATCTGCATCTACAGACCCGTGGAAAATGCAAACCACGTGACAGTATACCAAATGTTAGCTTCTCTTCAAAGAAAAAAAATCACGTTCCTGTCTCGTGCAGTTCACAAGTGAAGTTAATTGTTGTAAGTTATCTCGTGAATTTTCACTGGAAACGTAGACAAAGTAACCTGTCAACCAGGAGATACCGCGTTTGTGAATGTTGGCGAGAGAGGGCAAGTCCAAAATGTCAGTAGCTTTACTATTCTTTCTCTGTTACTTTCCGTCACCTACAGAATCCGGTTGAACGGGATCAACACATTACTGACTCCCGTTCTGGGCTGCAGTTGAAGTCTATGAGTCACAAGCAGGTGATGGATTATGATTTTTTTTATTTTTCACGTTTTTTAAATATTTTTATGAATTCGACTTCTCTCATGAAACATAGATAATACAAGTCTGCACAGTTCGGGCTTAACCCGAGACCAGGTGACGTAAAGTCTCAGCCCACCACAACATCTATTCTTACCACTCCTTCTACAACAACAACTACCACTCCTTCTTCAACAACAACTACCACTCCTTGTACAACAACAACTACCACTTCTGCTTTTGTTACAGTGCATGCTGTTGTCAGTTCTACTATTACTACAACTACTACAACCACTAATGGTGTTACTATAACGAAAACTATTACTGATATCGTTCTTCGAATAAATAGCAAAATTACTTTATCATGCAACATTTCCTTTACCACTCCTGTTTCCACATGCATGAATATATCTTCTCTTCACCCCTCCCCCTCCCCCCACCCCCACCCCCGGGCCAAGTAATTCATTCATTTAAAGTTCTAATAATATGTCATATCATTCATGCATCCTGCGTATTTTGACCCAAAAACAATCACACATTAAAACCTTGCCCAACCACTCAACTCTTTCACTCAATTTAACATTCTATTTCTACAACCAGGAAGAAGTGGTAGCAAAACGCAATGAATTTGTATCTTCCCTCATAATCAAAAAGTGTTATACCGTTACCGATTTTACCACTGATTCCTGTATCATAAATGTCATATTCTAAGAGACGTTACTCCGCAATTTAAGCTTACCAAAAGTGCTTGGCCTTGGAATTTCCGAATTCCGGTTTATTTTGTAAAGGGTGGTCCAGCTTATTTATCCACGAGGGCCACATAAACAAAAAAAAATTAAATTTCGCGGGCCATCCATGATAAAAAATTATTTAAAATAAAAGACCGGTGAAAAATGGATGAAAACTGAAGAGTGAGAAATGAAACAAAACAATAAAAATGACAATTAGCATTGAATTTCTATTGAAATAATTTTAGTTTTATTCGTACGTTCTAATGGGAAGTTTGGGGACGTGGATTTTCTTTAACCAAAGTCTCGATATCAATGTCAATCGAACGGTGTTTGATGCTGACTGCAGGCAGTAAAGCATTGCTTTCCACCGGACGTTTTGAGTTTAATCTCAAAAGTATTAATTATACCATATAATTAAAGAAATATTTTTTTTGGATGAACGCGTGCCACAAAACAGTTTTAAGCGGGCCACATTTGGCCCACGGGACTGCAGTTGGACCATTGACATAGAGTAATCTAAAAAAGTATATCAAGAAAGTGAAATCATAAGAACCGTCTTTCAGTCCCAAGCAGAAAAGTGGGTTTGGCCCAAACAAACGTTTTTGTTGTTGTTTGGAAATAATTTTTTTAAATGTTCATATGCATAAACAAATTTGTTCTTTTATCCTAGGTAAAATGGAAAGGAGCAAAAGATACGGAAGCCACTTAAATGGCTCCCGGGTCAAATGTGTCTAAACCCTGAGCCTTTATAAAGTCGATTGGGACTTAAAGAGTAAACTTTACTTTAAATTCCGAAACAATACAATTTTAATCGTTCTATAAAAATGTTTATTAACATTTTTTATACATTTCAAGAGCATATGGGAGTGAAGTGCTAGAGACTGCACTATACTAGGTCCAGCTTTTAAAAAAATTAGTTTCTGTAGGTGGAATGACCAGTTCTATTCACCGCTATCTTTGCCGTACCTAACTCAAGAGCAGAAGCGTATTTTTATTTATATGCTAGGTCGGCTGAAGCATGACGCTACCGGGAACCTGGTAACTTTGCCGCCAATGATCCAGCACTCTCACCGCTTAGCCAATGAACTACACGAAAGCAGAGTACCTGTACGAATATTACGCTTTTTGTTGTGTTTACTGGTAGTCCAATTCAAATGAGTACATCCGGTAAAAACAATTCGCGGAATCTCGACTCGATTAGCTGCACATCCTGATGTAACCGGCTGTAGGAAGATATGGTTTGTTCAAGTTTACGCTCAGGTTAATATCATTTTTTTAAAAAAACTAAATAACGGTCTGGCTTTTAAAATACCTTTTAAATGGAGGACCAAAAAGAAAAATAATAAATATAATTAGCAAACGGGCCATTCATACCACGTAAACGTCCCCAATCTGATTAGATTATGCAACTTAAATTAAATATTAAATACTCCTTTAAACCTGATAAATTAACGTGGAAATATTTTGGTATAGTCGCAAGACCATTAAATTCAACATAAAAATCAGAATCTTTAATTCAAATGTGAAGCCAGAGTATGGCTCTGAAACATTGAGAAATAACAAAGAAATTACAACTTAAAAGCTACAATACTGTCGTGAAACATTCTAAATCCACATATCTAAATTAAAAAGTAAATGTAAAGCCTAACGAATTAATTCAATAAAAGGAAAGAAGAATGGTAAAAGACCAGTGCTGTCACAATGGCGTACAAAAATCCCCCTTTTTCTACTTCGTCTGCAAAATTGTAACGCTTTCACGTTTACTAGTAAAGCCTACAGCAGCATACACGCGTTTCTAAAAATAAAACGTGTACTGTATTTCTTAGAAAACCTTGAGATACGCACACTGCTTAATGACCTAGATATAATACTAGCATTAATGTCATTATATACACTGCGTAATGAAAAGACAGACGGTCTTAGAAGAGAGAGATAGAGAGAGGTACGGAGGAACACATGCAATACTACCAGAGTCTCGCGATATAAAATTAATGCCATCCCACGCGTAAGGCATGAAGCACTAACTTTTTTTTCAAATAAACAGTGATAAAAAACACTACCAATACACGGTTAGGTTTTGAAAACATGTTTAATGCTTATTAGGAAACATGACATTCTACTGTTTTATGTCTGAAATCCTGACATTAGTCGAAAAGGCAGGACAGGTGGCGGTTCTAAATCGATAAAAAAAAATAAAATAAAAAATACACGACTATCCTAGAATACATATTTTGAACGGAGCCACTTAGCCCCATTAAATTTATATATTTGGGTGCCTTAGGACTTGCTGACAAAGAATATGTTAAGTGTTATGCACATAGTCTAGTAATTAACAAATTATAGCCAAAATATTATAGGGGTGTTGTCTGACAGCACCAGATCATATTTGCTCATGTTTGGATACTGCTTTAGGGGAATGAGGCCACTACGTTAAATCCGATTTGATTGGTTAGAATTATATGTAAGGCGAAACATGATTAGTCGACTGCAAATACTATTTTTGGTTGTTAAGGGAAACGTAGGAAGTGTAAATTTTTTTCAAAAGCTTTTGTAAACATGGTCTCATTGGCTAGACCAGTTGATATAGTCAATTAGGAGCGTCAGTTCAGTGCCACTTTGTGAAAATCCAATTTGTAAAAGCAAGTGCGTTGAGATCCAGCTCATATTTTTCTAAATAAAAGCCTGGGACAGAGGCAGATCGGAATTGTGCCATAACTCATCGCCAGTCAATGTATTTGTTTAATATTTCCATGAATTGTGGTAAGCTAGACCTATTTGATATCTTGTTGATGAAAATTGAATGTGAATTGATAATTTATGTCTATATTTGTGTGGTTCAGTAACAATAAACAGAGGCAAAACCTCGATATGGCTCCACCATGAATAAAACTTGTCGGAGAGGAATATATCTGCATGGGATGGCCAAATAGTACTATGACACCTATCTTATTGAATAGAAGGAAATAATACTGGAATTGCAGAGGCGTTGTAACCATTGGGGAGAGGAATACTGGTGAATGTTGTTACATGAGAAGCTAACAGTTGGCCTACAGCGCTGAACTTGGTGTTTGTTATGTATTGTGCGTCAGTGTGGAAATAGATTATAAATTAGTTCTGAAGGGAGGTACAACCTTCTTGTTTCAGGGACCGTGGTCCTAACGTATTGAAGCAACACCTGGTCTGAGTTTTGCTGAATCCAGAGGCTGATAGCATACTCCTTGGTCAAGATAGTGACCAGTGTTGTTTCTCAAGAAAACGGTGAAGCAAGCGAGCAGTGGAGACTGTTTCCTGCCGCCCACACAGAAGTTAAGATTCGTTGGCCAGAGCAGCTCAATCTTGTGTCCCCCCCCCCCCCCCCCCCTCTAAAAGTGACTTTACCTTAAATCAAGAGGGACATTTATTTGTTTTAAATAAAAAGAAACTGTGAACCTTTCCAATATTATTTCCACCAGAAACAAACACTTGAAGTCATGATGACAAACAACAACATAGCTTGAATAGCCAGTATTACCTCATAGTACTACATCACTACTTACACACATATTGTAATGATAATATATGTCATACAAAGATCCTATCTATAAATTGTGTACATACAACTTGTGATTACATTTGATTGTGATTCCTGGTTCACTTTGTAGTTGAATCAGGATATCTAATTTTGAAAGGAATTAATACATATTTTTAAAAGTTACACTTGACTTATTAAGATAGTCTTATAGAGTGTTCTATGTATGTGAGTGTCACAGTGTTGTAAAGTATTGTGGATTAAATTAAATTGTTTATCTGTCTGTTGGTTGTTGTGAACCTACACTTCATCACTATCATACCCTAGACATTCAACGTAGTCATCACAATATTCCAGAATAAGTCTGACTGAGGTCTAAATGTGGTAGCAAGTAAGGTTATGTGTAATACACCACACTTATTAGATACAGATACCTTCACAGCTGATCTCAGTCAGTACACTAAGTCCCCTATAAATATTTATAACATCCCACTTTACCACAAATACCCATCGTACATGGGTGCTTATTTATAATAGAAAGATTGAAGTTGTATGACAAGATGACTAATGTAGAACTGATGACAAGATCACTAATGTAGAACTAATGACAAGATCACTAATGTAGAACTAATGACAAGATCACTAATGTAGAACTGATGACAAGATCACTAATGTAGAACTAATGACAAGATCACTAATGTAGAACTTATGACAAGATCACTAATGTAGAACTAATGACAAGAACCAGACAAGTGCTAGTGGAACTAGAGATGAGAAGAAGAAGCTGGACAGGGCATACACTGAGGGAGCCTGTTAATAGCAGTACAAGGCAGTCCTGGTTTTGGAATCCCTATGGTATACAGGAAGAAGGTGACTGAAACAACACACGAAGAAGATAGCTGTAGATAGACATGAAGGGGTGAAGAACACATGCAAATACCTTGAACAGATGGCACGGGGCAGGAAGATGGGGCAAACGTTTGTTGAAGACCTATGCTCTGTGGGGAACTAAGCGGTGATGATGATGATGATGATGATGACGGAAAAGTCATTAGGTGTGAAGTCATGATGTGTCGTGAGGCTCAAATTATGTATGTTTACATATGTATGTACATTTGTGAGCGCCCGATTGACAGAGTGGTTAGATAGCTGGTCTCTCGTGGCAAAGATGCCGGTGTCGAATCTCGGTACCGACACGCTCCAGTCTACCCAGCTGTAAATGGGTATCTGATTCTGCTCTTTGAGTTAGGGAAGGAAAAAGCAGCGAGGAAAGGAAACTGGTCACCCCATCTCTCGATTCTGGAAATAATATTGTGAAGTCTTTAACACTTCACTCCCCTACGGTAGTATCTGATATGGAGCTACTTATTTTACATATGTATGCACATTAATATACTTCGTATAAACCCTGCTACAAATAACTAACACCAAGCAAATCTTACTTAGTCGTTCCTCTTTTAACGTGAGGTGTAGAGGTTTGGAAGAGAGAGTGCCATACTATCCAATCGGCTGTCTTCCTCCTGGCCTGGTTCTATTCTAGTCCTCGGTCCTTCAGAGATTGTCTAATGTTGTCCTCCCAGCGGACTCTGTGCCGTCCTGGAGGTCTGGATCCCTGGCTCTTAGCCTCCAATACCAGCCGTGGCAGCCGATCTTCTCCCATTCTGCAGACATGGCCAAACCATCTTAGTTGGGACTGTTCTACTTGGGTCTGCAGGAGTTGGATTTTTAGGCCTTGACATTTCGTCTGGTTGCGGACCATGTCTCTTCTTGTTACTTCAACCACCTTTCTCAGACAAATCATTTCTGAGGTTTGGTTCTGACTCTTGTGAGTTGTAGTCATTGCCTATAACTCGCATCCATGCGTCAAGACTGGGACATAGGTGGAGCGGTATACAGCCATCTTCGTTTTCTTGTCAACTTCTCTTTTGCAGAAGAATCCTCGATTTATGGCCTTAAAAAGTCTCCTAGCTGCTGCTCTTCGGGTAGTCAAATCTTCCAAGCAAATCAACTGTAACTAATATTTGCTAATGTAAATAAAATGAAAATTCATTCTTTTTTAATGATGAAATTGGTGACCTTATATTATATCCAAAAATTTAATTCAGTAGGAAAGACTCTCTGCCAATATGGTGGATGTGGTGGATGAGAGAAGGAAAATGAAGCTCGTCAAAAGCAGTTGTAATCCTCTCCTATTTTTTTTATTTAAAAATAAATTTATCGTAATTACAGGTAAAGAAAGATGTACAAATCGATATGTAAATACATAAATATTGCAGCTCAAAGCGATATTATTGCTGAAAGAAAACATTTATGCTGTGGAAAACTGCTCAGAAAAACGGAATAAACAGGCACGTAAGTACATAAATAATGCTCAGAAAGTCAATACTACTGAAATAAAAACAAAATGTAATATGGAAAACTGCTTCAGAGAATTGTTCGCGACATAAATTTTACAACGGAATGAAAAGAGGAATATTTTCATTAAGAACTGTTTTGGCATCAAAACATTCATTCACTGAGGAAGAGACAATTAAATAAAATATAAACAAATTCTGTGTGTAGACAAAAGTGCAAGCTTTCAGGATATTTTCACAAGGGAAAACATTATACTCCGCATTATCAAAGATCTCAGAACAAATCAGTGGATCGTTTGTTACGCATTCATCATCATCATTTTCCTTTGTGCTTCTGGAGCCACCACTGCAGCTAGTCCTAGACCAGGAAGACTACATCAAACATCCACATGCTCTTGTGGAGGTGATTTATTTGGCATTTTGTTGTACCTGGTTAGGTTGCCTGCTCCGTGCACAACTAAATATTATTCGCCTTGTACGGCATTGCCTGGTGGTGCAGTAGTCATTTTTTTTGGTCTATTCAGAGAGCCCCGTGATCAGTTACGTATTATGCTCGATGTTTTGTGTTCCACTCCATTCAGAATTTTGCTCACGTTTAATGCTCGTTGCTTCCAAATCACTTCTGAGTGAAAAATGATCTCCCTTTCCTTAAATATAACACTGCTTTTCCAGTTGTTGATGTTTTCTTTCTTTCTTTTTTTTAGATCTGGGTCTATTGTGAAATCGAAATGAATGAAGAAGCAGACGTAAAAGAGAGCAGATAATTAATTCAAGGAAGGACAAATCTGGACAGGCCTAGTCTATGGCTTATACATATATATATATATATACAGTACTTTGCAAAAAAAATGGCAGTCATATTGTCGCAACACAGCACACTCATAGAAGCAAATAATAATAAAAACTGTATATCCAGAGAAAGATTGGTATCTCCCCTATCTATTAACAGTGGTTTCAGTACAATATAATGTTGCCTTCTCCAGCAAGGCAAGCCTGGATGCGGCGAGGCATACTTCCCACAAGTGTTTGTAGGTAATTGTGAGTCAGACTGTCCCAGTATTTTTCAGCTTCTTTCTTTAATTGTTCAACGTCTCTGAGTCCACTCTTTTTAAAATGATTCTTGAGTAGTGCCCAAACGTTTTCAATTGGGTTTAGGTCGGGACTGTTGCTGGGCCACTTCAGCACTATCACATTCTTCTCTTGCAGCCATGCTTTGGTGGTATGAGCTGTATGCTTTGGGTCATTGTCATGTTGAAATGTGCACCCATCGGGGTACATGACCTGCATAAATGGCAGAAGGTGTCCCTCTAGTATGTCGATGTACCTTTCTTTCGTGAGAATTCCTGTGAAAATACACAGTGGGGTGGCACCTCTTGCTGATACCCCTCCCCAAAGATGGAATTTCTGGGAATGTTTCGGTCGCTGGTACACAGGCGTTATAGAGTCTTTCGTCCAAATATTTATTTGAGCAGGATAAGACCAAACAGAACATTCATCTGAAAAAATCACATTGTCCCATGACAAATTTTTGTTTTCGTGGCACCAGTTCAAGCGCATCTGTTTGTGAGTCTCTGTGAGCAATGGTGACGAAATTACCCGCTTTTTTGTGTAATTCATCCTGTGTAGCTCCCGGTTGACAGTAGCATTAGATACCTCTGGGCTTCCCAACTCGATCATGCGCTGCCGTATGTTTTCTACACTCTTCATTGGCCCAGCCCGAACGATTTGGGCGAGACGCCGATGGTCCTTTGTGTCCAACATTCTTGGCCTCCCACTACCTTCTTTTCGCTCGATTCCATTACCTGCTTTTAATTTACTCACAACTCTGTAGACAGTCCGCTCAGGAATGTTCAAGGTTTTAAAAATGTTGGAACATGTTTGATTTCCTTCATTCCAAAGCTGTGAAATTAACATACACTTTGACTTTGTATCCATTTTCTGCCACTAGCATTAGAAATTGTCGTCTGCTCTATTATCAAGGGACTGTACTCTACGCTAATTTTTTTTTTACTTTTGGTAGTGTTTGCTCACTTAAGTGGAGTGCAAATTTGGAGCAGAACATGCATATTTAATTAGATTTCAGCATATTTAGCTGAGCAGTATGACTGCCATTTTTTTTGCAAAGTACTGTATATATATATATATATATATATATATATATATATATATATATATATATATATATATATATATATATATATATATATATATATATATATATATATATATATATATATATATATAATGTGTGACGTATAATGGAAATACAGCCTAATGTATCCGACAGCCTTTCGTGACCTCGGCGTAGTTCTAAATTCGCTAGCAAGTCAAACATTTAACAGACTGCATTACTCAACTTTAATCCACGCCTCTTTTTCTTGAAATGTAAACAAACAGACATATCACCAACTTCCGCGGCCTGCCAGCATAACAGGCAGTGAGCTCTGATTTGTTTACCTAAGTTTCTCACGCGAGCTGATCTGTCAATCATCGGACATCGGACAGATCGCACGTGGGATAAACACTTAACCCTTTGATGTTCGTACTCAGGGAGAAATCTCTGTCCCCGATTAGCATTTCATCTCGAGACGCGAGCGATCTTGAAAGAAACCCCGTTATTAGGACGATGGTCTTTGATGTCGGGCAAAGCAGCGTTCGACGAGAGGAACGGTGGCCGGCAGAGAACTTTTTTATCTGGTACACAGTTTCTCAATTCTAGGAGTTCGCATGTCAATGCGAAATTAACACCATTAGGGATCTGAGAGCAAATGAATATATATATATATATATATATATATATATATATATATATATATATATATATATATATATATATATATATATATATAAGATATATATATATATATATATATATATATATATATATATATATATATATATATATATATATATATATATATATATATATATATATATATATATATATATATATATATATATATATATATATATATATATATATATATATATATATGATAGGAAACTCTTTACAGAGCGATACAACAGGAGGCAATCTGATCATCAGAAGAAGTCCCCCCATCGGACAAGTGTTTCGGCCCGGTATACTCCTTTACACTCTAAGGGGGGCGGGCCCACTTGGGTCATGACTCCCAAGCGTCTCGGCCTCCTGTTATCTTGTATCGAAACTGAACCCATTTCACTTATGGTAACAACTTTAATCCACAACTCCGCCAGCCGTGGAGGCAATTGTGAAAGTAACAAAGAGAAGACAAATTCTGTTCGTTCCGTCGCACACACTGATACACCATCGCGAAGCCGCCGAGCCTAGCCACTGCGCGTTCGCCACTGACATTTTCACACTGACACCTCTATAATATATACCGCCTGTCGCCCCTCAGTCACAGCCCGCTCACTGGGACACCAAAAAACTCAGCGTATTGTGGACTTAGAAAAATTCCTGGTGTTTTCTGTACCGCAGCGTTTATTGTCACGATTTCCATTGCCCATTGCGGTTGTTCCACAGCCAGCCTGATGCCTTTTTGGCAGTTTCACTAAGCCTCTTCAGTGCCCTTGTTCTAGACTGTCCCCTCAGCCCCAACAGTTTCAATAGATCATACACTGATGCAGCCACAAGCCCTCTTGCGCCCACTTCAACAGCCATGACCCTTGCAGTGAACCCTTCGTGTCTCAGATCCGCGGCCAGATCATTATACTTGGCCGCTTTGAACGAATGTTGCTCGTCTAATCTGGATTCAAATGGCACGGTCAGTTCAATCAGTATGACCTGAAGCGTTGCTGGAGAATGAAGCACTATATCCGGCCGTCTCCGCGATTTTCTGATACTCTCTGGATATGCCCCTCGTCCAGGTAGGTCTACCGCCATCTCCCAGTGGTTTCTTAAACTCACTGATCAGTTGTCGCTCAGAATTTTGTATAATCTAAACACGTTATTCTAGAACCATTTATGGGAGTGTGTTAATAGCATTTCGTGGGGATTGTTTCATTTCTGATTTGTGGTAATAGAAATTAGCATTTACGTGATTTAATTTGTTAAGTTTACCATTATAATTCACTGTGATTTCTATCGTTAAAACTAGTGAAATAAATAATTATTTTTCTTTGCCAGGTTAGAATGATAATTTTATCACCCGCTTCGCACACCAGAAGATACGGTTTAATGACTGATTAAGTGTTAAGCGCGACTATAGTGACTGAATAGGATTCACGGTTTTTTCATTTTGTGTTTATAGTAAGTGACTATTGTTTATACCTTATGATTAAACTAACAGGCGCCGACAATAAAATAACTATTAACGACAGACGATATTTGTAAGTGCGCGTAGGGGTAATTAAACAATAGTTGACAGTGTGCGCTGATCGCTAACACGCAGAGGGGCGGGAAGATGCATACCTTGGTCCGAACCTGAAAGCCCAGCGCGGGCAAAAAGCTGACCGTATAATTGTAAATAAAGTCACCGTGTGCCTTTTAACTTTAAGCAGGACTGCCGGAGTGGGAGAGAGATCGTCTCGTCCCCGTCCGTCTACTTATAGAATAGTTGCATTTCTTTTCAAAATGTCTTGTTTATTTCTCGCAGACCTGACACAGCGGCCAGCGGTTTTTCTTTATTATTGTCTCCAGTTACTAATTGGATTTATGCTGTCTTCTTCGTGGCTTACGAGTCCACCAGTTCATGTTGTGAACAGGACTGGCTAAAAGACAAATAAACAATTACATATTAAGTTTAATTGGACTATAAATTCCCAGATATTTTTCCAATTTATCAGCCAATGGGAGTGGTATATGAAATAACATCAACATCTAACTTTTGACAGACGCAGCACTGGATTCATTCAGAAAAGTTGAGCTGTTTCAAAATCGGCACTCACCACAGAGCTAGCTGATAGAATTTACCAATCAATCTATTACCATCATCGTAACAATTTTTAGCAACTAGCTGTGTCCAAATACTAGAAGTATCTATTTTTCCATTCTCTGCTGTGAACACCAGATCTCGATTTTTTTCTACCATTAACTATTCGAGGTGACAGTATTGATCCAGGATTGCATCACCAAAACTTGGCGTCCACCTTATAAAGTTACTGTCAAGGCTGGACTGGGGCCAAATTTGACACTGCACCCTGACATTATCAATATCGATAAATATATTCAGAATAACTGTACATTCCAGGAAATATCACCAAGGTTAGGAAAGGAGAGAGAGAGAGCGTGGCCATGTATGTCAGAGAGAGAGATTGAATATTTTCTTGTTACGGAAGCTTGTACCAAACTGGTTAATTTGTTTTAAAATTTGTTTACTTTACGGAGTAGCACGGAGTAGCACGTATTAGGAGCTCTGTTTTTCTTTACTGTCTATACTGTAACCTAGTGCTAAACTCTTAAACATTTTGGGTTATTAACTGTAATTCTGATTATTTGATTTTTCTATGGATATTCGATGTTGTAAAGTTTAAATGGTAATAAACAACAAAATAACTAATATGTGTGTGTTGGTCAGACCCATACCCATTTAACCATAGTTTTTTACGTTTGTGTGTCTTGTTGTCACATAGCTGTGTGGGTGTGTATGTGTTTAGTAAATTATATTTCTCAATATAAGGGGGTGCCAGATTGTCTTATCCTAAATTTTAGTCGTATAGATAGGCTGGACTAGAGGATCTATTCAGTCCAGAGACAGATCTTCTCCTTAACTATTCACTCGTGAAAATCTATTTCTTACACCTTTACTTCTCACGTACTATCACCATCTCCTATACTCAGGCGGGACCCTACATAACTTTAACACCTATCTAAACGCGACAATATATATGTATATAGAAACTATACCCACAATGAACAATTAGGTATAAAATGGACAAATGAAAAATTCCTGGGGGACCTGGATTTCGCAGATGATTTAGCATTCTTAAGTTCAACACCCAGACAATCCCAAGAAGCAGTAAATAATTTGTGTCATCTTTCGGTTAAAATAGGTCTCCAAATAAATGCCTCTAAAACTAAAGTTATGAACTTTTCTAACGAGACCTTTAATATCATCCTGAACGGGGAAAAAACTAAAGAAAGTTGAAAGTTTCAATTATTTAGGCAGTAAAATGACTCAGGATGGTGACACAACAAGAGAAATTCATACTAGAATTGCTTTGGCAGCTAGCGCCTTCAATAGATTATCTAACATTTGGAAATTACGATCATTGAATATACATACCAAGCTTCGTCTGTTTAATTCAAATGTTATCTCAGTGTTAACATACGGCTGTGAGAGTTGGAAAATAACAAAATCATTGGAGAACAAGCTGAATACATTCGAGAACAAATGTCTTAGAAAACTCATGAACATCAGTTGGAAAGAATTCAAGACTAATCGACAAATAAGAGAAGACTCTAGGCAGAAATATGTCTCCAACTATATAAGGAAAAGACGATGGTCATATATCGGTCATGTCCTACGAATGCAAAACAACAGAATACCATTGCAGGCACTCACTTGGGTTCCTGAGGGTAAGAGGAAAAAAGGAAGACCAAAAGAAACACTCAGAAGAACAATAATAAGAGAAGGAAGAACGTTGGGATTAAACAATGTGCAAGAGCTAAGAGGAGTGGCGTCACAACGTACAACCTGGAGAGCACTGGTTTCTGCCTTATGCGCCGTGTTTGGTGCTTAAAGAATTTATTATTATTATTATTATTATATATATATATATATATATATATATATATATATATATATATATATATATATATATATATATATATATATACACATATGGGAGCCGCTCTGGTGTAATGGCTACGGCGTTGTACTGGCGACCATGTTTTAATGGTTCAAACCCGGGCGTCAGCGTTTGAAGGAATGTTTACGACCGGAAATTTGACTGAAAAACCTGAACGGCTCCTGCACATAAATCCCGTGTGGATGGGAAGGAGCGAAGCTCCTGACCGGGTTGGAAGGAAAGTCTACTGACGCCCCAGCCTCGCAATGACATGTCATTGGGCCAAAAGAGCTGGAAAGCTCGAGTGCCGCTGGTTAGAGAAAAAAAAAAGAGAAAAAAAAAAAAAAAAATATATATATATATATATATATATATATATATATATATATATATATATATATATATATATATATGTATATACATATATATATACATATATATATACATATATATATATACATATATATATATATATATATATATATATATATAAAGTTAAAGGGAGATAAGAATATTTAATGATCAAATGAGTAGTTCAAAAACAAAAAGGTTAAAAGAGCTATCAGGTCCGGCGGGCGCTGTAATTTATTATGAAGTGAAGGAAGTTACTTGCGCTAAAAGAAAATAAACTGGCGCATGAAAAAACTATAAAGACACCCAGATGACGAAATCTGATAGCAAGTCTCTGGACACGAGAAATTATCTCTCCATTGGATCGTAAAATATATTTAAATGTATTATTATTATTATTATTGTTATTTGGATTCAATCTCCCATTCAGAAAAGACCCACTATCTTTATGACTTTTGGATTACCCCCTTTTACTGAAAATAATAATAATAATAAATTCTTTAAGCACCAAACACGGCGCATAAGGCAGAAACCAGTGCTCTCCAGGTTGTTCGATGTGACGCCACTCCTCTTAGCTCTTGCACATTATTTAGGCCCACCGTTCTTCCTTCTCTTATTATTGTTCTTCTGAGTGTTTCTTTTGGTCTTCCTTTTTTCCTCTTACCCTCAGGAACCCAAGTGAGCGCCTGTAGTGGTATTCTGTTGTTTTGCATTCGTAGGACATGACCGATATATGACCATCGTCTTTTCCTTATATAGTCGGAGACATATTTCTGCCTAGAGTCTTCTCTTATTTGTCGATTAGTCTTGAATTCTTTCCAACTGATGTTCATGAGTTTTTCTAAGACATTTGTTCTCGAATGTATTCAGCTTGTTCTCCAATGATTTTGTTATTTTCCAACTCTCACAGCCGTATGTTAACACTGAGATAACATTTGAATTAAACAGACGAAGCTTGGTATGTATATTCAATGATCGTAATTTCCAAATGTTAGATAATCTATTGAAGGCGCTAGCTGCCAAAGCAATTCTAGTATGGATTTCTCTTGTTGTGTCACCATCCTGAGTCATTTTACTGCCTAAATAATTGAAACTTTCAACTTTCTGTAGTTTTTCCCCGTTCAAGATGATATCAAAGGTCTCGTTAGAAAAGTTCATAGCTTTAGTTTTAGAGGCATTTATTTGGAGACCTATGTTAACCGAGAGATGACACAAATTATTTATTGCTTCTTGGGATTGTCTTGGTGTTGAACTTAAGAATGCTACATCATCTGCGAAATCCAGGTC
This sequence comes from Oreohelix idahoensis, assembly GCA_024509875.1. Taxonomy (NCBI): domain Eukaryota; kingdom Metazoa; phylum Mollusca; class Gastropoda; order Stylommatophora; family Oreohelicidae; genus Oreohelix; species Oreohelix idahoensis. The sequence continues at coordinate 35,606 of JAMPIV010007057.1, forward strand.
CCCCAGTAATTTTCCATTTGTCCATTTTATACCCAATTGTTCATTGTGGGTATAGTTTCTCATAACCCAATCAATAGCTATTCCAAAAAGTAGTGGTGACATAATACAGCCTTGTTTCACTCCTGTTTCTACTGTAAACCATTCTGTATTCCCTTTATTTGTTCTAACACAACATCTTGCATTGTCATATAGCGCTTTGATTATATTCACATCAAAAGCAGGAAGGAAAATGTGAATGACTGTACCTGAGATCTTGGATGATATAACAACAGAACAATGAGATATTACAACACCGTGTCAATGCTACGAAGCAGCGCCTTCCAACATCTTTATTCATTTTATTTTTTTATGCGCATTACTAAATAGTTGACAGTGCGCAAGAGTCTATTTGTTTTTTTTTTCTTTTTTCTTGTAACTGAATTCAGCCACCTGTAACTTTAATTTCTTTTTAATTAAGCATAATTTTCATAGGGGTATAGATGAACTACGTTATCTACACTGGAGAATCTGGAATATGCAGATGACATTGTCCGACTCGCACACTCACATCAACACAAACAAGAACAAAAACAGACAAAGTAAACAAATAATGCATACAGGTGGGTCTGAATTTCAATCAAAAGAAGACAGAAGTAATGACACTCAATGTGGGCAATTCTGAGCCCATATCAATAAGGAACCAGAAGCTAGAACAGCCAGACACATTTACATACCTAGGATGCATAGTAACACCAGACGGTGGAACAAGCAAATACATCAACAATAACATGAATTAAAGCGACAACATCCTTTGTTAGCCTAAATAACATCTGGAAGTCTTGCAGAAATTATGTGAGGACAGCAAACCATAAGTCAGAAGAGTTCAGGACCACCACTGGTGTAAGACAAGGTGATATGCTGTCACCTTATCTTTTCATACTCCTCATGGACAATGTCATTAAGGCATGTAAGGAGAGAACAAGAAAGTATTCAGTGGGGTACTGGAAGATGAGACAGGTCTGTATTTCGGAGCTGGCATTTGCTGATGATGTTGCCCTGATTGCTAAATTAGAGGCACATCTCCAATTAAACCTGCAAGTCTGGAATGAAGAGCTGGAGAAGAGAGGGATGGTCATAAGCAGCTCTAAAACAAAATCCTGGAGCAGGTCGACCACTTTAAATAGCTCGGAGCTATTATTGACCGAAAGGGAGGCATCAAAGAAGAGTTGGCCACTCGAAAAGCAGCAGCTGGGAGACTTTTTCAGGCCACAAATCGAAGATTCCTCAGCAAGAGAGAGGTTGGTAAGAAAATGAAGATGGCTGTATACTGCTCCACCTATGTCCCAGTCTTGACATATGGATGCGAGTCATGGGCAATGACTACAACCCACAAAAGCCAGATCCAAACCTCAGAAATGAGGTATCCGAGGAAGGTGGTTGAAGTAACAAGAACAGACATGGTACGCAACCAGACGATACGTCAAGGCCTTAAATCCCACCCCCTGCAGACCCAAGTAGAACAGTCCCAACTAAGATGGTTTGACCATGTCTGCAGAATGGGAGAAGATCGGCTACCACGACAAGCATGGGAAACAAAGAGCCAAGGATCCAGACCCCCAGGACGACCCAGAGTCCACTGGGAGGACAACATTAGTGTCGTAATTTTTATCTGAGAGGGTTCTGATGGATATTGGTCCTTTAGAGTGTAGAGTGATATTGAAGGCTATGTGAGAATAAGGATTTAGGAGAATGAGGTAGTAGATTCACAAGCGCGGGGAAGAGCAAGGACAGTCTCTTATTACGACAATATCTGTTTCTCACAGACTATTCCTATCTCTCTTCTGAACAAACAATTGTTTGTCAGTTCCAGTCGCTCAGGCGCACTCACCGATTTGGTGATTCTGTCGCACAACGTACATGAATACAGCCTACACAGATGGGAAATGTTTGGAGTTTTGGGCCAGCCGACAACCAATACAAATAAAGTTTAATACCTTTATTATCATAAATCAGTCACAAATAATTATACATTTACAGTCAAAAATCAAAGGTTACAGAATACAAATATGACAAGGGAAGAGGGGGGTTTGAGGAGAAATATCCCATCCACCGTTTCCCGTTTGTATTTACTAACAGACAAGACCCGGTCCAAAAGACAAGAAAGGGGGGCGGGGGTGATCAGAGATAGGCAATTTAACCAACTGGTAAATTTATTACTCTGAGGCAAGGGGTTACAGTAAAGGGGGTTAGAGGAAAAGCTAGGGTTCTCAAATGTCTCCCTTTAATCAACAAATTTTACGGGAGGGGGGGGGGGGGAATGAACACAGTTACACAATCCCGCTAGGAGAAGTCCCGTACAAGGAATATAATGCACCTTAATACTAGGTCGAACTAATTAAAAGGGTAAAGAAAAGATTAAATCTCCTTTCATTCAAAAAAACACACTAGGGCTGGCCATCCCACAGACACACACGCAGACTTACCAAAATGGTGAATTCTGGCACTCTAGGAATTATTTACCACAGCAGCTAGTACCGTGGAATAATGGACTGGTCTTCTTATTTCTTCCGTGTCAGGACCCAGATTTAACGAGGTAACAAATAGTCTCAAAAAATCGCCAGACGGTGAAGCGTAAAGGCTACTGTTGGTTTAGATAAAGTTCCTAATGAATGGCACAGGCACTTGGCTAGGCGTGAGGTATGGTGTGGTTCCTAAAATTGGCACAGCTGGTGGAGATAACTTTCTTTTTCCGTACTGTCACAAGTTAAACACACTGAGGTAAGTTCTTCTTCGGGGGTGGGTAAAATCCACTGAATATACTTGACAGACAGCGTTCAGGTAGATCTGTTCTTCCTCACAAATAGGGCAGTGAATAAAATATGTTCTGCTTCCAGTTTACTTTAAGGACTATATGAACTAGTATTTTAAAAGTGTTTCTTGGGTGGCTTTATTCTCAGTTAAATTCAGAGGAGCGGGGCCCATTACAGGTCGCCACAAGTTTAGCTTTAAAAAAGTTCATATGTTACTGGAGTTATCGAATTGAGTTGGCAGAACTCTGTATATAATTAATAATTGCTGGGATGCAGGTTGAATGATCGTTCTGAATGAAAGATAATCAAAACAAGAAATGCATTACAAATCATATTATAATCTGACACGCGATAAATTACAGTTAGCCTATTTACTTTATTAGCGTCGTCAATTTAACAAATCAGGAAAACTCCCCGTGAGTTAAAAATAATTAAAAGCACATCTATCTATACAGAACTAAACTGTATTTACTAGTTATAATTCCCTTTAACGTCTGCAAAATTAATTTACGCGTCAATTGTATTAGGAAATACTTTTAGAAGTAACATTTAGTTTGCGCTAGAACTTTGAAAATGGGTTTATTTAATAAGGTTAAATTTACACCACAATCCAGTGAAATAAAATGAAATAACTAGACCACTGATCACTCGAAGCTAATGTATAAATTACCGTCTGCGCAGAAAGAATACACTCCAATAGTCAACAAAGGTAGATGAAATCTAGCAGGAATCCGACTAGGCTATATGCTAGTGAAACTAGGATTCTGTCAGAATGAACGATAAAATGCAGTTTTCGGAGTTCTTTATTTATACTATCTCGAATGTAACTTAAATGGGACGTGTTGGATTTTCACACCTTTCTTGAAGTATAGCAAAATCCGAGGTACAACGCCGTTGTGTTAACCGCTGTGTTTCCTCCGTTTTCCCCGGTCTACCGATCTTCTTCGTCTCAGGCTGCTCGCATGAGGGTGCGAAAATTTCTCGAGAAACTAACTACGTTAGCTGAGAGTTCCCTGATTTCTTTAGATCGTATAACGCTCCACGTTGAATTCTGAAGATCAGCCTGTCTTTGATGGTACCGCTGTTCTGAGAAGCTTTGGCAACTCCCACCAGGCGGGGCGACAGCCAGGTAAGAAAATGAACTGCTGTTAATTGCTCTAGAAACAGGAGTGAGTCTCTGGCCACGTCCTCTTTTGGGCCGGCGTTAAGGAAAAGATTGCTATAAATCGTTCTCAGAGATGGTCGTGGGCGTGATTTAACCTCCCATCAAAAGCCATGCGATCTCAAAAGTTCACAGAAGATAGCAGGCTACATATTAATGATCCAGCGTGTAAAATTCTCGTGGAAATGCTGCATGTGGATTAAAGTTACAATAGATGATCAGGGGTTCTAAAGTTATGAGAGGCCAATATTCTGTTATAATCCATCGAGTCAGGGAAATTCATTTGTCATACTTAGACGTACGTCACAATCGTCCCCACTTTTGAGACATGGAAACTCGTTTTCATGTTTCATTTATGACAATGAAGCTGCCCTGATCGGTAGCTTTTGGATGATTGGCATCGTCGATTTTCTCCTCTTCCTCCGTGGTCCAGTTTCTACTCAAGAAGTCAGCTCCGACATTCTGTTTTCCTGGAATATATTCTACTTTGAAGGAATAAACACTCAATAGCAAGGCCCAACGCATTATCCTTGCGTTGAATTCCTTATTGGCACCCAGGAAAGCTAATGGAGCATGGTCTGTTTGCACCGTGAAAGAAGTACCATACAGAAACTCATGATGGCGTCTGATGCCATGAATCAGAGCGAGACATTCTCTTTCAACGACACTGTAGTTGCGTTCCGCTTTGTTCAGTTTCCGACTGCCGTAAGCTACTGGGAATAGCATGTTCGGGTCACTGTCCTCGGCTTGCAGCAATGTTGACCCGATGCCGTGACCTGATGCGTCAACTCTCAGTACGAAAGGTTTCTTAAGGTCAGGTAACCTTAGGATGGGGTATGCCGACAACTGTCCTTTCAAAGTGCTGTATGCATGTTCGCACTTTTGATTCCACATGACCTTATCAGGACAACCTTTCTTGGTAAGGTCAGTCAGAGGTGCTGTCAGTCCGTTGAAGTTCTGGATGTATTTCTGATAGTAAGCACATAGTGATAAGAATGACCTGATGTCTTTCTTTGTTCGGGGTCTTTTTGCTGCCACTATTTTCTCCCCGTTCTTCTTAATAGGCCAACTACATCCGTGAGACATAGTATGCCCCAGGAAGTCTAACTGTTCAAACCCGATGAGACATTTGCTAGGTCTGGCTGTGAGACCCGTTTCCTGTAGTCTCCTGAGGAGCATAGCAACCGTAGCAATATGTTCTTCGTAGGTTTCCGATGCAATTAATATGTCATCCATGAAATTATGGATATGGGGACTTTGCAAAGGTTCTAGAAGCTTTCTCATCACTCTGGTGAACACTCCTGGTGCGTTATGCAATCCGAACGGCATCACATTAAATGTGTAATGTCCTTCACTAGTGCTGAAAGCTAACAAAGGTTTAATTTCCTCCTTGACTGGTATCTGATAATAACCTTTACTGAGGTCAATCTTGGAGAAAATCTTTGCTTTGCTGAGCTTGGTGAACAACTCAGAAACAGTTTGGAGAGGTTCGGGCTGGAATTCCGTTACAGCGTTTAGCAGCCGGTAATCTATACACAGCCGAACTTCCTTATTGGGCTTCTGCAACAGCACTACACTGGAACTGTAAGGAGATGTAGACTCACTGATAATTCCTGCTTGACGCAGCTTGTCTATTTCTCCGCGAAGTGCATCAGCTTTGGCGTACGGAATGGGGTATACTCTGGTTCGAACAGGGGTCTCGTTTGTTAATTTCATGTCAAATTCGATGAGATTTGTTCGACCAGGTACATCCGTTAAGACTGCACTGTACTGCTGTAGTAGCGCCCTGGTTTCTGTTTGTTGTTCTGGTGAGAGATTGTCGCCGAACTTGACATCTTTAAAGGATTCTGTGGGTTGCAATGGGTACTCCATGCAACCATCATCATCTTCCTCGTCTTCCGTTGCTATGGCGACAGCCAGGAGATGCTCGGAGGATGGCACTGGTCTTTCCAGATATTTCTTGAGCAGATTTATGTGGAAGACCTTCTCCTTTCCTTTAATGGAGATCTTGTAATTAGTACGTGAGATCTTTTTAAGGACGGTAAACGGCCCTTGCCATCCGATGCGAAGTTTATTGCTTCCGGTTGGAAGTAGCAACAAAACTTTCTCCCCTGGTTGTAGTTCTCTCTCTTTTGCAGCTTTGTTGTATCTTTTAGCATGTTTAGCGCGGGCTTTTGTAAGGTTGGTAGTAGCTAGATCCCATCCTAGCTTTAGCCTTTCCTTGAGCTCAGATACATACTTGCTTGCAAAGACGACTGTCTCGTCAGCCTTTTGGTCTGTCAGGGACCGAAGTAAGGCTTCTAGTGGCCCCTTAATAGGTCTGCCAAATAAAAGTGTAGCTGGCGCGAATCCCGTAGACGCTTGGGGTACCTCTCGGTAGGCGAATAAGGCAGCCGATATATATAGGTCCCAGTCTTCCGGTTTCTCCTGACCCAGCTTACGTAACATGGTGGTGAGGGTGCCATTAAAACGTTCCACGAGCCCATTTCCGGCCGGATGGTAGGGACTTGTGTGGATATGTTTGGCCCTCAAGATCTTAAAGATCTCCTCCATTAACAGGCTACGGAATTGGGATCCATTGTCCGTCAAAACTTGTTGAGGGAATCCCAACCGTGTAAAGATTTGCACGAGGGCTTCTGCGACATGCTTGGAATTTATGCATGGTAGCGGTACAGCTTCGGCCCACATTGTGCAAGTGTCGACTAAGGTCAGGATGAACCTGTGCCTTCTTTTGGTCCTTTCCAGGGGTCCAATGATGTCGACAGCAACCCGTTCAAATGGAGTACCTACTATTGGCATTTGCCCCATGGGTACTGGGGGTGTCAAGTGCTTGGGTGCTACCCGTTGGCACTGGGCGCAGGATTTCACATACCTGATAATGTCAGAGTTCATTCCTGGCCACCAATAGTGGGTTTTTATTCGCTGAATAGTGGCGTTTTGTCCCATATGTCCGCTAAAGGGAAGAGAGTGCCCCATTTCTAAGATCTGGCTTCTGTACTGCGTCGGTACTAGGAGCTGGTTATTCCCCGTGTCCGGGTTGCCCGTTCTACGATACAATATGCCGTCCTTAGAAAAGATGTCTCCGTTGTGTCTGGGGTCCTTAGCTATGGGCAGTTTTCTAAAGCAGGGCTCCAGAGTAGGGTCCTTTTGTTGCGCCTCCTTCAGTTCATTCGGCAACAAATTTGGCGCAGGCTCCTTCTCCTTCTTGGCTTGCCCTCTTGTGGTTACCGCTGCCACAATCGGCTCCTTTGGTCTCCCAATAAACACATATCTACATCCCAGGATAACTGGGTAGATCGGATCATCCATTATGGCCGCTTTAATAACACCTCTGACAAAGTCAGAGTGTATTTCTACCAGTGCGATAGGCAGCGTCCTGGGCGCATCACTCTTAAAAAACTCCACTAAGTTTGACGGTTTCCTCTGTCTCCTGACCTGGTTTGACTAGGTGTCTAGCAACAATACAACTAAAACTTAATCCAGTGTCAAAGAGACAAGTGGTTGAGGTACCATTCAAAATTACAGTTCCTCGAGTTGAGGGTCGGTCCCCCTCAGGTTGAGAATCACTGACATTGACTCTACCTTTCGAGGCTGTATGCAAACATCCAACGCGGTTAGGCCCGGTCTGCTTGCCCTGATCAGACGTTCCTGCTGTAGGTGTCTTTTCTTTTCCTTGACCTAGGTGGCCGCGCTGCCACGTAGGCTTGGTGGTTTGATCAGAAGTATTATTTTGGGGATATCGGGTTTTGTAGAATTTCGATTTTTCCTGGGGAGGTCTCTGGGTATTATTTTCTCGTTGGTTATAATTCTGAGAGGAATTAGAAGAATAGGATGACTGCTCTAGATTTTGTTTTCGAGATGGCTCATCTGTGGGTTTACGTTTAGTGCTGGGAAGTTCGGCCATTGCATTGGTATAGCGTTCGGCCTTATTGAGGATGTCCTCAAGTCTGACTGCGCCCTGTTCCGCCAAAAATCTACGGGTTTCGTTTGACAAAGTTGACTTTATCTGCTCCACAAGAACAAGTTCAAGGAGTCCCTCATATGTAAGAGGTAGGTCAGATAATTCAATGCACTTTGTCAAATAGCCCGTGAGACGTGAAGAGAACTGCGGGAATGTTTCCGTGCTCTCTTTCCGGCTGTTTCTGAACATTTGCAGAAATTTTCGGGCGGTCATCTCAAACCGCTCTAGCAAGGCCTTTTTCAGCATGTCGTAATCATGTTGGTTGGTTCCCAGCTTTGTATATACGTCATAAGCAGTACTTTTCAGTGACGTTGAGAGTTTAAGTGCCCAGCGGGAACTCTCCAACCCATACAGATTTGCGAGCCTCTCGAATTTTTCTAGATAGCTGTCAATTTTCTCATTGGGACTAGGAAAAGACTCTAAAGCAAAAGACATCGCAGTTAATTGGGCAGACTGAGTGCTGGAGAGATCCATTGACTGCGACTGGGGCGAAGACGGCTCTCCGTTATTCGAAGTAGAGGCGCCCCGACTCTCTAAAGCCTTAAGCGCCAATTCATGCTGTCTTTCCTTGTCTCTCTCTTCGCGTTGTCTCTCCTTCTCTCTTTCCCTGCGGGCGTCCATCTCTGCCTCAATTTTCTTCTGCTCCAATTGACGATCGTCCGCTTCTTTCTTCCTAGCTTCTGCCCTCTCTTCCGCTTCTTTCTTCTCTGCTCTATCATGCGCTTCTTTCCTCTCTGCTCTCTCTTGCTCCGCGTCATACCTTTCAAGTTCTTTGTTGACAAACAGGTTCGCGGCTTCTCCTTCTAATCCTGAGTCCTTCGCCTCCTGTCTCAAAATGGATCTTATCCTAATTCTCTCTGCCATACCAAAGAACTGGATGCTTCTAAGACTAGAGAATAGTAAGATGGAACAAGAAGGGGAAAAAAACTCAAACTCGCTACGAGAAAAAAAACTTAAAGTATAAATTTACTTGTGTTACCTCCTACTTGAAATGTGCAAACTTATCGCTGCTATTATTGTCACTTAAGACTCTTAACGCAAGCGACTATGCCACTAAAAATGGTAAGTTACACTAGAAAAGAATCTACTCTTACTAACAGTAGAGAAAAATTTATATTAAAACAATTTAAAAGGAAAAAAAATTTTTTTTCCCCTAAAATGTTAATTCTCTAACAACAAACTCCGTCCCTGAAGACAATTTTGAGATGAGACGTAGTTAACTTAATTTTTAAAAATCAGAACAATCCGTCTTTAGCTTAGCTCAACTCAAACGCTTCAAAACCTTTAGTGATTGTAAAACAATCACGCAGTCACAGCAATTATATAACCAAAAAATTTCAATTCCCTCTGCCAGAGAATACAAAGGTGACAAATCTTTTATTATCACTAACTGCCTGCTCCTGTGGAAAAAACAAACCTGCCTTAATTATTGTGTGGTCGGCCCAAATACTGAACGGCGTTGTCTAGGGGAAGTAATTACTTTTAAAGATTATACCCTACTTCACAAAGACAATCAACCACACTCTATTTTAACTAGGTTCAGAATCTCGAACGAGCTAACCATATATTGTCGTAATTTTTATCTGAGAGGGTTCTGATGGATATTGGTCCCTTTAGAGTGTAGAGTGATATTGAAGGCTCTGTGAGAATAAGGATTTAGGAGAATGAGGTAGTAGATTCACAAGCGCGGGGAAGAGCAAGGACAGTCTCTTATTACGACAATATCTGTTTCTCACAGACTATTCCTATCTCTCTTCTGAACAAACAATTGTTTGTCAGTTCCAGTCGCTCAGGCGCACTCACCGATTTGGTGATTCTGTCGCACAACGTACATGAATACAGCCTACACAGATGGGAAATGTTTGGAGTTTTGGGCCAGCCGACAACCAATACAAATAAAGTTTAATACCTTTATTATCATAAATCAGTCACAAATAATTATACATTTACAGTCAAAAATCAAAGGTTACAGAATACAAATATGACAAGGGAAGAGGGGGGTTTGAGGAGAAATATCCCATCCACCGTTTCCCGTTTGTATTTACTAACAGACAAGACCCGGTCCAAAAGACAAGGAAGGGGGGGGGGGTGATCAGAGATAGGCAATTTAACCAACTGGTAAATTTATTACTCTGAGGCAAGGGGTTACAGTAAAGGGGGTTAGAGGAAAAGCTAGGGTTCTCAAATGTCTCCCTTTAATCAACAAATTTTACGGGAGGGGGGGGGGAATGAACACAGTTACACAATCCCGCTAGGAGAAGTCCCGTACAAGGAATATAATGCACCTTAATACTAGGTCGAACTAATTAAAAGGGTAAAGAAAAGATTAAATCTCCTTTCATTCAAAAAAACACACTAGGGCTGGCCATCCCACAGACACACACGCAGACTTACCAAAATGGTGAATTCTGGCACTCTAGGAATTATTTACCACAGCAGCTAATACCGTGGAATAATGGACTGGTCTTCTTATTTCTTCCGTGTCAGGACCCAGATTTAACGAGGTAACAAATAGTCTCAAAAAATCGCCAGACGGTGAAGCGTAAAGGCTACTGTTGGTTTAGATAAAGTTCCTAATGAATGGCACAGGCACTTGGCTAGGCGTGAGGTATGGTGTGGTTCCTAAAATTGGCACAGCTGGTGGAGATAACTTTCTTTTTCCGTACTGTCACAAGTTAAACACACTGAGGTAAGTTCTTCTTCGGGGGTGGGTAAAATCCACTGAATATACTTGACAGACAGCGTTCAGGTAGATCTATGTTCTTCCTCACAAATAGGGCAGTGAATAAAATATGTTCTGCTTCCAGTTTACTTTAAGGACTATATGAACTAGTATTTTAAAAGTGTTTCTTGGGTGGCTTTATTCTCAGTTAAATTCAGAGGAGCGGGGCCCATTACAGGTCGCCACAAGTTTAGCTTTAAAAAAGTTCATATGTTACTGGAGTTATCGAATTGAGCTGGCAGAACTCTGTATATAATTAATAATTGCTGGGATGCAGGTTGAATGATCGTTCTGAATGAAAGATAATCAAAACAAGAAATGCATTACAAATCATATTATAATCTGACACGCGATAAATTACAGTTAGCCTATTTACTTTATTAGCGTCGTCAATTTAACAAATCAGGAAAACTCCCCGTGAGTTAAAAATAATTAAAAGCACATCTATCTATACAGAACTAAACTGTATTTACTAGTTATAATTCCCTTTAACGTCTGCAAAATTAATTTACGCGTCAATTGTATTAGGAAATACTTTTAGAAGTAACATTTAGTTTGCACTAGAACTTTGAAATTGGGTTTATTTAATAAGGTTAAATTTACACCACAATCCAGTGAAATAAAATGAAATAACTAGACCACTGATCACTCGAAGCTAATGTATAAATTACCGTCTGCGCAGAAAGAATACACTCCAATAGTCAACAAAGGTAGATGAAATCTAGCAGGAATCCGACTAGGCTATATGCTAGTGAAACTAGGATTCTGTCAGAACGAACGATAAAATGCAGTTTTCGGAGTTCTTTATTTATACTATCTCGATTGTAACTTAAATGGGACGTGTTGGATTTTCACACCTTTCTTGAAGTATAGCAAAATCCGAGGTACAACGCCGTTGTGTTAACCGCTGTGTTTCCTCCGTTTTCCCCGGTCTACCGATCTTCTTCGTCTCAGGCTGCTCGCATGAGGGTGCGAAAATTTCTCGAGAAACTAACTACGTTAGCTGAGAGTTCCCTGATTTCTTTAGATCGTATAACGCTCCACGTTGAATTCTGAAGATCAGCCTGTCTTTGATGGTACCGCTGTTCTGAGAAGCTTTGGCAACTCCCACCAGGCGGGGCGACAGCCAGGTAAGAAAATGAACTGCTGTTAATTGCTCTAGAAACAGGAGTGAGTCTCTGGCCACGTCCTCTTTTGGGCCGGCGTTAAGGAAAAGATTGCTATAAATCGTTCTCAGAGATGGTCGTGGGCGTGATTTAACCTCCCATCAAAAGCCATGCGATCTCAAAAGTTCACAGAAGATAGCAGGCAACATATTAATGATACAGCGTGTAAAATTCTCGTGGAAATGCTGCATGCGGGTTAAAGTTACAATAGATGATCAGGGGTTCTAAAGTTATGAGAGGCCAATATTCTGTTATAATCCATCGAGTCAGGGAAATTCATTTGTCATACTTAGACGTACGTCACAATTAGACAATCTTTGAAGGACCGAGGACTAGAATGGAACCAGGCCAGGAGGAAGACAGCCGATAGGATAGTCTGGCGCATTCTCTTCCAAACCTCTACACCTCACGCTAGAAGGGGAACGACTAAGTAGTAGTAGTAGTCTTCCCAGTACAGCTGAGACCAAAAAATTAAGATTATATGAGAGTTGTGTTCTTTCTGTGCTTCTGTATGGTACGGAATGATGGAGAATAACAGAGAAGGAAACATTGCAATTCACACAATCTGCCTAAGAAAAATTCTCAGAACTTATTTGGACGAATAACATCACAAACCAAGAACTGCTTGCTAGAGCTACCAAGAAAACATGCACTTCGTCATAGCCGGCAGACGCTGGAGTTGGTGTCACGAGTGAGAAAAGAGGTTGTTTGTGACGAGATAAAAGTCTGAATGAGATGAGAGATAGTAAATCTGGGTTTAGTCAAGAATGTGAATTTTAGAGCAGAAGTGTAACTATCAGGAGTCAGGGATGGTTTATACACATTCAGCTCCTGTCACTCGTAACACTTTTTGATGTTCCACTCCACTCTTCCTCTCTCCAATTATACTTCTGTATAATGAGTAAGGATGCACACCATTAATTACTTACAATCAACACTGACAGATATAGAGATAGTGGAGGGATTCTGATCAGCTAATAGTTATGTATATTTTTATTAAATATATGAAAAGACATATATAAACAAAGTCAGGGAAACCCAATATCACGCAAAGAAAACAACAATGCAATTCTGGTTAACACTCCAGAGTGACAGACAAAATGGAAATGACAACACACAGCAAGATTAACAGAAACTCCTCTATCACACACTACTCCCATCGAGAGTCCCCAGTTCCGGGAAGAACGACATTGATGTGGTCACGTAGTAATTGCAGAGTGGTAAGTAAATTGTCCTTCTGACAACCAAAAAAAAAAAAAACACACACACAGACCCAAACCTGCAGCTAAATAACCCCTACCCCGAATTGTCAAAGACCCGGAGTCTCTGAGTCCTTTTTCCTCCTGTGATATATTATCATTACAATGGAGGACTGTTTTCTCCCCTTTCTCTTCTCCGGCGAGTTGTGAAAATAACAGTAATGCGGTGTTGCGAAACTGCGTGGCGAGTAAAAGTAATTTTTAAAAAAAACAAACAAAAACACTATTGCATCAGATTTCTCATATTCTCCATTTATAAGCTTCTGGGCTCAGCCATTACACTTTTTGTTCATCTTCATAGTTACCCTAACCATTCTTCCCTCGACCGTTACATTTCCGCACACTGATACACCATTGATGTAAACATGACATAGCATTCCCATCCACCAGACACCCAAATCCTGCGGTACGGTGTATTTTAAAGGTGAAGCTTTAGATCCCGCCCTCGCAAAGAGCAGAATTCGTACGCAACGTAACCCAGGATTACAGTTATATTACGAAATACGTTCGTTCTTTTTTCTAGTCTTCCGTCCTCTTTGGCATTATTACTCTGCCATTCCTTTTACGTGCGAATTCTTCCAGTATTAGTTATTAACGCTCTCTTCGACCAAAGTTATCTTATCACATCTTGCCACACCCATACTCTCTCTTTTGTTATCGGCAACGCTTAGAGAAGGAGCGAACTTGCCACATTGACATTTCGCTTCTAGTTAGCGCCAGACAGAGTAAAAGTCTACACTGAGCGACATTCCTATTGTTAGCCTATACTTTTTTTCTGGGGATATACACGAAACCATGTTGTCGCATGATAAGGTGCTATTTCGTATACATGACGCGCCGATTTCACTGTAATGTAGGTTATAAAAATATTCATTCATTCATAACCTTCTGCTCCCCAAGAAGTATAGGCCTTCAAGAAACACATGCCAAGTCCTCCTGTCACGTGCCATCATCTCGTTCTTTCCACGTTCTCCTCATTATTTTCACCTCTGTTTCCAGCTCTCTTCTTCATGTGCTTCTTCGTCTACCTCTGCCTCTCCTGCCCTGGGGGTTCTAGAACAAAGACTGCCTTGTAATGCTATCAACAGGTTTCTTCAGTATGTATCCTATCCATTGCCATCGTCTTCTTCTCACCTCTTGTTCCACTCGCACTTTTTTGGTTCTTGTCATCAGTTCCACGTTGGTAACCTTGTCATACCATTTTAATCCCTCTATTCTACGCAAGCACCCATTTATGAAAGTCTGTAGTTTTTTGGTTGTTGTCATTGTTGTTCTCCATGTTTCAGAGCCATGTAATAGTACTGATTTGACATTTGAGTCGAAGATTCTTATTTTTGTGTTGGATCCGATTTCTTTTTATCTCCATATATTTTCCAATGCAATGAAAGCTACTCATGCTTTTTGTATTCTTATTTTGATATCACTGTCTGTCCCTCCAACTTTGTCTATATTGCTGCCAAGATATGTGTACGATTCTACATCTTTTAGTGGTGTTTCTTCAAGTTCAACCATGTCATCAATACCTGCATTTATTCTCATTATTTTTTTATTTTTCCTGTGTATTTTCAGACCCAATTTCTGTGACCTCTCATCGAGTGTTTTCAATGTGTCCTGCATCTGATTACGGTTATGGGACAGAAGAGCCAAGTCATCAGCAAAATTCATTTGTTATTGGATAACAATATAAGTAAAGATTAAGACACAGACAGTGATGTAATACTTTCGGCAGATGGAATTTGTTGTGATAATCAACTACGGGAAAGTGACATCTTTGAGGAGATTATCAATGATTGATCTCTGAAGTAGTGAGTTGGTAAGCATGATAGGCGTAACGGAAGAAGCAAGTCCTTATATGGCTATGGAGTTTGAAAATCACATAAACAGGGCAATATCCTATGTTGTCTTGTAATAATGTTCTACATGAGTGTAGTGGGGGTACCCTTACCAAAATCAGACACTTAATCGCATTTGGTTTGGCGTTAGAGACGCTAAGATAAACTGTTCCTGATTGGGCTTCTCCTCTTCTCCTCTAAATAGCAACATGGGTGTTTGCACAAAATTTCGCTTATATTCTACAGCGTTGTAAGGCTACTTCACTGACTTCCAATTTCATCAAGAAGGAATCATAGACATCCATGAAAGCGGAATATTAGGACCCAAATACAGGACAGACCATAGGAGTGGAAGCGAATCCTAAGATTAGAAGAGAGTAACCCCAGAGGCATCACTTTGCGCCTTATTTTCTAGCATCCAACTGCAAGTGCACTCAACTAGACACCTAACACACCTCAAAGAGATGGTATCTTAAATCAGGTGCGCGACAATATTCGGACGTTTCCTTGCAAAAAGTCTATGCTCGTCCTAAAAAAAAAGTCTAGGTAAAATTACATTTTATAAAATGTAAAATGTACATTTTATCATTTTATATTTGCATTTTCACATGTATAAAATGCTTGTGGGTGTACATCGGCAACCTCATCACTGTAAATAACTTGACACTTGACCCACCACTGCAAGAGCTGGTGACTGCTTCGTGCGGCTTTCCTCATAAAACACCAATAGCAGAAGTGACCCCAGGATCCATTGTGAGCAGGGAGTAGATGATAATATCATGGTGTACATATTATTAGTAATACAGCTTTTTATTATATATATATATATATATATATATATATATATATATATATATATATATATATATATATATATATATATATATATATATATATATATATATATATATATATATATATATATATATATATATATATAAATTGTCGATTTCCGATGTCGAAAACAAGTTTCATCCCATTCAGTGCGGTTAAAATTAACGCTCAGGGAGAGTAATATTTCTGAGGAAGATGAAGTGGTGGATGGAATCGTTGGTCGTCTGATGACTATGTCAGGAAACGGAATACTTAATCTCCCGCAGGTATTCCAAAGTTTTGCATTTCGTCCCATCTTTTCAGCACAGCCAGACTTCAATACTCACCACGTTACTTTAATCACATTTTTAAAAAGCAAATGAATTATGTCGCCATTCACGTGCATGGCATAATAAACATATAATACATACAATTTACAAATGATGTTGAAACCTCAGCTTGCTTGTAAAACTGACTTGTTCGAATCATCTATTACCGTGGCTTCTCGCCATTTTCAACCTTAGATGTACTCTTAATTTTCTTACCGGAAACCATTTCGGTGAGGTACACATAACCGTTCTCACCTAACTCACAGACAGAGGTCGGAGTGGCTCGGAGATTTTGCGTCTGCCTCTAATTCTAAAGGTGCCGCTTCGCTCCCAGTACCGGGAATATATTAGATGGACAGTTTTTTTTTCTGAACCAGTGGTGTCTAGATGCCATACTCCCCTCTGATCTCCTGGGTAGTGAGATCGGATGCTTAGCTTTCTCGGATAAGGGTGTCAGTATAGGAGGTCCTGTGTTAAAGTTGTGCAAGTTAAAAATCCCTCGACAGTTGGAAATTGCAAAGAGTAGGCCATACGGCCACTGTACTTGTAAAATTTAAAATACAAGTGGGACACCTACACCACAAAAATATTTATAGAATGTGTGATTTATGTATACACATTGGGATCCTCGGCGGTGCTACGGAGTTCGTACAATGTGCTGAGATCCTCCTTGTGTGATCTAAGGGAGGAGATCGGAGCACTGATGGAGTTGTCCGTGTGCAATGAAGATGGTCCTTGAAACCAAACCAAACCTAATTCACATCTTCCTACTTTCAATTAGAAAGAACATGGGATAAAGATTGAAATAAGGGTTTGTATTTTGGATGTCTCAGAAGGATAGTATTATTGTCTGGAAACCATTAGTAGCTCGGGGACCATGCTCTGAGATTCACTGCTTTATGCTTTAATATAAAGCCAAGGCCAATGCAGAGTACATCACAGTACATCCCAGTATATCACAGTACATTACAGTACACCACAGTACATCACAGTACATCACAGTACATCACAGTATATCACGGTATATCACAATATATCACAGTATATCCCAGTATACCAATCAAATAATCTTCACCTCCCCATGAAGCCAAGGTCTTCAACAAAAACATGCCAAGCCCTTCTGTCCTGTGCCATTCGTACAAGGTCTTTCCTTAATTTATTTATCCCTTTCATGTCTATCACCAATTCCTATCTCATGTCTATCACCAATTCCTATCTCATGTCTATCACCAATTCCTATCTCATGTCTATCACCAATTCCTATCTCATGTCTGTCACCAATTCCTATCTCATGTCTATCACCTATTCCTATCTCGATGTGAATTTTTGTGCTCTATTATTTCTCTCTTACTTTGGGCACTACGTTCCGTATTTCTGCTGCACCTGTGTAGCTTTGCCTTGTTCGTTACTATACGAATATTCCTAATCTGGAGATTTTTCAGAAAGAAAAAAAATGTGAGTCATAAACGCACGCGTTCGTTACCGTACCAGAGGACCTTCTTCTGGATTGGGTGACGGAGTTGAACTGCCTCTCTTTAGGTTTTTCAGAAGGTGTGGATCCCATTCACCCCCCCCCTCTCTCTCTCTCTCTCTCTCTCTCTCTCTCTCGCTCGCTCTCTCTCTCTCTCTCTCTCACACATACTAATCTCTATTTGTATTGGTTGTTATTTGGTTCTATTTCATCTGGACATTTGATACAGAGGATACGACCGAACCGTCTGTTAGTGAATCTCTGGAATCTGAACTTGTAATTTCGTAATGGCGAACCACTTTTCTGAGCCAAGGTTGTTATATTCTATGATTGTTCTGAGAAGCCTAATTGTTTTGTTTTACCAGAAAAGCACCGCAAAGGCCACAATGGTCACAGGAAGCTGAAGATAAATCCTGGTACTGAGGTCTTGCTTGTTCTTCTTTGTTTGCCAATGTTACTTCAGAAGTAGGTACATCTGCTCACTTCTGGAATCGTCTGGTTGTTGATCGTTATTGAATCTATTTGCTTGTTTTTTATTCTCGTTTTCTTTGTTTCATATATACTATGAGCAGCTCTGTTTTTGTAAGGTTAGCTTTTGCTGCAAGTCTTGTTCTTCATGTGACAGAAGTCATATGTCACATACAAGTGTATGTAGACATGTGTCTTCTACGAAGTAACGATTGCCCACTGTAGTCGTGTTTCATTCACTTCGAGTACAGCAATCTTACGCTGTTCGAATAGGGTTTTTTCAATAAAACGCTGTTTATATTTTATGCCACATGTTTCACGCTTAAAAATTCGATCTTACGTTGCGTGTTAAGTTCCACAGGAAGCAAGAATATAACTTTCACATGCTCATCAAGTTCATTTAGGGTGGTGGGAGTGTCAAGAAACATTTTCACTATTAGCATAATAAAACATGCCCCCAAAATATAAAACAGTTCTATGGTAATCTGTAACATAGAAAAAAGATCTTAATTGTTACAAGGTGATCATTCAAGAGAAAAATGAGGTGACAGAGCAAAGCAAGCTCAATTCTTTATTTTTTTAAGCTTCCTTGAATATCTTCTGCCCATATTCACCAAGTAGCCAGAAAACTTGTTCAATACCTACAACAACTTCTACTAACCAGTCGTCTGATGATGACGACAGCTCGGTCGTGACAACTGTAGCCACAAGCGATGGAAGTAACAGAGATTAAAGATTCTATAACATTTTGTATATATTTTTGTAAGTACAGGCATACCTCGGAGATACTACGGGTTCGGTTCCAGACTACCGCAATAAAGCAAATATCGCAATAAAGCGGGTCACACCCATTTTTTTGGGCTTCCCATTGCATATAAAAGTCTAAAATCATATTTACACTTGTACACTATGTCTATTAAGTGCGCAATAGCGTTAGGTCTAAAATAAAAAACGTTACGTGTCTTTTATATTATTAATGTTAATATTTAATAACAGGATGGTTCATGTGGCCAAGATGACGTCTAGGGTAGGAAATCTCTCAGACACCGCAACCAGCCCACACCACTCATAATTATTTGAGTCACAACTGACGACATGGACTATATACAATTTATTTAAGACTGCACGCAGCTCCACGTGCAATAGTTCAGGCCAACATATAATGGCAGATAAGATGCAGTAAATGATATACCATGGATGGGTTTGAAAAAAAATCGAAAAAAGATGATTCGTCTTACGAGGACAAAAGACAAAGAAAATAGTCTACGTTACGGCCACAAGGTCTTCGTCAGGAAAGGAAAGAAAGTGAAGGCTAGACAGGACACATAAAAACTAAATAAAATAAAAACTGGGTACTTCCCTGAAGGCAAGAACCGAAATTCTATCAAAATCGCTGTCTGTTGATGAGCGCGTGGCTGAACAGAAAGTGACTTCCGCCGCCGGATGTACACAATGCATACTAAGAAACTAAAAAACGAAACCGGACAATAAACTACCCAACGTGATAAAAGTGGGGACTGGAAATAGAAGAGGACAGAATGAGTGGGAGATAAATAAATATGAAATAAAAAAATGTATATGGCATACAAATAGAAGAATAGGATAAGAGTGGAAAGAGTAAAATAGAGCAAGAGAGGAGAGGGTGACCTCAGACAAAGGTGTGAAAAGTGTTGAGACCGGCTGGTTTTAGACACCCCATGCGGTGGATAAGACGGTTCTCAAGCTGTTCTCGGCTGGCAGTGTCAGAGGAGCAGGATCGGATCGCTGTGACCTGGATGTCGATGGAACCATGGTGGTCAGGACCATTGAAGTGTATAGCAACTGGTGTGGACTTTTGCTGAGCGATGTCATTTAAGTGCTGGCTGAATCTGTCCCCAAGTCGTTTGCCTGTTTGGCCAATATAGGTTTTGCAGCAACGTTTACATATGATCGTATAAATGACATTGCGCGATTCACACGTGAAGCTACTAGTGATGGTGTACGTAGCCTTAGGAAAGGACACCTTCTGGGTTGAGATGACATACTTGCACGTGTTGCATCGTGTCCGACCACAGGGTAGTGTGCCAAAGTGAGTGGCATTCTCCTTTGGGAGACGGCTGTGAACAAGAAGATCCTTCAAGTTCTTGTCACGTCTATATGCCACCAAAGGTGCTTCACTGAATACTTTGTGGGTCAGAGGCTCTGCTTGGTCCACCATGGTCCCATCGACATCCAGGTCACAGCGATCCGATCCTGCTCCTCTGACACTGCCAGCCGAGAACAGCTTGAGAACCGTCTTATCCACCGCATGGGGTGTCTAAAACCAGCCGGTCTCAACACTTTTCACACCTTTGTCTGAGGTCACCCTCTCCTCTCTTGCTCTATTTTACTCTTTCCACTCTTATCCTATTCTTCTATTTGTATGCCATATACATTTTTTTATTTCATATTTATTTATCTCCCACTCATTCTGTCCTCTTCAATTTCCAGTCCCCACTTTTATCACGTTGGGTAGTTTATTGTCCGGTTTCGTTTTTTAGTTTCTTAGTATGCATTGTGTACATCCGGCGGCGGAAGTCACTTTCTGTTCAGCCACGCGCTCATCAACAGACAGCGATTTTGATAGAATTTCGGTTCTTGCCTTCAGGGAAGTACCCAGTTTTTATTTTATTTAGTTTTTATGTGTCCTGTCTAGCCTTCACTTTCTTTCCTTTCCTGACGAAGGCCTTATGGCCGTAACGTAGACTATTTTCTTTGTCTTTTGTCCTCGTAAGACGAATCACCTTTTTTCGATTTTTTTTCAAACCCATCCATTGTATTCCACGTCTTACCGCAGTTCCCCTCCACTTCCTCGATTATATATATTTTTTTTTTGACTGCACCGTGTCTCTGTTATCTCGTATCTCTATCTACCTATCCTGCTTATCTCCCTGATCCTATCCTATCGCCTTTTCTCAGTATTTTATATCCTATTCACCTATTTATTTTCGTATTTCCCTATTCTTCCTTCATACCTTATATTACCGCAATCTACCCTATTTATTTATTGTTTCAGCGTTTTATATTTTATTTATTTCATATCTTACGTTTTTTATTTTCTGGACGTTTTACTTTTCCCCACTATGCCCTCTCTGAAATATTTTATCAACTCTCTCCGTGTGTCAGTTACCACCAGCTTTAGCTCCCTACCTCCTGATATATCCCGTGTCGCTATTGACTTTGCGTTCGTTACTTTCAAGAAAACTAGATTCACCTCTCATCTCCACTTTATTCACACCTGCCTCCACCACAAAATTCTTCCTAATGGATTTTCTTCCAATTTTCATCCATCTGCTGGTACACTCAATCCTAGGGAACAACGTCTCCTACAACGAATTGAGACCAGATGTGGCTTTCAACGTATGCGCGTAGTGGCCGCCAGTCACTCCCGCCTTTTATCAGACCTCAGTGCCCAACAGACCCAGCTTCTGCTTCGCTTACGTTGTCTCACCTCCAACAACTTCCCTTTCTATTCTATGATACGCACCACTATCCACACACTGAACCGGCAGCTGCATGAGTTCCTTTCCACGTCTAAACACCACAAACTATCCCGTCTCATCCCTACCCCCAAAGCTACCCCTCCATCCTCCACTCCATCATGCACTCAGGTAGTCTGCATCCCCCCAGATCTACCCCTCTCTGAGGGAGAGCGCTCTGTTCTTAGTAAGGGCTTAAAATTTGTTCCTCTTCGTCCGACCCTAGACCAATACAATCTCCTCCAGGATGTTCATCGGTTTCACCGTCGCATGAGGCTGAAGCTCCATTTTAGAGAGAAAGACAGCACTCCGCAGTCTCAGGCTGAATCCGACATCTTCGCACGCTTTTCTGACTCTACTAAACCTCCCTTTACACCTAAACCTGGAGCCTCTCATGCCCTGGACCTGTATATCAAGAACACCATCCATGACATTCAGCAGCTCCGCCCTCGTAGATTGCATTATTCCAATGTCACTTCGGCAGAGTCTAGTGCTCTCTCCCTTCTTCGCCGTAGAGACGACATTGTCATCAAACCGGCTGACAAGGGAGGAGCCATTGTCGTCTGGCAGAAGGACTTGTACCTAAGTGAAGGTAAAAATCAGTTGACCAATGGCTCTTTTTACAGGTCCAGGACCAGCGATGCGACTGTCTCTAACAATCGCATTGTACACAACACTATTAAACAGCTTATCACTAGTAATGATCTTCCTCCCGAAGCATCTCATCTTAGGATTCATGACAGCTCTTTGGGCAAGCCTGTATTCTACATGCTCCCCAAAATTCACAAGATCGAAAACCCTGGAAGACCTATTGTCTCAGCCTGTTCTTGTCCTACTGAACACATTTCTGACTTCCTCGATAGCATTTTCCTGTCTATCGTTGAGAATCTTCCCTCCTTCATCAAAGACACCAATCACGCTCTTACAACTTTCTCCTCTATCCGACTCCCAGCAGACCGCTCCTACCGTCTTTTCTTGCTGGACGTCTGCTCTCTGTATACCTCTATTCCCCACTCTGATGGTCTCCGAGCTCTTCGGTTTTTTCTGGACCAACGCACTTGCCCTTCTATATCCACTGTCACTCTTCTCCGTCTTGCTGAACTGATCCTTCAACTGAATTCCTTTGAATTCAATGGTCAGTTTTTTGACCAAATTAGAGGTGTTGCCATGGGAACGAAGATGGGTCCCAGCTATGCCTGTCTATTCATGGGCCACTTGGAGCATCAGATATGGCAACAATACTCCGGTCCTTTCCCTGGGTTTTACCGCAGATATATCGATGATGGCATAGGTCTTACAGATATGTCTGAGACTGATTTACACCGCTTCATCGACTTTGTGAACCACTTTCACCCCACCATCAAGTTCACCTCCCTCGTCTCCACAGTATCTGTCAACTTCCTTGACATTACTATTTCTATCACGCCCTCCGGCCTTAATACCTCAGTATACTACAAGCCGACAGATGCCCACAGCTACCTCCTGTATACCTCTTCTCATCCTCGGGCCGGTCGTGACTCCCTTCCTTTTTTCACAACTTCTCCGCCTCCGCCGTTTATGCCAAGACGACGATGACTTCCACTTACGAGCAAATGAGATGTTGGATTTCTTCCGTAACAGACTTTATCCAGAACATGTTCTCACCTCTGCTCTCCAACGTGTGCTCCCCATCTCTCGTCTGGAGGTCCTCAAACCTCACCATAAATCCACTTCGGATAGAGTCAAATTAATCTTGACCCATCACCCTCACAGTACTACTGTCAAACAGATCCTTTTCCGCCACCTCCCTATCCTCCAAGCAGAGCCTCTGACCCAAAAAGTATTCAGTGAAGCACCTTTGGTGGCATATAGACGTGACAAGAACTTGAAGGATCTTCTTGTTCACAGCCGTCTCCCAAAGGAGAATGCCACTCACTTTGGCACACTACCCTGTGGTCGGACACGATGCAACACGTGCAAGTATGTCATCTCAACCCAGAAGGTGTCCTTTCCTAAGGCTACGTACACCATCACTAGTAGCTTCACGTGTGAATCGCGCAATGTCATTTATACGATCATATGTAAACGTTGCTGCAAAACCTATATTGGCCAAACAGGCAAACGACTTGGGGACAGATTCAGCCAGCACCTAAATGACATCGCTCAGCAAAAGTCCACACCAGTTGCTATACACTTCAATGGTCCTGACCACCATGGTCCCATCGACATCCAGGTCACAGCGATCCGATCCTGCTCCTCTGACACTGCCAGCCGAGAACAGCTTGAGAACCGTCTTATCCACCGCATGGGGTGTCTAAAACCAGCCGGTCTCAACACTTTTCACACCTTTGTCTGAGGTCACCCTCTCCTCTCTTGCTCTATTTTACTCTTTCCACTCTTATCCTATTCTTCTATTTGTATGCCATATACATTTTTTTATTTCATATTTATTTATCTCCCACTCATTCTGTCCTCTTCTATTTCCAGTCCCCACTTTTATCACGTTGGGTAGTTTATTGTCCGGTTTCGTTTTTTAGTTTCTTAGTATGCATTGTGTACATCCGGCGGCGGAAGTCACTTTCTGTTCAGCCACGCGCTCATCAACAGACAGCGATTTTGATAGAATTTCGGTTCTTGCCTTCAGGGAAGTACCCACTTTTTATTTTATTTAGTTTTTATGTGTCCTGTCTAGCCTTCACTTTCTTTCCTTTCCTGACGAAGGCCTTGTGGCCGTAACGTAGACTATTTTCTTTGTCTTTTGTTTTCGTAAGACGAATCACCTTTTTTCGATTTTTTTTCAAACCCATCCATTGTATTCCACGTCTTACCGCAGTTCCCCTCCACTTCCTCGACTAAATGATATACCGTAGGCAGTCAGTTCAGGTCAGGAACGCTGTCCCTTAGTTCTCAATATGATGTATTTCTATTAACACTCGACACTGAGCAATTATACTTCTTGTCAATACAGATAACTAGATTAGATACATCTCACCGAAGATCTTGATGTATTAGTGATAATAGAACTCCATTATAAACACTTTAACAATAAGGAGCTCAAACACATACGTCCACTCGCCATAACACAATATCGTATAAGGCCCCGCACTTCTACTCCTCTAGTTTCACGTGAGCCAGCTAAGCATATCGGCTTAACGTCACTCACCCGTCTTTATCAGTGACCCGTATAAAATAAACAAACAAAGAGCCCTGTTGAGATAACTACATACAAGGTAATAGGCACTATCGTTATGAATTTTAATCATAACAAATGTACTGTAAAATTTAAAATACTTTATTGCTAAAAAAAAGTTCAATCTTCATCTCTGAGCCTTCAGCGAATCGTAATCTTTTTGCCAAAATCTATCAGAAGAAGAAGGCGCGTTCTAATAAATAAACATGACTAATTTGAAGAAAAAAAAAACCGAAAAATCTGCGAAGCGCAATAAAGCGAGGTATGCCTGTACAGTACATACATAATATTTCCTTTGTGTTCAATATTTCTTATTATTATAGGTAGGTAATATATGTTGTTGACTTTGTAGTTGTTTTTTTTTTTTTTTATAACTTTTAACTTAATTAATACAGCTTTCTGGACCTCGGTAACAAATTAATTTGATTTCTATTAATTATTATAGAAAATCAGTTTTCGTTTAGTTTTTTTTTTTTCGGTTAGCGTTCGATTTTTAAAAAAACGTGTTAACAGCGCTAAGTGGGGGAATTACTGTACATTTAGTTACAAGCAAGCAAGACCATGTTAGACAGTTGAGAGATTATGTCAACACGAATATCTCTGAATTCCACGGAAATTTGAACAAACCCAAACAAAAACAAAAAAACCTCACACATTATCAAGGAATACAGAAAATATGTCTTGTAAGATGTGTGAAGGTTACAATTAGCAAGCAGTGTTATTCACTGAACTTGACCAAGAATTGTGTCCAGGATGTTTTAAATTTTACCTCTACACCTCACGGTAGAAGGGGAACGACTAAGTAAGTAAGTATGTTTTAAATTACAGGCTGCAATGGCCAAAATTTGTAATGCGCACTTGGGTTTTACCGTGGTGGTTTCCTCTCCCCGCCGAAAGTAATGACGAAATTACAATAATGATAGTGGGCTTGCGCACGATAAACATTCTTAGACAGTTTAACGTTTAAATATCAACAAAACAGAAACACGCAAAATAATAGTTTAACAAAATAAAATAAAAACTGCACTTGTGACGCAAAGTTGTGTAAATACATGATCACGTTGCCCAGTCGAAATGGCCATGAAGACGAAAGAGAAGAAGTAAAAAAATCCTGTTATGGTTAGACCACACTTAATGTCGGAGCGTTTGCCTCCAGAGGCAAATGGGTCGTTTTCGAAACCAGATCGAGTCACGTTCTAGTCTGTCTTGCTGTAAAAATGGTCTTTTCCTGCTGTTGAGTTAGAGAAGGTAAAGACAGCGAGGACAGGTACTGGCCACCATATCTCATTAAAGCTGAGAAATATTATAGGTGAATTTAGGGCCAGATTATCCATTAGGCTAAGAAGACTGAAGCCGAGGGGCCTGGAGCTCCTGGGAGCCCGTTCGTAAGCTTAAAAAAACAATTTTAATGCATAGATTTGTCAAAAATTGTGTTTATTGTGTTTAGCTTAATAATAATTTTAAACAAAAATAGTAATAAACATTAATAAAAAAATAATTACTAATAAAAGAGCTAACCAATGCAAACAAACTAGTATACTAGCATACTAATAATACTAGTATATACCATCACCATGCTAAGGTGTTGGGAAAAAAAATATTAAAATTATTGTCTCTTATGTGAAGGTGGACTCAAACATCAAAAAGCTTAGGGTCCCTTCTTGGCTTAATCCAGCCCTAGGGGAATTCTCTACCACTTCATTGCTCTGCGTCAGCATCTGCTTTGGTACTACTTTTAAAATTTAAAACACGAAATATGATGGCTAGTGAAGTAAATCGTTGTAACGCAGTCGCTAAATGCAGTTTGTTGAACCGTTTGGAAATAATATCGGTAACGCTACGTGTTGGTCACCTTGAAGTTTCGCTATGGAGTACAATTATTGCTGGCAGTTTCATTTTTCTACCTTTGTTTTCATATGCTCATGGATACTTCATTATCTATGGTTTATTCACGGGCGTATTTATTCCGATCATTCTACCTACTTTCTTCCGATACCTCCGCACAGGCCACGAGAGAGATCCACCTATTTAAAAAGCGAAAAAAAAAAGAGGTGTACAACACAAGAGGGACTGTGAAAGTCCATATAGTCACCAGTACCATTTCTAAACAAACTCAATAAGAGATACCAATAATCTCAAACTTAGCACTACTTTCTGTAAACATATTCAAGATGACGTCTGAAAGTTTACGAAGCAGAAGTCTACGACGATGACAAGGAAGAAGAAGACAGTATTAATCATAGCTAGAAACGCACGTTTAAGGATTCGAACTTTGACCTCCACAAATGTGTTCTTCTGTCAGCTATAACATGTGTGAATGACTAGCATAAAAAAACAAAACACTTGGAATAAGGTAAGCAGTAAGTGCCACTAATATATTTTATTATGATAAATATTATTATCAGTTGCTGTACAAACTCAAGTACCGCACACACACACACACACATATTATATATATATATATATATATATATATATATATATATATATATATATATATATATATATATATATATATTATATATATATATATATATATATATATATATATATATATATATATATATATATATATATATATATATATATATATATATATATATATATATATAAGCAGTTTTGTAATGTCTTTCTCGTAGCTGATTATCCACATTGTATATTATACATTTGTACAGTACTAAAAACAAACCACTACTGATATAGAAGAAGGTTGCCGCCCATGGTAATACTGACAGCGATGATGGCGCAAATAAATGATATACAACATAGTAATGTCTACTGATATGAAGAATCTCTAAAAAAAAAAAAAAAAAAAAAAAACAGAGTGGCTGAACAGAATCATGGGTGAACGAGATACAAATCACGGATTTGTAATGTCACACGTTCTGACTTTCATAAATGGGTGCTTGCGTAGAATGGAAGGATTAAAATTGTATGACAAAGTCACAAATGTGGAACTGATAACAAGAACCTGACAAGTGCCAGTGGAACAAGAGCTGAGAAGAAGACGCTGGCGATGGATAGGACACACACTGAGGAAACATGTTGATAGCATTACAAGGCAGTCCTTTTTCTAGAACCCACAGAGAAAGAGAGGCAGGGGTAGGTCCAAAAATAAAAACATACGGAGAAGAGAACTGGATACAGAGGTGAAAATAATGAGGAAAACATACAAAGAACGTGAGCGGATGGCGCGTGACAGGAGAACGAGATGTGTTTGTTGAAGGACTATGCTCCTTGGGGAGCTAAAGGGTATTGATTGATTCAATGTCACACGGTAAGGAATTAAAAAAAGCTTCGTGCGTACCACACGAAAAGATAGAAGAGTTGAAAAGAAGGAGAAATACAGATAACGAGGACAAAACTATGTTTTTACTCGCACAGGCTAGAACCAAAAAAAAAAAAAATGACGTTAGTGATGACAATTATGCAAACGACAAGAAATAGATTAGATCATAAGTATCGTCGTCAAGTCAGTTTTTCTCTCTCTACCGCTACGGCTGAAGAAAGTCTTCATTAGGGCATTCATATAAAATTGTAGCGATGGTTTTTGTTGCGAATAGTTTTACATAGTGTCCTGGATTTCTATAAAGAGTTACGTCAACTAAGTCAAATCGAAAACGAGGCTGAACGACGTGGACGCCATTTTTTGTCGACAATACCAGGGTTAGTAGCGGGAATAAGTGTCGAGTAAGATTTTTTTTTTTTTTTTAAAATTAATGAAGAAAAATATCCCGTTCAACCTCTGATGGGTTATAATTAGGATATATATTGTTTTCAATTCCAAATAATATGAACAACTGCCGATGAGAAAGTGGCATCACATTTGTCAAATCATTGTAAATAGGGACAATCACAATTATGCTAATACGTTAAATAAATAAACAAAAAACAAACAAAATCAAGAAGAAACTCTGAACAAGAATTATATTAAAATGGAGGGGTGTAAAGGCCTGGTGGTTCCAGTTATATAACTGACTTTAACAGATATTTAATTGACTTTCATCTGTTAAAAGTCATATGCATTGTAAGAACAGCATCAGACCTTCACATTCCCAGACACTAATATTAACATTTGTTCGTGATAAATATTGTTTGACTATATTATGCAGTTCCCCAGGTCTGTCTATTCTTAACACCTCTTCTATATTTATAAGATTATATATATATATATATATATATATATATATATATATATATATTTATATATATATATATATATATATATATATATATATATATATATATATATATATATATAAGAGGAAATATATATATATATATTTATTATATTATAATTTGTGTTATATAATTTTGATATTTTATATATTATAATTATACAATTATATAATTTATATTATATAATTTAAAATTTTATAAATTATATAAAATATATATATATAATATATAAATTTACAATTATATGTTATATTTATTATATATATATATATATATATATATATATATATATATATATATATAAATATATAAAATGTATTATTATATAATAATATTATATAATTTATTATATAATGTTATATAATTTTATTATAATTTAAAAAAATTAATAAAATAATAAAAATATAAAATTTTATTACATGATATCATTTTATATTTTATATATTTAAATTATATAATTATAAAATTATATAATTTATATTATATAATTATAAAATTATATATATCTATATATATATATATATATATATATATATATATATATATATATATATATATATATATATATATATATATATATATATATATATATATATATATTTTTATATAAATATATTTAAATATATATATATATATATATATATATATATATATATATATATATATATATATATATATATATATTATATATATATATATATATATATATATATATATATATATAATATATATATATATATATATATATATATATATATATATATATATATATATATATATATATATATATATATAAAACCTCTACACCTCACGGTAGAAGGGGAACGACTAAGTAGTATATATATATATATATATATATATATATATATATATAATATTTATATATATAATATTTATATATTTATATAATATATATAATTTTAAATTATATAATATAAATTATATAATATAAATTATATAATTTTATAATTATATAATTTAAATATATATAAAATATATAAAATGATATCATGTAATAAAATTTTATATTTTTATTATTTTATTATATATTTTTTTAATTATAATAAAATTATATAACATTATATAATAAATATATATAATATTATTATTATATATATAATAATATTTATATATATATATATATATATATATATATATATATATATATATATATATATATATATATATAATATAAATTATATAATTTATAAAATTTTAAATTATATAATATAATTTATATAAATGTATAATATAATATATAAAATATCAAAATTATATAAACAAAATATATATAATATAATAAAATTTTATATAATATATTATATTATTTATATATATATATATATATATATATATATATATATATATATATATATATATATATATATATATATATATATATATATATATATATATATATATATATATATAAAATTATATAATATAATTATATAATAAAACTATAATAAAATCTCCGGTCCAAAATATGTAATTAGATTTTGTTAAAACTATCTGTACATAGTCGCATTTTAAATGAAAACAAACTGGTGTGATCATCTGGATCTAGTAAAACTGTCAGTGTCTACAACAGTCATTCACCAGTTTCCACATTTCAAACTAGGTAAATAGTTCAATTCGAAGGGAGTATGTTTTGCTGAGTGTTGCAACTCTAACGGAATATTTGTTGCTAAATAGTGGAATTCTAACGGAATATAAAATTCAACGGAGTATGTGTTAAAAATCCACGCTACTGATTCTTTTCAATAAACCGGTAAGTAAACTAGTTTTCTTCTTTTTGTTTTGTTACTTGAAATACAATTAATAGTACAAATATGTGCTACTGTATTTGCATCTAATTTTATTTCAAATTATTAGCTAACCTAAACGAAAATGCAAATTGGGTCCGAAACTCATGATCGGGTCCATTTTCCTGCAATACGGGTACGACCGAAAATGGCGGCCAAATTTTAGTTGACGTAACTCTTATAGAAGAATCTAGGGCACTAGTTTTACATGATGAGGTTTCCTGCCTCTTGGACATCCTCACATATTTACCTCTTACGACATGCCAGAGGGAGCAGTGGTTCAATTATTTCTTTGTCTCCCCATGACTCCCCTGGTGGCAACCTTCATATCTGGCGTGATAAGAATTAAAAACAGATGACGCAGGTAAAACAGTGAAACAATTTACTTTACTTATTTTAATTAGTCGTTTCTCTTCTACCATGAGGTGTAGAGGTTTGGAAGAAAGAGCGTCATACTATCCTAACAGCTGTCTTCCCCCTGAGTAGTAGGAAATGGCGGAAACGGTTAGTATTCAGGTGGCGCGCAGGCGGCGCGCCAGGCGGCGCGTGACTTTTATATAGCAAAAATGCCAGGCGGCGCGTGACTTTTATATAAGCGCATTCAGGCGGCGCAAGATGGCGGACTTGAGCTAACAAGGGGAGGTTATTTTTAGAGGTATTTTTAGATAACAAGAAGAGGAGGGACAAGATGGCGGACTTGAGATAACAAGGGGAGGTTATTTTTAGAGGTATTTTTAGATAACAAGAAGAGGAGGGACAAGATGGCGGACTTGAGATAACAAGAAGAGGTATTTTTAGACTTTTAGATAACAAGAAGAGGAGAGGCAAGATGGCGGATTTGAGATAACAAGAAGAGGGGTATATTTTTTATATAAGGAAAATGTTGCAAGATGGTGGTTTTTTATATATTATTGTTGTTGTTGTTATTAGTATAGCCAACTTAGGTAGTGGCTGTGTTAGACAAACAAGAAGAGGGTAATAGTTAGACGATATTTATATATATACATTTAGACATACATATTTTACAACATTTAGACAAACAGTTATACGAATAGTTAGACGAATAGTTATACAAACAGTTATTTTACAACATTTATACAAACATTTAGACGAACAGTTAGACGATATAGGTAACAAAAAGCGGTTTAGTTAATATAGTTTTTATTTTTTCAAATACTAAAGGACAACTCTCAGCCGCTTGGTAGGCTTCTTCTTCTTCTGTGGTAGATTAGGGACATCGGTCAGGTCTGTGGTAGGAAACCAACTCGGGTCTGGGGATACTGGACTGCTAGACTTCATGTATTCGTCAAACAGGTTAGTGGAAGGCTTCTTCGGGGGTAGGACATCGGCCAGGTCTGTGGTAGGAAACCAACTCGGTTCTATTGGTAGGTAACAGCTGGAATTGATGTACTGATCAAACGTGGTACCCGTAGCTGGATAGGTATCCGTGCTTGGTGGCTGTAATCGGTCAAATTCGGCGAGTATTTCGCTCTGTAATGTCAATAAATGGTCAAACTCTGGTCGAGTTAACGTAATGCCGTGTTTGGTAGGAAATTTGAGGTAGGATTCACCAAAATATCTTCGCACGTGCAGTAAAGGTTGGCCTCGGTAAACACTTACAGACGCAGCCTTCAGACCACTAGCCAAAGGTTTAAGCATTTCATCACTTCTCTTGATGTAGACCCAGTTGTTGGGAGCAGTCATTTTCAACGAGGTGTATCTGTCGTTAATAAAGTGTCTTCCGTTTATATACAGGAATACCAGTTCAATCTGGGTTTTTTAGGCGTGCCCTAGCTAGGATTTGATTCGTCGAACATCGATCGTGTGTTAGGTAGGACGTGATTCGTCGATGTATTGCGTGGGAACAACGACACATGGCCGCATTGTCGTGAGGGAAAAAATACACCTGTCTATTGATTTCCTCCCTTGTTTATCAAAGTGGGGTTGAGTTTCACTAGCCAGGGTCTGACTAAGCGCGTAATTAATCGATCGTTGGCGTGTTGTCTAGCCGAAAATGGTAGTAGGACCCGCTGCATAGTACCACCTCTTGTTTTGATCAAGATGAAATAAATGGCGTAGAGCCCACAAACGTTGGTGACTACATCTTGTAAATGTCTGGCGTTGTAGTTAACAGGTCGCGTAGAGTTTCTGGCTATAAAATTAATCAGGTCCGAGTGTGTAGGTGGTAGGCCAAAAGAATCAAAATATTCAAAAGTACCAAGGCCGTTATAATATAGAGCGACCCAGTGGTCACCGGGGCGATAGCTAGGATCAGTGTTGACGACGAAAGCAGCCGTCTTGGTCGGATCGATGCGTAGAGGTAATTGGTCACGAGCTAACACTTTAACGAGCCCAGTTCGTTTAACAAATATATCTGACAGGAGGGTGGTGCGTATCTCGTCTGTATTCATTGTCTAAGTGGTGTAGTCTGTCAAAACTTGGCGCGATTTCGAGATCTCCAAGATCGAGTCTTGCTCGGCGTAGACGAGAACCTGTAATGGTTCGGGTGTGACCTCGGCGAATTTAAGTTCTACTGAGACTGGGCCCGACTTGGCCATCTCAAACTGGTCACCGTCTAGTAGACTGGGGGTGAGGTCAAAGGCGTATAAGGCGTAACCGTGCTTAAAATGTCTATACTCGAGGTCGTTGCCGGCGTCTTTACCAACCAGTCACATAGCTAGATTCGTCGCGAAGAAGGCTCTCACGTACTGGTTGTGTTCATAATCCATGGACAAAGGCTTGCCACTGACGGTTCTGCCGTCCGCGCTGACATTCAAATATATCAGACCAAAGGTAGCGAAATTGAACGGATTAGCCGTGTACGACCCGTTAAAAGCTGACGAAGTGACTAGTCCAATCACGATCCGTGTAGGTGTTTGACTGAGAAACAGATTATCCTGCATGTGCGATAGCATACCTCTAGGGATAGAGAAAGTTTTTAGCACAACGCGTTTCAAGGGGTACTTGGCATTACCTCGCACCAAGGCTTTCTCGTGGGCTAGAGAGACGGCAGGATTTAATTTAGCTTTCCGGACAACCAAGGCCGCATAAGTTATAATAGATTTATATCCAGCGGTGGGGTCGTGTCCCAGCACGTTGAAAGCATCTTTAGACGGGGTGAGTTTTACTTTAACTGTCACACCATTTAACAGGTAACGATCTTGAGCAAAGATATCTGAATGTAAACGACCCATCATATCAATCTCCTGAGAACCAGCCGCTATATGTCGACGCAGTCTTAACCCGTTGTTATTGTCACCAATTGTGTCCGTAATAAAATTTGGCGTGTCTTTGTAAAACAGAGCCGATGTCAGATGGCCTCGTTTAGGTTCCTCCCCGTAATTCAACGTGGCTTCGATGTAAGCTCTATAAGGGTAGGTGTTCTCGCTGGGTGTAATCAGCGTATCGTTCAGTGAAACGTCGACTTGGGAGAATAAACTGTGCAGGTAATAGTTGATCGGGGCCACCTCTGCGTCAGCGGGTAATGCGCCGCCATTAGCTAACGTAACTTTGGCACGCACGTGTAGAAAAGTATTGAACAAGTCTAGATATTCTTCACCGTTTCCCGAAATTACAAATTCCACCGGGGCTCCGGGGGCTAAGGCGGCCAACGGATGTATCTCCACAAATTGTCCCTCTTCCACGGCTGTCTGCGTTGGTGGTACGCTAAACAAATCTAGACCACTGTGAAGACACTAGCACGAGTTGGGGTGAATAAGCGCCATCATTCAAATATATCAGAGTACCTTCGCTTCTTCTGGTGAGAATGAGAAGGCCGAGCTCGGTTACTGCGTTTTATGCGTTTCGGCTCGCCAGGTGGGGCAGCTCTCGTTTTTCTTTTTCTTCTAAGCCCGCTACCCGATTGGTTAGTGGTGAGGTGTTCAACCGCTCCCTGTAATAAACGTTGACCCGACTCCTTGGCTCGTTCACGAAATGCCTCGCCAACATTTCTGCCGGCTAACGCATCGCTCGCGACCTGTAGACCGGTCCCAAGCCCTTCTCTGAGTAAAGCTTTGCCTCCAGTTTTTAACCACGGGAGAACCATACGACCGAGCCCGCCGAAAAAACTACCCAAACCATGTCCTCTTTGACTTATGCCTCCGATAAACACTGGCATCCCATGGCCAGCTTGGTTGCAGTAAAACTCCTCATACATCTTGGGGTTTCGTCGGATGGGTACGTGTCTGACCATTTTTCTAGTCAAAATCAAACCGTCTGTGAGTTCGGAAGTGTAGTGTCAACACCGAAGCTCCGCTAGTGAATGGGATAGTCTTACCCTGATCGTTAGTTAAAAGGATTTCCACCACGTCAAACGAAAAACGACTCAGGGGTACGTAGTGGGGTTTGTCGTAAATCCTGAAAACAGAAGCATTAGTCCTATCCAAAATAGGCACAATCCGTAACAAAGGGACAGAGGCATCTCCAACCGGTCTCGCCGCTACGAGATCGCAGTACACGTATACATTTTTCATGTCGCTATCCATTTGTACTTCAGTCTCGCCTCGTAGTATTGGGTCAATGTCTGTGGCGAGTGAGGCAGGAAAACCTAACATGTGTTTCAACGTCTCGCTAATTCTAACTTCAACCTCCGGATCATACAGATTCAAGGTGGCCTTATTATTGTTAAAATGGAATCTAACTCGGGCTTTTTCATCCACATCCGTGGCTAAAAGCAAACGATTCAACTCGTCGATCAGCGTGTCGGGTGACGTGTATAGACCAGCTGGTAACGTGAGTAGTATAGACTCATCTTCTTTGTTGGGAAAATAATGTAGCCATACATCATCCTCTAGCACGTTAAAATAACTTTTGGGAAATTGAATCTCAACCAAACCAACCTCGTAACGCGAAGTCAAGTCTATAGTCTGTGGCAATTTGACGAAAAAGTGACCGGCGTTATTGTTTGGGTATATTTTCATCGAGGCATTGCTGGGTAAAGTCACGTAAAAACTCATCCTATCTTGGGGTTAGGTAACATGTAACCAAGACAACTGCTCATTAAAGCGATCCAAAACTTGCCGTCTGGTCCCTCTGCGTTGCTCCGACTCAGATTGAATAATGAGACATCGATGACGACATATATAACG
Source organism: Oreohelix idahoensis (assembly GCA_024509875.1). Lineage (NCBI taxonomy): Eukaryota > Metazoa > Mollusca > Gastropoda > Stylommatophora > Oreohelicidae > Oreohelix > Oreohelix idahoensis. The sequence goes on from JAMPIV010007057.1 coordinate 71,315, forward strand.
ATCATCTGACAGATGAAAACGATCTCTAGTCGCGGGACTAGTTTCCCCAAAAAAGGCCAGAACGAGGTTCTCGCGGCCTTGGGAGGGGGTGGCCGCAATACTGGGGTGCTCACGTCTTCTTCAATATCCATCATTCTCGATATCTCGCTAGCTGTTTGGACGAAATCCAGCTGTTGAATGACGAGTTATAACCGAACCATTTGACTAAATATTCTTTTACACCCCTGCCACCACGGCGTTCCTCCAAAATGGACTCGATTCGATAAACTATCTTGTCGCCGACTCGCTGTAGCTCTTCTTGGTAAAAAGAACCCTTCAATTCCTCACCCGAATCATCTTTAAGGATGTACGTAACCGGTCTTGTTTGGTTTTGTCGGCTGATCGTAAACAACTCTTCTGTCCACGCCGGCGTATAACCCTTTTTAAAAGTTTGTCTGGCTTGGGCGATCCGCACGCGGTCACCAGGTTTAAAATAGACTTTTCTACCGACGATGTCAGGGGTCGAATACAAAGTACGCCACACTTCTTCTTGATTGTTCGGGGTAACTTCCACCGGTTCAATTTCCCAAAAGTTATTTTAACGTGCTAGAGGATGATGTATGGCTACATTATTTTCCCAACAAAGAAGATGAGTCTATACTACTCACGTTACCAGCTGGTCTATACACGTCACCCGACACGCTGATCGACGAGTTGAATCGTTTGCTTTTAGCCACGGATGTGGATGAAAAAGCCCGAGTTAGATTCCATTTTAACAATAATAAGGCCACCTTGAATCTGTATGATCCGGAGGTTGAAGTTAGAATTAGCGAGACGTTGAAACACATGTAAGGTTTTCCTGCCTCACTCGCCACAGACATTTACCCAATACTACGAGGCGAGACTGAAGTACAAATGGATAGCGACATGAAAAATGTATACGTGTACTGCGATCTCGTAGCGGCGAGACCGGTTGGGGATGCCTCTGTCCCTTTGATACGGATTGTGCCTATTTTGGATAGGACTAATGCTTCTGTTTTCAGGATTTACGACAAACCCCACTACGTACCCCTGAGTCGTTTTTCGTTTGACGCGGTGGAAATCCTTTTAACTAACGATCAGGGTAAGACTATCCCATTCACTAGCGGAGCTTCGGTGTTGACACTACACTTCCGAACTCACAGACGGTTTGATTTTGACTAGAAAAATGGTCAGACACGTACCCATCCGACGAAACCCCAAGATGTATGAGGAGTTTTACTGCAACCAAGCTGGCCATGGGATGCCAGTGTTTATCGGAGGCAGAAGTCAAAGAGGACATGGTTTGGGTAGTTTTTTCGGCGGGCTCGGTCGTATGGTTCTCCCGTGGTTAAAAACTGGAGGCAAAGCTTTACTCAGAGAAGGGCTTGGGACCGGTCTACAGGTCGCGAGCGATGCGTTAGCCGGCAGAAATGTTGGCGAGGCATTTCGTGAACGAGCCAAGGAGTCGGGTCAACGTTTATTACAGGGAGCGGTTGAACACCTCACCACTAACCAATCGGGTAGCGGGCTTAGAAGAAAAAGAAAAACGAGAGCTGCCCCACCTGGCGAGCCGAAACGCATAAAACGCAGTAACCGAGCTCGGCCTTCTCATTCTCACCAGAAGAAGCGAAGGTACTCTGATATATTTGAATGATGGCGCTTATTCACCCCAACTCGTGCGAGTGTCTTCACAGTGGTCTAGATTTGTTTAGCATACCACCAACGCAGACAGCCGTGGAAGAGGGACAATTTGTGGAGATACATCCGTTGGCCGCCTTAGCCCCCGGAGCCCCGGTGGAATTTGTAATTTCGGGAAACGGTGAAGAATATCTAGACTTGTTCAATACTTTTCTACACGTGCGCGCCAAAGTTACGTTAGCTAATGGCGGCGCACTACCCGCTGACGCAGAGGTGGCCCCGATCAACTATTACCTGCACAGTTTATTCTCCCAAGTCGACGTTTCACTGAACGATACGCTGATTACACCCAGCGAGAACACCTACCCTTATAGAGCTTACATCGAAGCCACGTTGAATTACGGGGAGGAACCCAAACGAGGCCATCTGACATCGGCTCTGTTTTACAAAGACACGCCAAATTTTATTACGGACACAATTGGTGACAATAACAACGGGTTAAGACTGCGTCGACATATAGCGGCTGGTTCTCAGGAGATTGATAAGATGGGTCGTTTACATTCAGATATCTTTGCTCAAGATCGTTACTTGTTAAATGGTGTGACAGTTAAAGTAAAACTCACCCCGTCTAAAGATGCTTTCAACGTGCTGGGACACGACCCCACCGCTGGATATAAATCTATTATAACTTATGCGGCCTTGGTTGTCCGGAAAGCTAAATTAAATCCTGCCGTCTCTCTAGCCCACGACAAAGCCTTGGTGCGAGGTAATGCCAAGTACCCCTTGAAACGCGTTGTGCTAAAAACTTTCTCTATCCCTTGAGGTATGCTATCGCACATGCAGGATAATCTGTTTCTCAGTCAAACACCTACACGGATCGTGATTGGACTAGTCACTTCGTCAGCTTTTAACGGGTCGTACACGGCTAATCCGTTCAATTTCGCTACCTTTGGTCTGATATATTTGAATGTCAGCGCGGACGGCAGAACCGTCAGTGGCAAGCCTTTGTCCATGGATTATGAACACAACCAGTACGTGAGAGCCTTCTTCGCGACGAATCTAGCTATGGGACTGGTTGGTAAAGACGCCGGCAACGACCTCGAGTATAGACATTTTAAGCACGGTTAGGCCTTATACGCCTTTGACCTCACCCCCAGTCTACTAGACGGTGACCAGTTTGAGATGGCCAAGTTGGGCCCAGTCTCAGTAGAACTTAAATTCGCCGAGGTCACACCCGAACCATTACAGGTTCTCGTCTACGCCGAGCAAGACTCGATCTTGGAGATCTCGAAATCGCGCCAAGTTTTGACAGACTACACCACTTAGACAATGAATACAGACGAGATACGCACCATCCTCCTGTCAGATATATTTGTTAAACGAACTGGGCTCGTTAAAGTGTTAGCTCGTGACCAATTACCTCTACGCATCGATCCGACCAAGACGGCTGCTTTCGTCGTCAACACTGATCCTAGCTATCGCCCCGGTGACCACTGGGTCGCTCTATATTATAACGGCCTTGGTACTTTTGAATATTTTGATTCTTTTGGCCTACCACCTACACACTCGGACCTGATTAATTTTATAGCCAGAAACTCTACGCGACCTGTTAACTACAACGCCAGACATTTACAAGATGTAGTCACCAACGTTTGTGGGCTCTACGCCATTTATTTCATCTTGATCAAAACAAGAGGTGGTACTATGCAGCGGGTCCTACTACCATTTTCGGCTAGATAACACGCCAACGATCGATTAATTACGCGCTTAGTCAGACCCTGGCTAGTGAAACTCAACCCCACTTTGATAAACAAGGGAGGAAATCAATAGACATGTGTATTTTTTCCCTCACGACAATGCGGCCATGTGTCGTTGTTCCCACGCAATACATCGACGAATCACGTCCTACCTAACACACGATCGATGTTCGACGAATCAAATCCTAGCTAGGGCACGCCTAAAAAACCCAGATTGAACTGGTATTCCTGTATATAAACGGAAGACACTTTATTAACGACAGATACACCTCGTTGAAAATGACTGCTCCCAACTACTGGGTCTACATCAAGAGAAGTGATGAAATGCTTAAACCTTTGGCTAGTGGTCTGAAGGCTGCGTCTGTAAGTGTTTACCGAGGCCAACCTTTACTGCACGTGCGAAGATATTTTGGTGAATCCTACCTCAAATTTCCTACCAAACACGGCATTACGTTAACTCGACCCGAGTTTGACCATTTATTGACATTACAGAGCGAAATACTCGCCGAATTTGACCGATTACAGCCACCAAGCACGGATACCTATCCAGCTACGGGTACCACGTTTGATCAGTACATCAATTCCAGCTGTTACCAACCAATAGAACCGAGTGATAAGTGCAGATGTGATGAAAGGGAAATGATCTTGGGAAATACGTGTTGAGTAGAGTTAATTTTGGGTTAGAGTACTTGCTTACAGATTGGTATGGATTTGTTTAAAGATATCTCCTCTTAGTTTCGTGGAAGACAGTATGTCAGATAGCAGGTGAACTCTGGTCATAATGAACTGTTTCTGTACTGGTTTTAAGTGATGTGTGAATAGCTCTCGCGGCTAGTGTCCGCAGGGATTTTTGAGAGCAGTGTTAAGAGAACAGTAGATTCTCGTGACTGTGTGAACGGGGTGTGTTCCCGTGGGTTCAGTGTGTGCAGGGTTTTTGACTGAGGTGGTCAGCCCTAAGGTGTTTTTTGGATAATGTATGCCTGCGCAGGGCTATAGAGATTTTGTAGGCCTTGATTATTATATATCTGCCGTAGATGCAGTATTTGTGCACTGATGTGAAGTATAGAGATTTTGTAGGCCTTGATTATTATATATCTGCCGTAGATGCAGTATTTGTGCACTGATGTGAAGTATAGAGATTTGGTAGGCCTTGATTATTATATATCTGCCGTAGATGCAGTATTTGTGCACTGATGTGAAGTATAGAGATTTTGTAGGCCTTGATTATTATATATCTGCCGTAGATGCAGTATTTGTGCACTGATGTGAAGTATAGAGATTTTGTAGGCCTTGATTATTATATATCTGCCGTAGATGCAGTATTTGTGCACTGATGTGAAGTATAGAGATTTTGTAGGCCTTGATTATTATATATCTGCCGTAGATGCAGTATTTGTGCACTGATGTGAGGAGTAGAGATTTTGTAGGCCAGGATGTGTAAGGGCCGTATGGTGTGTTAACTACATTATGAAGATTCATGTTTCGATGTAACTGTATTCGTCTAGATCTACGTGATGTTATAATTGTAATAAACCATGGTTAAAATATCACCAGACGTTACACCATTCCATGACTTGGTGTGTGCGCTACTGTGAGTGACTGTCCCAAAACACGCTCACCGTCTTCACCATAAAGACATCCACCATAATTAATTACATATAACATTTGGATTCTCCCTCACTAAAAAAAGATCTTTAATTATCAGTGGTGGACCAAACCAACGGGTCGTAACACCCACATTACATTCGCGTAACAAGAGGGTAAATTAGGTCAGATTCTGGACCAGTCATTACAAGTGGGAACACTGAACTGTGTTATGTTTGGCTCTGTGTGGGCGTGGCCTAATTCAACAGTACACAGGTATCAGCTGACTGCGCATATCCATCCTCATATCTTGGCGTGTGTAGCAACTAAACTAACGTTATCAGTTGGTTTCGATATCAAATAGCTGTTATCTGATAGCGACATTGATGCCATAATTGTTACAGTGCTTGTTCCAGTCTTTCCATATGCAGATTCAACTATAGGTGCAGTATTTTGGAGAGTTCGTCTGCACGTATACCTCAAGTGATTGCGGGGTTGCTGTGATCGGTTCCTGTCGTCTGATGCATTGTTGAGGACATACTGTACAGTGGCAGGGATTTGAAGACAAGAGTGCCTAGTCCTTCTACCTTTCTGCAGTGGAGTGTTTTAACGTTAGAACTTTGTGATATCCAGTGTGTTAGCGAAAGGGTCAGGATTACCTTCAGTTAAGTGCTTTTGTTGTGTGTAAATGTTGCCACTTCTGTCCATGTCAACGAGCCTCAATCTGCACTATCCTATTCTATTGATAACTATTGTTGTTGTTGTCGATAATTATATCGATTAATTATAGAATATGATGATGTACAGGGATTGATGATACAATATTTGAGATCTAAACTTGATTTGGTATAATGAAAGTTTAATTAAGACATATATGGTTGACTAAGTAAACAAGTCACAATGGATTCTGATACAGATCCGGAGGATATGAGACCTGTATTAGAGTATCTGTTTCAGGAAGGGACAGATTGTCAGAGATTAAAAAGCCCAGAGCTTGAGTCACATGTTATGGACAGATTTTTGGTCTGTGCATCAACAGCTCTAAGAGAGTTTGCTGATGAGAGATTTCAGTCAATTCCTCATGTGAGTATGGCTAAGGATCTAGCGAGATTGTTAGTTTTGGACCTTCGTCTGTTTTTGGACAAGCATATTGGTAACAAACGTGATGAAATATTGAAGATTATGCGTACGTTATGGCGCGACGACATGCATAGTGACCAGAAAGAAGAGTTAAGGGATGAGAAGCAAATAGGAGACATAAAACAGAGTACACAGGAGCTAAGGGAAAGTTGCTTAAAAAGTACTACTGAAGTGAATAAGCTACAGGAAAAAGTGACTAAACTTACAGGTGATTTATGTAAATCTAATTCTGAGCTTGCTGGTGTTCGAGCAAAATTAGACTCGGCATTAGGCAAAATTAAAGAGATGGAAGCTCAGATGGGGGAAAAAAATGGCGAAGTTAGAAATCTGACTCAAAAAGTTCAAGAGAAGACGGAGATTGGTGGAAAATTAGAAGTTCAGATTAAGAAATATGAGAAGTTGTGTAATGAAACACTTATTGATCTGTTAAGTGACAATGTGATTTGTGGTCGCCAAATTAAAGAAAAGGATACTATATCCCTAGAGAAGGTTGATAGGCTTACGAATAGTCATGATATTGAGATTGAGAGGGTTGATAAAGAGAGAGTGAAAGAGTTAATGATGGAGAAAGACAAATTGATTAAAATTGAAAATTTGTTAGCAGAGGAAAGCTGCAAGGTCTTAAAAGCTGATAGTTTAAACAAGAAATTAAGTGAACAGATTGCACTTAAGGACTTTGAGATTGTAGAAGCAAGAAGAAGAATAAATGGTCTGCTTGACGTAGTCTTGAATAGCAATATGTGGTCTTCCGTCAGTGTTGACCATGATAGACAGAAAGTTTCTTATCATCAGAACACTAAAGCAAAAAGCCAGCCTTCTACACTTTTTGCGGATTCTACGGTCAAGAATGGTGGACATAGATCTTTCCGTGGGAGATATAACTTCTCACGCAATACAGATGATTCCAATGATAATGATTGCTGGCGGCAGAATAACAAAGGAAAATCTACAGTAATATCCAGTCCTGTAGATAAGGAAAGAAACAGTGCTAAATCTCAAGTCAGTGTGTTAAAAACCAACAGCGTATTTATTGACAGATCTGATAAATTAGTAACAAGTAACAAACATACTACTGCTTGTTCCATGAAGGAAGCAAATGTTGTGAAAAAAAAATAAAGAGATTGTCAAACCTTCTAGTCATACCCAGTCAAGGCAGTGTGACTCATTTTTTAAACACATTGCCACAAGCAAAGAAAAAAATAGTTGTGATAGGAGACATAACCCTAAGGTTATAAAGTACCAAGGGAGTTCATCCTACGGTAACGTTTCTTCGCCTAAAAACAAGAAAAAATGTGACAAATCTCAACATTGTGATTCTAAAAGTTTTGAAAACTATAGCAGAAGTAATTATATGAAAGTTCATCAGTCAAGTAATAATTTTTCTGCTAAAAAGCCAGTTCTATCTGATGGACATTGTTATCTGGGAAGAAGTATTAAGAATAACTATTGTAACTGGGATTTAAATCAGTACAACGGTGTTGATAGAGCAAATAACAATGCTCTCAAAAGAAATTATACAGATCGCAACCAGGTTAGCTGTGCTCCACATACGAGCAAGATTATTATTAATCAGAGTAATAGGAACGGTAATAGGTTCTTAAATGCTTTTGCTTGTCATGCTGATAGATTTGAGAGATCATCTCGGTCTTGTGAAGGTAGTAAATTTTTTTTCAGCATACCGCACTGACAGCTGTGAATTATAGGTCAGGTTGTCCCTGAGACGTCTATGTTTGTCTGCTATGTGACGAGAGTTGTTGACATCGCAGGAGGGCCACAACCTTACACCACGGAGTTCGGGTAATTGTAAAGTGAATTTTCCGTGTTCACTCATAATCTTACCATGGATTAAAATAGATATTTTCATTTGTATTGTCTCACAGCGAGCGACTTTGCGAGGGGAATCACCATTCTAATTTTACATTACCTGGGAGAGATGTAGATCACTGTGTACCATTTAACCATTCAAGCGAGCCTAGCCAGTACGTTAACCCACCGTGTCATGATGTCACCTTGCGTGTTGATGAGATGTTCGCAAGACCTCGAAGGAATTTTTTTTTTGTTTTTTTAAAGGTCCTGTTTATTTTTTGTTCTGTTTACAAACACTGAATGTTATTGTATTCTTTAGTATAGAACGTTATATGTTGTTAATGAAATATTATGTAATCTTTGTAACATATGATTGCCATGATGTTTTGGTTGTTACATATGTGACTGTATTTTAATTATGCATTAAATAATTTCTATGCTCAAACTTATTTACTGAGACAATGTAATAGTCATTTTCATAGATAGTCCTGAGTGTTTATTCACTACTTAAAATTTTGTTTTGTTTTTTCATCATGGATTTGATACCATGTTTAATTAACATATTTATATACAGATTATTTGAATTAATTGTTTAGTGAAAGGTAATTTTAAACATAACTTGTATGTATTATTAATGATTTTTTCGTTGAAGTTAAGGACGTATTCTGAAACTTGGTTTCCATTTTTTCTCAATTATGACATTTGATAATTTAAACGATTCGATTTTTTTGTCAGCTAGAATTAACTTAAATTTCCTATTAAATTAAGTGGGTAGAATTAACAGCGACGGCTGATACTCTTGATCATTTAAAGAATTTAAATATCTGATTATAATACATAGTTAAGATAAATAATATTACACTTATATATATTTATAACTCCGTTTGTAGTTAACATTTTATTACCCAATGTGACGTTTCTTTAATGTATTTTTTTTTTAAAAAGAAGAGAAAAAAAAACTTACACGTTTTGATGTGTGTCTGTTTAAAGATAAGATTATTTTTATGTTACTCAGCTAATTTAATTGTTAGTTATTAATTATAGCTACATATTACTTAGAAATAAAAATACTATTTTTATTTAACCTAACGTTAAGAAACATTTTTTGTATTGTACCTTTTTTGAAAAATGTGTTTTGGACATTGTGATATTTATTTTTTTTCTGCGCCAGCGCTAGATTGTATGTTAAGGTTACTATTATGTAGTGACATTAATTCTCTGAAAATGTTTTAATGTTTGGATGTATTTTTTGGTAGTTAGCGCTTGACTATGTGTCAATGCAAAACTTGTTAGCGTTAATATTTTTTGTTTGGATGATATTTGACGTAATTTATTTTTAGTTATGTATAACTTTATAACTTAGTTAAATTACTTATTATGCTGTGCTTGTCATAAGCTTTCTTTTTTGTGTTAGTATATAAATATACTTTAGCATTTTTGTATTTTACAATACGTTGTTATATTTGGATAGTTATTGTTAGGTGTTGTTACCAACTTTCTTTACATTTGCATCTTTACTGTCATCTCTCTTTGTCGACTATTCGTCATTTCTTTACATCTTGTCTGTTGTCTTTTCAATATTGTCTGATATTTTGTTTATGCTTCCGTGTTTCATCTTTGATGTAATTCATACTTCTAGTATACTTTTTTTTTCGTGTTACGCTATTTATACTTTCATTCTTTGTAGTGTTAAGTTAATTATATGACTTTAGATAATGTAATTGGTTCTTATAGTTCTATTTGTTTTACATGTATGGAATTGTTGTCTTCATTGTCATCTTATGATTCTATTTGATTCTTATCATATTCCCATTTCATATTTTGTCTTTTCTCGTATGATAATTTATTTTCTGTTTAGTTTGTACTATGTATACTTAACTTGGGTTTTGTATTAGATTAATTTTTATTTTGGTATGTTTGAATGATTATGTTGGATGATTTAGTCGTTATCTTACATTTATTGATGATATTTTTGTAGATGTGCTATGTTCTCTTGTCATAGGTATATTTTTGTAGGTAATTGATAGAACTTCATTAATTTTTTAAAAAAATTTTTGGGAATTAATTTAAGAGATATTTGATATAACTTCATTGACCGTTAAATTTTTGGTAGTTAATTTTTGTACGTATTTGATATAACTTCATTGACCGTTAAATTTTTGGGAGTTAATTTTCAACAAAAAAAAATGATATAATCATTTTTTTTTTTCCCTGGGAGTGTGGCAAACTGATAAGTGCAGATGTGATGAAAGGGAAATGATCTTGGGAAATACGTGTTGAGTAGAGTTAATTTTGGGTTAGAGTACTTGCTTACAGATTGGTATGGATTTGTTTAAAGATATCTCCTCTTAGTTTCGTGGAAGACAGTATGTCAGATAGCAGGTGAACTCTGGTCATAATGAACTGTTTCTGTACTGGTTTTAAGTGATGTGTGAATAGCTCTCGCGGCTAGTGTCCGCAGGGATTTTTGAGAGCAGTGTTAAGAGAACAGTAGATTCTCGTGACTGTGTGAACGGGGTGTGTTCCCGTGGGTTCAGTGTGTGCTCCCGTGGGTTCAGTGTGTGCAGGGTTTTTGACTGAGGTGGTCAGCCCTAAGGTGTTTTTTGGATAATGTATGCCTGCGCAGGGCTATAGAGATTTTGTAGGCCTTGATTATTATATATCTGCCGTAGATGCAGTATTTGTGCACTGATGTGAAGTATAGAGATTTTGTAGGCCTTGATTATTATATATCTGCCTTAGATGCAGTATTTGTGCACTGTCTAGTGTTCGTCAACTGTCTAGTGGAAAGGCCCCTGGCTCCGATTCAATTCCTGTTGAGGTTTATAAAGATGGCGGTGCAGTTCTGATAGAGAAACTTCATATGATCTTCCAGCAAATGTGGCAGAGTGAAACCATCCCACACGATCTCAAAGATGCCTCAATTATACATCTTTATAAACGTAAAGGTAATCGCCAAGACTGCAACAATCATCGAGGCATCTCTCTTTTATCAATCGCTGGGAAGATATTCGCCAGAATCCTTTTGAATCGCCTTACGGCTCATCTTGACAAAGGTCTTTTACCTGAAAGTCAGTGTGGATTCCGGAAAGAACGTGGAACCACAGATATGGTGTTCGCTGCAAGACAGCTACAAGAAAAATGCCAAGAACAGCACTGTGACCTGTACACAGCTTTCATCGACTTGACAAAGGCGTTCGACACGGTCAGTAGAGAGGGTCTATGGAAGATCATGGCAAAATACGGCTGCCCAAAGAAATTTATCACAATAGTGCAGCAACTGCATGATGGAATGCAGGCTAGAGTTCAGGAAAAACGGTGAGCTATCAGAGCCTTTCCCCGTCTCAAATGGAGTTAAACAAGGGTGCGTACTTGCACCGACTCTGTTCAGTATCATGTTTTCTGCTATGCTGACTGATGCTTTTAGAGACGGGGACACAGGAATCGACATTAGTTATCGTATTGATGGAAAATTGTTTAACCTTAGGAGGCTTCAAGCAAAAACCAAGGTCAAATCACACACCATCAGAGATCTTCTGTTTGCTGATGATTGTGCCCTCAATGCTGGCTCAGAGGCTGATCTGCAGCATAGTGTGGATAGATTCTCCGAAGCCTGCGCCAACTTTGGGCTTACCATCAACACGAAGAAAACAGAAATTATGTACCAACCAGCTCCTGGCACAGTTTATACTGAGCCAGTCATCAAGGTTAATGGTGAGAAACTGAATGTTGTGAACAGATTCACATACCTTGGTAGCACACTATCCCAGAACATTGTCATTGATGATGAGGTGAACACCAGGATCTCCAAAGCCAGCATCACATTTGGCAGACTATACACCAACGTTTGGCATCGAAGTGGCATTAGTCTACAGACAAAGCTGAAGGTGTACAGAGCTGCGGTGCTTCCAGTGCTGCTATATGCATGTGAAACATGGACTGTATACAGGCGCCACGTAAAGAAGCTAAACCACTTCCATACAGTCTGTCTCAGGAAGATAATGAACATCAAATGGCAAGACAAGATCCCGGATACCGCCGTTCTTGACAGAGCTGGTATCCCTAGTATTGATACTATTCTGATGCAGTCACAAATTCGCTGGGCAGGTCATGTAGTCCGCATGCCAGACCACCGACTGCCAAAGATACTCTTTTATGGTGAGATGCAGAAGGGTAAACGCTCCCATGGTGGCCAAAAGAAGCGCTTCAAAGACACGTTAAAGACGTCATTGAAAACCTTTGACATAAACCCAGACACATGGGAAGCTGCTGCGCAAGACCGAACTGCTTGGCGCACATCTCTTCGTAAAGGTGCAGCAGCATGCGAATCATCCAGAAGAGCAGCAGCGGAACAGCGGAGACAAGCTAGAAAGGACCGTGAAATAAAACCTTCACATGAAGCAAACATTCCCTGCCCACACTGTCCAAGATCTTTCCAGGCCCGCATCGGGCTCTTCAGTCACCTTCGTACCCATAGACTAACCTAACATATTCTTAAATAATTGGATGAACAGAGTGGTCTTCATCACCCGTGATGGACGAACAACCAACCATTTGTGCACTGATGTGAAGTATAGAGATTTGGTAGGCCTTGATTATTATATATCTGCCGTAGATGCAGTATTTGTGCACTGATGTGAAGTATAGAGATTTTGTAGGCCTTGATTATTATATATCTGCCGTAGATGCAGTATTTGTGCACTGATGTGAAGTATAGAGAGTTTGTAGGCCTTGATTATTATATATCTGCCGTAGATGCAGTATTTGTGCACTGATGTGAAGTATAGAGATTTTGTAGGCCTTGATTATTATATATCTGCCGTAGATGCAGTATTTGTGCACTGATGTGAAGTATAGAGATTTGGTAGGCCTTGATTATTATATATCTGCCGTAGATGCAGTATTTGTGCACTGATGTGAAGTATAGAGATTTTGTAGGCCTTGATTATTATATATCTGCCGTAGATGCAGTATTTGTGCACTGATGTGAGGAGTAGAGATTTTGTAGGCCAGGATGTGTAAGGGCCGTATGGTGTGTTAACTACATTATGAAGATTCATGTTTCGATGTAACTGTATTCGTCTAGATCTACGTGATGTTATAATTGTAATAAACCATGGTTAAAATATCACCAGACGTTACACCATTCCATGACTTGGTGTGTGCGCTACTGTGAGTGACTGTCCCAAAACACGCTCACCGTCTTCACCATAAAGACATCCACCATAATTAATTACATATAACATTTGGATTCTCCCTCACTAAAAAAAGATCTTTAATTATCACCGAGTTGGTTTCCTACCACAGACCTGGCCGATGTCCTACCCCCGAAGAAGCTTTCCACTAACCTGTTTGACGAATACATGAAGTCTAGCTGTCCAGTATCCCCAGACCCGAGTTGGTTTCCTACCACAGACCTGACCGATGTCCCTAATCTACCACAGAAGAAGAAGAAGCCTACCAAGCGGCTGAGAGTTGTCCTTTAGTATTTGAAAAAATAAAAACTATATTAACTAAACCGCTTTTTGTTACCTATATCGTCTAACTGTTCGTCTAAATGTTTGTATAAATGTTGTAAAATAACTGTTTGTATAACTATTCGTCTAACTATTCGTATAACTGTTTGTCTAAATGTTGTAAAATATGTATGTCTAAATTTATATATATAAATATCGTCTAACTATTACCCTCTTCTTGTTTGTCTAACACAGCCACTACCTAAGTTGGCTATACTAATAACAACAACAACAATAATATATAAAAAACCACCATCTTGCAACATTTTCCTTATATAAAAAAATATACCCCTCTTCTTGTTATCTCAAATCCGCCATCTTGCCTCTCCTCTTCTTGTTATCTAAAAGTCTAAAAATACCTCTTCTTGTTATCTCAAGTCCGCCATCTTGTCCCTCCTCTTCTTGTTATCTAAAAATACCTCTAAAAATAACCCCCCCTTGTTATCTCAAGTCCGCCATCTTGTCCCTCCTCTTCTTGTTATCTAAAAATACCTCTAAAAATAACCTCCCCTTGTTAGCTCAAGTCCGCCATCTTGCGCCGCCTGAATGCGCTTATATAAAAGTCACGCACCGCCTGGCGTTTTTGCTATATAAAAGTCACACGCCGCCTGGAGCGCCGCCTGCGCGCCGCCTGAATACTAACCGTTTCCGCCATTCCCTACTACTCCCCTGACCTCGTTATATTCTAGTCCTTGGTCCTTCAGAGAGTGTCTAATGTTGTCCTCCCAGCGGACTCTGGTGTCACGGATTGCCTCCCCTGCTTTGCAGTAGTGGTCCAACAATGGCCAAAACTCAGAGTATCTAAACTGCGTAGTCAAAGGTGTTTACCTTCGCACAAGATTACTCTTGGCAGAGATGTAGATAGAAGGTTAATGACATTTCTACCTTAAGGCAAGTTTCACAAGATAATTCAGAAGTCAAGAACAATGTTGCATAGGGCTGAACAATTGTTAACTTATATCTGTCCGTCGCCTTTTGTGAAGGATTTAAGCAATGGTTTTTAGCCCCTTCAAGCCCCTAGCTGAGTTAATTCAGCGAATTCCTCTTATAACTGCTCTGTTTAGAGGTAAATATATGTCTGGGTATATATATGATATTTTGGCTCATACGTTTGCTTTCATACATATAACAAAACTGGAGCGACTATGATTGTATAGTTTTAAAACAACATGTAACAATTTTAATAATTTTTTAAAAAAAATAAAGTTTTGCCTCGTTTTGGCGAGGCGCGTCCCGTTCAACCTAGTCGGTTATATTAGGACGCATGTCCAAACATAAAAGACCCTTAGGTCTGGGCAATTTTAATAATGAATTAGTCTTTAACAGTTAAAATAAATATGGAAAATTTGGTGAAATTTTTTATTGGAATCAAATTTTCTCCTCACGGAGATTAAATAGAGCGTTTTATCAATGTCCGTTGCTTTAGCCTGTTAATAAGCACTAAGCTTGTCTACGTGAGTCCTGCCACCGTTGTATCGTCACTTTTCTGGTGATGCGGGCACTTCTTCGCCTAACTCGTCTTATGTAGGTGGTCAGTGTTGATTCCTTGCTCTCACAACTAAGGGCAGAGAAACGTCAGTCTTGCTGCTTCGTCCTCGAACAGTCTTATAGCTTCGTTCCACAAACCCAAATTTTTGGGTTATACAATCTCTTTGCACAGCTTTGGATGGACGTAGCTCTGTATTAGAAGCTTCGAAATCACTTTGGTCTGGGAAATTAAGAGTTAATTCCTCTGACACGGGTGTTCTGCGAAATCACTTGGCCTGGGAAAACTTGTGTTTAATTACTCTTTGATTTGTGATCCAATTCCTAGGTTTCCAGTCTTGTTATTTTAAAGTCTTGGTCCCTTAAGTATCCAGTCTCGGTATTTATAAAGGCGGGCTTACTTTTTAAGGTTTTAAGTTTTCCAAATACTTCGCTCTGTCACTTATTAGTACGGAATTCTAGGTCTGATCCTACTCTGTCTGGCTGTTTGGGAGTTGCTCGTTTGAAGTTGCGAAGCTGTCTGTTCTGTATCTCTGAGTTCGCTAGATTATATTTCCCATTTCTCAGTTCAATCACAGATTGTACTTCACGGCAAATTTTCCAATGGAATTCATTGTTTATTCCGGCATCTCAAATCAAACCAATCAAATCTCTCTAGCACTGGGTTGGGATGTTTTAATTCAAAATATCCCCCACGAGTTTTAAAATATTACATTAATATTCCACGCGTGACCTCTGTCTAATAAGTCGTAATACTTCCGATGGCCTCTTCATACAAACAAATCTGTGACTCATCCCTCGATAATACCTTCCGTCCAGACGGGTTATTTGTAATTTTGATACAGACAGGGGCCAGCGGAAGCGAATTACGTATTTATCACCTGTTTTTTGTCTGTCCACCAGACAAGGTCGCCGACAGACAATGTGGCTTTCTTAAAGTCTATCGTGCACTCCCGTCTTGTGCAAACACAGGGATGGTCGCTATCCACCTGGTCTTAAATGTTGGACCGTCACGTTCAAAGGGGTCAGCCGGCTTATGTGATAATGTATAATCGGTTGGCCGGTCTAATTACATGGTGGAACGTGAACAAATCTGGGATGGTAAACAAGATAAAGACAGTCCCAAAGCCGATACTTCCGCAGGGGAGTGGAGTATTAGAGACTTCACCCTACTAGATTCAGCATAAAGAGTAAAATAATGAATGAAAGGGCAAAAATTATGCCAAATAAAAGGACGATGAAAGAGAGAAATAAAGAAATGAAGCGATACTGCTGGAGTGAATGAGAGTCATAACTATAAACCATACTGGAATGAAGAACTGCAAAAACTTGAAGATGAGGTAGCACAAGCCAGAGACACAGCAGAAACAGAACAAACAACTGAGGCAAACATCTTGCTCAAAGCAACCACTGCAAAGTACAGAAGAACATTAAACCAAACAACACGAGACTGCTGGAAGCAAACAACAGAAAATCTCAACCTAGATAAAGAAGGGAACAAGCTGTGGAAACTAGTTAGAGCTTTGAACAACGAAGAACCTTACAAAAGTCACATCACAATCAAACAAGGTGAAAATATGCTCTCGGGAAAAAAAGCTGCAAATGCACTCATGGAACACTATGCTGGTGCAAACCACATTGATGTCCCTATAGACAGAAGAAAGGCCATCATTGATGAACAAAGGAATCATGATAACAAAAAGCTTGCACCAGAAGAACACATGATGGCAAAGTTAACAATGCAAGAATTAGAAGAGGCAATGAGGGCGCTAAAGAAAAAGAAGTCACCCGGAAAAGATGGGATAACCAATGAAATGCTAACAGGCCTAGGAACAAAGGCAAAAAAGAAGCTTCTGGCCATCCTAAAATGCAGCTGGAAAAGAGGAATAGTACCACAGGCATGGAAAGATGCCATACTGATTCCAATACCTAAGAAAGACAAAGTTCAGACAGAACCAAATGGCTACAGACCTATCAGTCTACTTAGTTGTGTTGGAAAATTGATGGAGCGCATAATAAATACTCGACTTATGTGGCATCTAGAGGAAAAACATCTCTTAGCCCCACAGCAAGCAGGATTCAGGAAACACAGATCCACTGAAGACCAGATCACTTATATAACTCAGAAAATTGAGGATGCTTTCCAAGAAAAAAAGCACACACTGGTGGTTTGGGTGGACCTAGAAAAAGCATTTGACAAAGTGTGGAAAGATGGACTAAAGTCAAGCTGCAAAGAAGTGAAGTGTGTGGGAGAATGTTCAAATGGATCAGCCACTATCTTGAAAATAGAACGGCCAGAGTCCAACTACAAGGACAGACCAGTAGGAAGATGGTATTGGAGCAGGGTGTTCCCCAAGGGGGAGTCCTGTCACCCACATTGTTCCTCACATATATAAATGACATATCAGAGAATATTCCAAGAAGAACCCACAATGCCTCCTTTGCAGACGACTTAGCCCTGTGGATCTCAGAGGAATATATCTCTACGGCAAGCATTCGGATGCAGCAAGCCCTAACATCACTGGAGGAGTGGGCCAAGGCATGGCTAGTAAAGATAAATGAGGAGAAAACATCATTCACAGTGTTTTCTCTCTCTCTAACAAACCACAGATCTCCAAATTGGTGCTAAATGGGAAAAATCTACATCTGGATGAAAACCCAAACTACCTAGGCATTACCTTTGATCGCCGCTTGACTTGGAAAACCCATATTGAGAAAAACAGGACAAGAGCAAGGCAGAGAATGGCAATCATGAAAAAAACTTGCTGGCACGGTTTGGGGAGCAGACGAGAGAGTACTAAAGAATCTATATACTGGGCGAGTGAGACCAGTCTTAGAATATGGCATTGCAGCATGGTCAACAGCCGCTAAGTCGAACTTTGACAAAATAAACAGAACCCAAAACCAAGCAATGAGAATCATAACTGGGGGCATGAAATCAACACCAATAAAAGAGTTGGAAAAGATTACTCACCTCCAGCCTATGGAGGATAGAAGAGATAGCAGAGCTCAGCAACAAGCCGAGAAATTCAGGAGGCTGATAGATCACCCAATGCACCAGAGGATAAATGGACTTGGAAGGGGAAGACTGAAGCGAAGCAACTTTGTAGAGACAGTCAAAACAAAGATGAGAGCAGACCCCATAAATGCAATATCAACAGCTACGCCAATATGTACTGCACACAAGCTACCAATTTGGAAACAACAGTGCTTCCCTGAAATGATAGAAAATGTTCCTGGTATTGAGAGAAAGAACAGTCAAACTGAAACAGAAAGGAGAGTCCTAACCACAAAATATATAGAGAAACATTACCCAAGCAACACCTGGATCCATGCGTACACAGATGGATCAGCAACTAATGCAACAGAAGATGGGGGTGGAGGAGTCTTCCTGAGCTTAAGCAATGGCCCACAAAAAAAGATAGCGGTCGCAACAGGGAAATTTTCAACTAACTTCAGAGCAGAGGCAGAGGCCATAAAAACTGCATCAGAAATTCTAATGACAGAAAAAAGCTCAGAGAGACCAGTAGTTATCTTCTCAGATGCGCTGTCAGTGATTACAACACTGAAAAGTCAAATAAATGCTGAACTGGATGACCTAAGAGTAACACTTCACAGACTATGTCAGCAATACAAAAGAGTTGTGATACAGTGGATCCCTTCTCACTGCAACATCCCTGGAAATGAAGAGGCTGACAGATTGGCAAAGGAAGGGGGGAAAACTTCCTCAGCTGGACACAAATATAACCTATGAGGAGTCCAAGAGTTTTATCAAGCGCAGATACAGGCACAAGTGGGAAGAAGAGCATCCAGGCCACACAAAAAATGATCCGTATTACCAGCTCAGCAGAAGTGAACAAGTGGCAATCTTCAGACTTCGCACTGGTCATAACAGATTGAGATACCATCTGTTCAACAAATTAAAGATAGGAACTACGGATGAGTGTGACTGTGGCACTGGTAAAATGACTGCCGAACACCTGCTTCAAAGGTGCCCAACATATGAGGAACAGAGAAGACGCATATGGCCATCACCAGTACCATTCCTGGAGAAAATCTACGGAGATATCAACAGCCTCAGGCTGACCACTGCTTTCTTTGAACTTATTCAAGTTGACATCTGAGGGTGAACGAAGAAGAAGAAGAAGAAGAAGAAGAGTCATAAAAAAGCACGACTGATTTCGTCATATCTGGGTCGTCCTGGAGGTCTGGATTCCTGGCTCTGAGTTTCCCATACTTGTCGTGGTAGCCGATCTTCTCAGAAACACATGTTGCATAAATAATTTCCCCTTATATCTAGAAAACATTATCCCTTTAATATCCATGTCTTTAAACTATAATAACTTATGACGGTGGTTGGCAAATAAGGGTAAATTACCCCGGAAGCCGCGGTAGCATAGTGGTTAGTGCACTGGCTTCCTAGCGCAGTGGTCCATGGTTCGATCCCCAGATGAGGCGGGAATTTTTTTAGGCCACAAACGGCTCCTGGGTCGACCCAGCCCCAAATGGGTACCAGAGCAACTCTGGGAAGGTTAAGGCGGCCGGCGTGATGCCGACCACATCACCCCTCGTGTGCCGACGGTCAAGATAATATGGGCCTAACACCATATTCCCAATATGCCTCAATGGGCGTGTAACGGTTTCCTTTACCTTTTTTTTTTTTTTTTTTTACCCCGGAAGCAGTAATATTGAGCTTTCTGAAGGTAAAGAGCAAATATAGTCGGGTACTGCCACTCCTTTGGTCTTTTTTCTCCAGGATCCGGCTTTTTACCTTCAAATCTTGGAATCAGAGCCAGTTTGAAATGTTAGCCACTTACCTGTGTAAGGTGGGGCTTTCTGGGGCTAAAAGCTTGTTCCATATCAGATACTACCGCAGGGGTGTCATGTGTTGGAGACTTGGCCGAGCTTCGAGTGATGGGGCGACCAGTTCCTTTCATCGCAGTTTCTGCCTTCACTAACTCAAGAGCAGAATAAAGGTGTCCATTTACAGCTGGATCTAGCTTGATTAAAAACGGAAAGGCCGAACAGACCTAACCACGAGAGTGACTTCAAATGTGCACTTGATTCAGCACAAGCCGCAGTTCGAAGAAATTTAGAATTGGATTGTTTAGTTTAACCCAGAATTAGATTCTTTAGTTTTACCCAGAATTAGATTCTTTAGTTTTACCCAGAATTAGATTCTTTAGTTTTACCCAGAATTAAATTCTTTAGTTTTACCCAGAATTAGATTCTTTAGTTTTACCCAGAATTAGATTCTTTAGTTTTACCCAGAATTAGATTCTTTAGTTTTACTCAGAATTAGATTTCTTAGTGTTACCCAGTTTGTCTTGTATAAACTATAAATTAACCACACGCCCATTATTAATTCTCAACAAACTTTAAAGTGAATCCCTAAAAATTGTTTCACTGTTGTAATGTGAAATTTTCTTCTGCATTTTGCAATTTCCATGTCAGTTACACAGAAATCGTTCTATACAGCACCAAATAAATATGTAATCCCTTTCTTACTGAACATTCCTAGAGACTGGAATATTTTCATGTGTCTATCACGCTGTGTAAATAAAAATGAAAAATAGTTAAACTTGTTGCAATTGGACCAGTGTAATATGTATATAACCACTACTTTTCTACAACACATCCTGAAGATAATATTTACATGTTTTGATTATTCGCGTGGATAATAACTTTTTAAAACATATTAAAAAGAGAGAACAGACATTAAAGAATCCACCAGAGTACATAGACAAATAATTAGCCTTTCGTGACGCTGATATCAGTTTAGAAATAAAACAGGCTATGCATTACAATTTAAAAAAAAAAACAGAAAGAAAACAATTACACAGACTTTTGCCAATGAGAAAATGAACATCAGTAATGACACATTTAAAAAAAAAACTAGCTAATTATATGGTCCTTTTAAGGTACACTATCTGGCATAATTCAGCTATGGCCATTAAATAAGTAATCATGAAAATTAATTATAATTATAGGTGCTTATGCCACTGAATAATTAAAAGAAATTAACTCGTTTCTTTTTTCTTCATTAATTATAATTTAATACATAATTGTAAATTTTTAGTTTGCATTAATTTTTATACCTGTCATAGTGTTAAAATGTAATTGATAATTCAACCTTTGTAGAATTGTAATTAGAAATTGGATTTTTAAACATACTACTCGTCAAAAGTCAAGGGCCACTTAGAAAAACCTTGGTTGAAACCATAAAACAAATCTGATATAAACGTAATTGGTATCAGTCAAAACGGCATTTATTGAATACCAAATTGACATGTCACGTAAAAAAAATGGAAACACACATTCAAACGCAATGAAGCTGTGAAGTGTGTCACCCACCTTTTCAAAAGTCACACAATAGATATTGGACAAATAGACATTTCAAAATCGGGTATGACCACCGTTTGCAGCAAGGCATTCAAGACAGCGTAGACGCATCGAGTCCACAAGGGTCCGAAGAGTATCCCGAGGAACAGCTTGCCATTCCTGAAGCAGAAATGCAGTCAGCTGTGCAACATCTATTGGCAGGGGGTGATTTGTTGACAATCTTCGACCAAGGACATCCCAGAGGTGCTCAATCGGAGAAAGGTCAGGTGAATGAGCTGGTCACGCCATCCTGATGATCCCATGTTGCTGAATAAACTCATTCACCACACGAGCTCGATGGGGTCGAGCGTTATCATCTTGGAGGATGGCATTACCACCTCTGGCCTCCAGAGCAGGCTGAAAAATTGGTCTCAAGATTTCGTTCTGGTATCTTGGGCCGGTCAAGTTGCCTTGGATGATGTAGAGTGGGGTCCTGCCGTGTCTGTAGAAGCCTACCCAGGCCATGACAGAATCCCTACCATAACGATCCACCTCTCGAATTGTGTCATCAGTAAATCGCTCTCCTGGTCGTCTCCAAACTCGAATCCTGCCATCATTGAATGACACAGTGAAGCGAGATTCATCAGTGAAGAGAACTTGACTCCATTGTTGCCTTGTCCATCGGATGTGCTCCCGACACCAAGCAACACGGGCTCTGCGATGAGCAGGAGTAAGAGGGATTCTGACTGCAGGACGTCGAGCAACCAGTCCAAATTCATGTATACGTCTGTGAATGGTGCTTTGACTGACATTAACGTTCACAGTTTGTCTCAGCTGACATCTTAGAGTGGAACAAGTCACTGTTCGATGGCGCAGGGCTGACAACAAGAGGTACCGGTCATCATGTCTATTGGTACATCTAGGGCGACCTGGCCGGTTGGGATCCTCCATACTTCCTGTGGCCTGAAATCTCTCCAAAGTTCTTTGGATAGTAGAGTGTGACACTGCAAGCCGTCTCTAGCAACCTCACGGATAGATAAACCACTTTCAACCCACGCTATAGCCCTCATTCTTTGTAAGGTGTCAAGACTTCTTCTCGGCGGAATGGTTTTTGCAAGTGATGAAACTACCCTAAGTCTGCTGATTGTAAAACAAATTAAGAGTGAACTCTGTTCACGAAAAGTCGCCATTGCACGTGGAATGTCAATCAGCACGATTACTTCACCTGTTTGGTTGTACGGAAGTTTGAAACGGAAGTTTGAAAAAACAGATTAAAAATGTGAATTTATGGTCAGCAAACCAAATTGCACGTGATCATGGGGTTGTCGGTGAGTTGTTTTTATGCTTAACGTGCATAGAGGACTATCAGAGGAAGATATTGCACCCATTTTTACTAAAAACTTCCTTCATTTAATCATTCTATGCGCTTATATAAAAGTGTATTGAAAATAATAGGGTGGCCCTTGACTTTTGACGAGTAGTATACTAACCTGTTAAGAGGTTATCCATCTTAGACATAGAAATGTTTACTCACAGACTCTCACATACGCACATACATTTACACAAAAATATGCAGATCGATAGAATATTATAAAGTCGAAAGTTTTTTTTGTTATTTTTTAACATACAGAATAGCTAGTCTGAAATTTCTCTATCTTTAAAATTATTTATATTTTCCCCCTCCATCACCAGGAGATCTACCGCATCGTCCCGCTTGATCTACCCACAGATAGTGATCTGCCTAATACCGTTCCCTGCAGTAGACGACATAAATTGAGAGATTTAAAAATAGAAATGTGGAAATCGTGCATACTCTCAGAAAACAACCATCCAGTAGTTGTTGTTGTAGTAGTAGCAGTAGTTGTTGTAGTTGTTGTTGTAGTCGTAGTAGTTGTTGTTGTTGCTGTTGTAGTTGTTGTAGTAGTAGTAGTTGTTGTTGTTGTTGTTGTTGTTGTTGTTGTTGTTGTTGTTGTAGTAGTAGTAGTAGCACCCTTCAGTTATAAATGACTATGGGCCGTCTAGCAACCTCACGGATAGATAAACCACTTTCAACCCACGCTATATTAAATCTTTGTAAAGTGTCAAGACTTCTTCTCGGCTGAAAGGTTTTGCAAGTGATGAAACTACCCTAAGGTCTGCTGATTGTAAAACAAATTAAGAGTGAAACTCTGTTCACGAAATAGTGTCGCCATTGCACGGGGAATGTCAATCAGCACGATTACTTCACCTTTTGGTTGTACGGAAGTTTAAAAAACAGATTTACACGTAAAATGTGAAAATTTCTAATGGTCAGCAAACCAAATTGCATGTGTATCGTCACACCATTTTGTTGTCGGTGAGTTGTTTTTATGCTTAACGTGCATAGAGGACTATCAGAGGAAGATATTGCACCCATTTTTAAAAAAACAGTTCCTTCATTCTAATCATTCTATGCGCTTATATAAAACCCTTTTGACTTACTTTGGTAGTATAAACTTAAGATTTTAATAGGTGGCCTCTTTTCAGACTCTTTTGTACGAACCACCTAGTAGCATGTGATAGCTCACTAATGTTGAACATAATCCATTTTAGTTACTCCTGTTTTCACTAAAATATGTTTACTCACAGAACTCTCACATACACCACATATCATTGCATAACTCTCGTGTTGTGCAGATCGATAGAAATTATAAAGTCGAAAGTTTTTTGTTATTTTTAAGGACATACAGTTAGATCTATGAGTCTGAAATATTCTCTATCTTTAAAATTATTTATATTTTCCCCCTCCATCACCTGGAGATCTACCGCATCGTCCCGCTTGATCTACCCACAGATAGTGATCTGCCTAATACCGTTCCCTGCAGTAGACGACATAAATTGAGAGATTTAAAAATAGAAATGTGGAAATCGTGCATACTCTCAGAAAACAACCATCCAGTAGTTGTTGTTGTAGTAGTAGCAGTAGTAGTAGTAGTTGTTGTTGTAGTTTTTGTAGTAGTAGTAGTTGTTGCTGTTGTTGCTGTTGTAGTAGTAGTAGTAGTTGTAGTAGTTGTTGTTGTTGTAGTAGTAGTATTAGTAGTAGTAGTAGCACCCTTTAGTCATAAATGACTATGGGAATGCGCCCCTGAGGTGATAGAGGTCATGTGCTTTTCGTCCTGGTGTTCTTTTTCGGCGTGTTCTTTTCTTTTATGCTAGTTGTCATAGGCCGTAGGGAGCATCGCCACTTACTGCGACCGGCAGCTTCATCCTCCAAGGTTTCTGCACTTATGTCCATAGCCTTCATGTCTCTCTTGCGCACATCCTTGAACCTCAGCTGCGGTTGCACAAATGCTCTCTTGCCATCTGTCAGTTGCCCGTAGAAAAGATCTTTGGGGATGCGACCATTTTCTATGCTGTGGAAATGGCCAAGCCAGAATAGTCTGCGCTCTAAGCAGTGTATACATGCTTTGAAGGCTAGCACGTGACAGCACCTCAACATTTTTCACTTTGTTCTTCCACGGAATACCAAGGATCTGGCGTAGACACCGCAGCTGAAAGGTATTGAGTATTCTTTCTAATCAACAAATATAAAACCGACAATACGCGTGCGATTTTACCCCACAGGAAAAGAGAAAATAAGATTAAGATCAACTGCCATCTTCGCATCAATGGTCAACTGCAATGGATCACTTGATGGTACTCGTGCATTTTGGCCAGGGTTGGTACATCTATGAAGATTGTGTCATGTCCCAGTTTGGTCTACCTCCAATTAACTTCATGTCTTCGACCTGAGCGTTTGCCTTAAACTTTCCTATCTATGGTGTATTACCTATGTAATTTTGTTCTCATCCATTAATTCCCTTCCGTTCCTATTTTTTGCTTTCTTCTTTTTCCATGACATGCGTCCCATTCTTCTATATATCCATATGTCAAGGCCCTCTCCATCTATTCTTTCTTTAACGTTGCTTGTTTCCTTATACACCCTATTATTTTCCACGCAGTTGTCCATTTTTATACAGAACATCTGTCATTAGCCCGTAATCCTTCTTTGATGCTTGTTTCTTCATCACTTTATAGCTTTTGTGAGTGCATTTTGTTGTGACATATAGTTGTAAAGGTTGTTTTAAGGAAGAATGTGTTTTTGGTCTGTTTAGTAATCTCCTGTGGTTTAGAAGATTACGGCCCACAAAGGAATAAAAAAATTGGTGAGGAGTGGGTGAAATCAAAGCCAGTTCAAATACTGCCAGTAGGGGACTTTATAGATTGAGGTACGTGTAGGGTTACTTAGCACTATAGAAGTGACTCTTGATGTAGTGCCCAGTGTAGATAACTGTGTGGCATTTTTTGATGATGCGTAGATCAGAGGTACGCATGTTGAGTATGGTGGGGAAGGTGAAATTCGCCATGTTGTATATTTTTCATCCACAAGAACAGCCACGGGTATTCGGATTGAATTGGAGGGGGTGAGGGAGGGGGGGGGGGGGGGGGGGGGGGGGGGGGTTGGTGGGTTATGATAAGGAGTGTGTACGGGTTCTGTTTTGGTGTAGGTTTTGGTATTTGTCGATGTGACCAATATTCTCTATTGTAGTATGTGTGACCGCACGACTGATGGGTTAACAGAAGTTGTAAGAACACATAGCCAAAATTATTAACGAATGTCAGCTCCGACGATGTAGTTGCGCGACGTGGGTCTTACGTGGTCGATAAAGAATAGATAGGAATGAGATAGACCATATTAGCCGCGTCACGCGCTGTCTCAGCTTGTGTGCTGCGTGATATGGGCATTCATGTTATCCATCTATGGGAGATTGGAGAAAGTCGTTACAAGTAGAATAGAAAACAAAATTGCTACAGAATACACCGCTCCATAAGGAACGAACGGAAAATGATTATTAGCAAATTAAAAGTTACATGGTCAAGCGGGAGAAAATCAGAATTTAAATACACTATTGGTTTAAGTCAGTTCAATTGAAATAGACGTCAGGCTTGAAAAAGGGCCATTAATAAAACTTACCTTTCAAAAAAATATATATATATAATTTGTTGATCTGTCTTTATTCTAGGAGTTAGTGGCCGTTATTGTTTTACTGCTAGCTTATTGTGTCTTGGTAAAGAGCGGATTGGTGACTATCGTGGTTTGAACGGCTCGCATATTTTTCGTTGGTACCCACATCGTGTATTCTCACAATAAATGCTTAGATTTGACAAAACCAGATCATGGTAAATGAAGAGAGATTAAACTAACTTTTTGGTTTGTTACTAAATTGTATGGAAGATATTAAATATATTGAGAGAATCCCTTGTATTGTCATATATGTTGATTTAACAAAGGGATCAACAGAGAGTGAAAAATTAGAGATATTTGTATATATTGTAGTTTTCAATATAGTGTTCGAAAATAATGATCCAACCATAGTTTGATTTTTATAGTTATATAGTTAGAAGAGAGAAGAAAATAAGAAAGATAAGAAACCTAGATAGAACAAATATACTTTGGGAAATGTGGTCAGGTGGAGGAATGTGAAGAGAAAATAACAATGTTGACATAGATACTTATTGAATAAAGAGACGCGAAGATAGTTTTCTTTGTTGAGAGTAAGTGGGAAGGTTTATTATTAGTTGTAGGGGAAAATGGGTGATGTAAGAGAAGTTGGAGGTACTAGGGGCGTGGTGCCATGTTTATTTTATATTTTCATTGTGTATGGTTTGGGGGGTATTCAGGTTGTTGCTTAAGAAGGGTGTTTTTTGAAGATATATGATCTGGAGAATAGGTTGGCTGCGCGCTAATAAGATGTAGAGGCTAATTACAGTCTCTTTGTTAAGAACTCAGAAAACAGGTCATTCAACTTAAAAGTGGCTAATAGTGCATTCAGGTGCCTGTACTTTGGATGGATCACATAAAGAATGTGTGGAAAATATTGCTCAAAAGTTTAGGACTTTCAAAATATTGCAAGTTGGTATGGTTGTGTTGTGTAGAGCTTGTCTTCACAAAATGAGAGTTTTCGAGCGTTTAATACAGTTTTGCGTGTAGCGTGTAAGACATATGGTGCGCTATCTACAGTAATATAAAGAGATCCGATTTTTGTGAGTATGATCAAGTTCTAAATCAAATGCTGCTTCTCTAAAGTACCCTTAATTCTTGCAGGAGAAGAAGTCATGAGAAATTTAACATAGGGAAAAACAGCAAACTCCAACGGTAATAGGATAAGTCACCCAACCGGCGGACGGAACATAAATATATACACCCACACCGTTCATCTTTATGAAAATTTTGGAAGCCGCAGAAAATTAAAGTTTATGCATAAAATGTGAAATTCGAAAAAGCTCACGGTAGCTTCGTTACAAACAAACGATATATGATTAGCATCTGTAGTTTGTAACGAACAATGAATTTAAACAGAATCAGAAATGACAAATTAAAGAAAGAAGTAAAAAAGCGAGGCTTAAAGGAAATGGAATGACCTTAGGGTCATGGAGCTACAGAAGAAGAATTAAGAACGTTTATGCGTGTTAGTGGTTTCTGGAGGGGTGTTGGCATGCAAGTGCTCTCGGTTGTGTGCATTTTTTCATGTAGATATCGTAGATTGTACACTAGGGATTGGCATGGGAAAAGAGATAAAATGTAGAGGAGCGTTTTTTAAATTTTGCTGGGTGTTAGAGGTTACGTTTGTTAGTGGCTGCAAAAAATTGGTCAGCGCGCAGTGTACTAGCAAAGTACGATACAAATTTATGCTAGAGATGTGGTTCTGGTGCCCATGCCGCCTGAAATCAAGATCTTATTAACCAGGGTATTAGCAGCACGCCTGAGGGTGGAGACGTGCAAATTACTATTAGAAAGGCAAATTCACCGCCATTACACATGTATATATTACAATAGAAAGCTATATATGTATTCGTACGATAAAATTGGGAATATTGACACAAACGGTATTCAAAAACGCTGATCGTATCTGCTACATTTTTGTAAATAACACGTTTTTATAAAATATGACTGACGTATCTCTTTTTCTCAATTTTGGTATATGTTGCGTGAGTAGAAGATATAACTGGTGGGTAGAGGTGCGGTGCGTTTACTTATAGGATGATGTTTAAGACGGCGGGAGGGGTTTTAATTATATACATGTAAAAGAGAGGATTTGTGTGCGAATGTTTACTTATCACTCCTTCAAAACGATATATATGTAAATATCCTGCTTCCAAAACGGACAAATCCCATTGTGGACTTCTTCAAACTCTGGTTTAAGTTTTTATGAAATGATATAACGAGAAAATATAATATCTTATAGATATGGGTTGTATTTTAATTTTTGACAGTAGATTTAGAGACAAGCAAAAGCTCAAAATTTGGATGAAATTATGGAGTTCTTGATGATGGTGTTAGTCTGGATATATAATCTTGATGGTTTATTTAGGATAGGTAGATCAACTGCAACTGTACCATTTTGGTTTAGCGAGGACATGTTTGTGGACCTGTGGGGATTTTGATTTATTTGTATATCGATGTATTTAGTTATGAAAGTAGTGGACAAGAGTGACCTGCGCTATTAAAACAAGTACAATACTTTTAAGATGAAGGTTGATGACCAATAAATATTGGATAGACGTAATTTTTTCAGTTTTCGTGTGGACATTAAGTTGACTACTGGTTAGATGCATTATACATTTTATTTTCCACAGACTAGCAGAAAAAACACCCAGATTGTGGAAGACCAGCTAGATATGGTCAGCTAGGGTATTTTACATAGAAGAAAACATAATTCCGGAACTTGGGGAACATAAGTTATGGTATGAATGCAATACTCGCTTCAAAGGAGGCCGGACCCAGTTGTTTTTTCTCGGCACACATGGACCCCAGAGTTGACTCAGAGAACAAAAAAGATGAGTGTTTGGCAGAGGTTTTGGTGGTTGGTGTAAGCTTTGAGAGGGAGGGGTATTGTCAGGGACTTGTAAAGATTGAAAGAAAAAATAAAAGTTAAAAATGCTAAAGTTTGTGAGTATTTTTTCCAGAATAAAGATGTTTGCATGCAGGTAGGAATTGTCTAGTCAATGAATGACCACAAGCCTTGTAGTAGGAAATATATTTAAAAGTGTGTTGGAGTCACTTTATTTATGGTCCACCCTCATAAACCGATAGATTTTACTTATTGTGTTCAGTGTAGCTGTGTTAGTGTTCACTAGTAAATATGTCAAAACTGAAGTCATATTTCACATTATTTTTTGTGTGTGTACGCTAGGATGTTGAAGGCTACACCTAAAATAACTGTATGTTTTCAGCTGGGAAAGGATTTTTTTTTTAAATGTTATTTTTTTTTTGGATTAGAGAAGTAGGATAGTTAGACTGTGAATGGGTGATTCCAGAGGAGACGGATGTTGTGTTGTGGTCGCTAAGTTGTAGAGTGTGTCACGTTTGTATTTTTGTAGTTTGTTTAGATTTGTGTGCTTGATATTTAGTTTTGGAAAATAATTAAAATTTTTTTGTCAGGTAATTGTCTCCGAGACTACAATAAAAAATATGACTCGTGTTAATTTGTTCTGATAATATCTTTATTTTTTTCTTCTTTGTTGAAATATTCATTGTTTATTAATTTTTGTGTATATTTTTCCTGTGGACTTTCCTTCAATTTTATAAAACTTCACAATTAAATAGTAAAGTTTTTAAAGATATGTAATTTTATTCTATAATATGGTCAGTTCTGTTCAACTTACAAACAATTTGATGTATAAACACTCTTGTGAGACTTCATCGGTGAGGAATTATAATGTGTGAGCAAGGGATAATCGAGGTTTAGAAGTCAAGATATTGTCAGGATGTATGAGTATAATGATACAAAAAATATCAAGGTTCTGTGAAGAGGAGTTAAGATGATGTAACCAGTTGCGGATGGGGTTTTAATATTTAGAGATGAAGGGGTAGTTAGATTAATGTAAAAGAGGGTGGAGAGGTTTATTAAGATTATGTAAAGAGGCGCGAGGTTTCTTAAGATTATGTATAGAGGTGCGAGGTTTATTAAGATGATGTAAAGAGGTGCAAGGCTTCTCAAGATGATATAAAGAGGTGTGAGAGGCATTCTCAATAATCGGATTGTGTTTGTAAACTTAGGTTTGTCTCGAAAGGCTTCTCAAGATGATTGTCAGATTAAGGAGTGTGCAGCCACCTCTATAAAGTTTAAGAAAACAACTGGCTTCTATAAATATATTTATTTATGAATAGTTTAGAAGTTTTTCCACGAGGTTGGTAATTTTATAAGTAGTAGCTTATAACTGTTGTGTACTCCTCTCGGCCAGTAGTGTAGTAGTATGATTGAGTACCATAGGTCTGTTTAGTCACCCGGCGTTGGACTGTGCTGTCAAAAAAAAGCAACGTAGCCACAGAGTATACTACGTGTTCTATCTGCTAAAGGAGGGACCGTTTCGTGGATATTTAGCATTGACAGGTCATATACGATTTTATTCTCACATTTCACCGCTGGAGAGGAGAGACAAGATGTGTTAGAGTAGATATTCTTGTTGTGACTTGATGTTTTGTTTAAAGAGTGAGAGGATAGATAGTAAAGTAGTGACGATATATGTTCCGAGATTTTGAACTCTTTATTTAATGTAGTGGGTGTGGATAAGTATAGCTATAAACGTTTTTTTTTTTATATTTTTTTTGATCTTCTGATAGCTGTATCTGATTTTTATAAACCGGATTAAGACAAATGTAATAAGAGGAAATGTACAGTCTTTCATATTTTATTGCATTGAATATTAATTAACAAAATAACTGAGAGCGGGAGGCAAAGTATATTTCAAGTATTTATGTTTAAAACAATTATAATCTTAGGTAGTAGGGATTGGTCGTTGTTTTTTGTGTAACTGACAGCGACTGTAATGAGGATGTGTGTTTGGGCGCGCGCTCTCGAGGCGGGACGCTTAAGAGTGGGATGGCGAGAGTCCTAGTTTTGTAGTGGCTTTGAAAGCTGTTTTATCCATAATGCTGAGAAGAGAACGACGCTTCACAAAGTAACTCGGAAGTAGAGCCAAGAGATACGTTTATTTACATTTTCATAAATGGGCGATCTGAATTGGAATGACATTTGATTTCTAAGAAACAGACAGCTAATCATGTATGACAAGAATACGAAAAGAGATGTGAGTGTACGGGTGTTGGATTGATGTAGAAAAGATATTGGAGTATTATAGGTGACGTCGACCTTGTTGCTGATTTAGGTGGAGGTATTTTGTGTTGCTCATGAGATGAAGCGCAGCGCTGTTAGTATTGGTATAAGGAGATGTATGGCTGGTAGGAGTTGGGAGAGAAGGTTATACTTCCATAATACGTGGGTCTAGTCATTATATGATATATTTAATTGGGGTGCTTATGATATATGATCGGGAAAAAGGCACTATGTAGGACTAGAAGGAGTCGTGACAACGTAAGGTGATTGCGGCCGACTGTTTCTTGTTTATGGTGTCGCGAGATGACGGTTGGGTTGAGCCTAAAAGACGCTCTATTTTATAGTGGAGGGCTGAGGGAACGGGGCGCTCACAGCTCTGCAAAGACGGCACTACCTGCTTGAACGTTCTATTGAGATGGTAGAGACGGCCACAAGAGCTGTCTTGACGTACCTATGTGCTGTCGAATCTTTATAGTTCTCTCGAGCTAAATACATTAGGTATTTAATTAAACTCAGAAGGAAAGGTAATGAGGTGTGAGTGAAGAATTTAGTTATGAGAATAAAAGAGATAAAACTGTCGCAATAAAAAGTGTGAATAAAAAACCGTAAGTGCAAAACTCTGCCCAATATGGCCCGACCCTGCTCATAGGTCTAAGCGAGTTTAGGTGAAATCTGTAAGGACGGTATTGCGTGTTGTTAATCTTATGGGTGGAGTGTTTGCTGTGATAAATACTGACGGGCATAGCGCAGTTCGTTTGTTGTTGTTAGAGTTTTCAATCCTCGGTGTCTCTGTGTTTGGTGTTGGATAGTATATCTATTACGTCAGGCAAGGGCGCAAACCAAAATAGCCTGGTCCTTTGTTGCGATCGGAGAACTGTTATAGCCACTTTCTCGGTAAGCGCAGTTTGATCGTGTGAGAGGTCGTCGGGGAGTTAGGTGGGTACTTCGCCATGCAGTTTAATGTTGATGCTTGTGGTCCAATATTTGCGCGGGAACTTGGGATGTTGAATGCGGATTATTAGACGGGAGACGTTGATGTGTCTTTGCTTGGTTTTTATTCTGGTGTTGTGCTGATGCGCTGTGTGGGTAGGTTGGGAGTTAGTTGGTTACATCGGTGCTCGCTAGCACCATTCGAACTGAGTGTTTGGGGATTATTCGTGAAGCGATTTGGATGGACCGAAAGTGGATGCCTATCGTGATTTGAAGAGGGTGTGTCTACTCGCTCTTTCTTATTTGTTTTGGTTTTACCATGTTTGTGCACGTGGGTTGTGTAGGTGTCGCTCTCTTGTTTTGGAGTGGGATTATTTCGTTTAGTTTATGTCGGGATTAATTAGAAACCTGTTTATCTTGTTAGTATCTAGTCAGCACGATGTTCTCGGTGGAGGGTCGTGCTGTTAGTTTTTTTATGCCGTAGATGTATATTGTCAGGTATGTATCTCTAGAGCAGAAATATCAAGTAGGTTAAATTGACTGTGTTTTTTCTTTAACTCCTCTATCGATTTTGGGTCGTGAGCGGAACCTCACTTAAAATTTCGGATTCATAGCATGTGATCCTCCGAAAAATCGGTGCGCTAAACGTGATGTTCCTTTACATGCACTCACTTGCGACTCTGCAATTGTAACTTGCATCGGTTGATGCATTACCAGGACCCATAACTGATACTTTGTTTATATTCGAAACTATCGGTTTAGAAAACCTCTTATATTATCTAGATGGAGGCTATTTTTGAGGACATCCTATTAATTACTTTCGGAAAGGACGTAGTCTGTTATTGCTGAAGTCAAACTAAGGAGAGTGAACTGATCTCATACATCTGGTTATCTCCTGGCTGTTATAGAAAAGGATGGAGTTTTCCACCTGACTACATTTACAGCACTATGAAATATAACATGCATCTGAACGCATCATTTGGTGGCCATAAGCTGGTTTGATACTGGTACCAGCAAACACGGGGTCCCTTACCCACTTCATTTTCAACAAGAATTCATCAGCATCCTTCAAGAAATTAACATTCTTCAATACAGTCAACATCTTCAAAATTTTCAAAGTACTCGGCGTTGCCCGGTAAAAGTCAAAATTTCAATTTTTTGACGGAAACAAGAATTTGACAGTACCCGGCGTTGTTACATGTTGCCGGATAACTCGGACTGCTGTTATCTTTTACGCAAGTCAAGCAAGTTGCTGCTGTCAAGGTTCCAGTGCTGTCGTGTTTGTGAAGGTCAAGTGCCGGTTGAAACGGGTTGTTTTCTGAAGAAGGCCAAGTACCGATTTCCATCAACTTACTTTTGGATTAGAAGGTCAAGTGCCGAAACAACTCAACACACAGTATTTCAGAAGCTCTTGTACCATCGTGTTAGCAGTGGAAGCAGTTCAGATGTGCCATCATCGTTGGAGCTTCGCTCTTTAGGACGTTGATTGACATCCGTTTTTCTGCTGTTCGACGATTGGAAGCCTATAAGTTAAGTGGCCTGTTTGTATGTAAACTGTGCCCTTATACTTCTGCTGAGTCTTCTGTGTATCATCTCATTCTATATGTTATATGTTTATATGTTATTTGTATATTTATATGTTTATATTTCAGCGGGTTCTCGGTTGGGTGGTGTCTCCGTTAGATTATGCCACGTCATAGAGGTCGTCTATTGTGAGCGTTTTCTGTAAGGTTTGCAAATTTCCGATACTGGAATTTGCTAAGCGACTTCTGTTGCTATTTATGTTAGCTGTGATGACATGTTTTAATATTGTTTTCGTTATTATTTCGCATTCTTTAGTTTTGTTTTGATTTGTTTGTGTTTGTTAGCCTACTCTTGTCTATAATTTAGTTTCATACAACATTTTTGTTTATACACTGTGGTGTCATGTATTTTGTTTAATTCTATCGCAGATATCGTCACATTTTTTTGTGATATTTCATTAATTTCTGCTTTATTTTTAGTTGATTTCTGCGAAAGTTTTTTGTATTGTTGCTGATCTTTGTTATTGTTTACATTGTTATTGTTTACATTGTTTGTATTGTTTACATTTTCAATGTTTACATTCTGCATGTGTTTACATAGTCATTGTTTACAGTTATAGTAATTAGTTAATGGGCTATGCTAATGCACTGTTACTACTACACTGATGATAAATGAATGATGAATAGTGTCGTGCACTATTGAATGAGAAGTGCACTTATGATCAAGAATTGAGTGCTGATATTTCATATACAAGTTCTTTGATTGGAGAATTGTTTCCCACAGAGACTGGGATAATATAATGTGATGTGAATATACAAGTGCTTAATTAAGACTTGTTACACTTAGGTTTGAAATAAATTAGTTAATTATTTCAGGTTTTGGACTCATATGTTAAACAACATGTCTACATTTGAGCACTTTATTGAGCAGGGTAAATTGCTTGGGAAGACTGGTGATAAGTTAGAAGAATTTGCAACTGCTCGATATGATAAAGCAATGGAAGCTGAACAAAAGAAACTGCATATGGAAGCTGAACAAAAGAAACTGCAGATGCAGGTGGATGAAAAAAGATTCCAAATGGAAATGGAAAAACAAAAAAGGGAATCAGAAGCTGAGGAAAGAAAACTCCAGCTACAGCTAGAAGCTGAAAGACTTCAAAAAGAGGCTGAGAATAAAAGACTTGAAAAAGAGGCTGAAAATAAAAGACTTGAAAAAGAGGCTGAAAATAAAAGACTTGAAAAAAGAAGCTGAAAATGAAAGACTTCAAAAAGAGGCTCAGGCTGAGGAAAGAAGATTACAGAGAGAGTCTGATGAGAGGAAAGAGAAAGCAAAAATGGAACATGAAGAAAAGGTCTTAGCTTTAGAGTTGGAAAAATTGAAATTGACGAGCATGAGTAATGGTAATGATTCAAACAAGGGTTCATCTTCTGGTAAGGCTAATAATGATTCTTTTAAGATTAAGTTACCAACATTTAGTCCTTCCAGTGATGACATAATGTTCTATCTGGACAGATTTGAACAAGCATGTACAGCTCATAACATAGACAAAGCAAAATATGTTTATCAGTTATCAGGGATACTGACAGGTAAAGCTCTAAGTATATTAAATATGGTGGATGAACCTGACAAGAACAATTATGAGGTTGTCAGGGCCGCTTTGTTAAAGAAATATCAGCTTAACGAAGACGGCTATCGTCTACAATTTAAAAACATGTTACCTGAAAATGGAGTTGAATTCTCCGAGTTTATTGCAAGAATACGCATTACTTTCTCACGATGGGTTGAACTATCTAAGACGGAAAAAACTTATGAAGGACTTATGGACTTAAATACTTAGAGACAAAGTCATGTCGTCTGTCAATGAGTCTTTCCTTGCTTTCCTTCATGAACGTAAACCTAAAACAATAAAAGAAATGGAAGATTTCTGTTGCCAATACGTAACTGCGCACCCACACATAACCATGGGGAACTCTAAGGTGAAAGAAGGTTTACCAGTTGCTTCGGCAGCTCCGTATGGCCAAAACTTTGCTCGTAGATTCCAACAAAATTTTGATAGAAAGAGTAGCGGTAATTTCTGTCAAAATCATGGAAATCAATTTCATGGTGATTCTTCTTCGAAGAATTGGAGACAACCTGATAGTGGTCGTTACTATCACCCTAATAATTATAGGCATTTCAAAAGAGGATATGGTAATAGAGGTTATTCCTGCCGAAGACCTCAGAACCAAACAAATAGATGTTCGCATCAATGTGAACATGATAGTAATCGTGGAAACTGGAATTCGAACCAGTATAACAATTACAATAGAGACAATAATAACTGCAGAGATAATAATAACTCTGATAACTTCAGAGGTAATAATAGTCGGGGTAGATCTCAACACAAAAAAAAGAGATATCAGCAGGCTAATGCTGTACAACAGGAAACTGAGGGAGCCTGTAATCATGTTGTTGATAGTAAAAACTTTGACGCTGTCACTAGTTCTGCTTTTGACTTTGAGAGAGCAAACAAATGCCCCCAATGCAGTACTTTATTCGAACCGGGTACCATAACTACTTTGAGTTGTGGTCACCCACTTCCCGCTCTTCCTGCTGCTGTTGCGCATGACGGGAGGGGTTCTTTAATTCTACATAAGGGTCTTGTTAATGATACTCCGGTCTCACTACTTTTCGATTCCGGATGCACCACTATTGGTGTTAGACAATCGCTTGTAGATCCATCTTGTGCTACAGGAAGGGTTATTAAATGTGTCACATTTGGCGGCACTCTAGAAAAATATCCTACTGCTGTAATTCGCATTGCCACTCCTTTCTTTACTGGAGATGTGCATGCTTGTCTCTTACCTAATCCTATTGCGGACCTTATTATTGGTCGTATTCACGGAGTTAGGGAGTGTACCCCACAGCAGATTGCTGCTTGGGAAGATAATAACATGCAAGCTACAAATGCAGTAGTTACAAGAGCACAAGCTCTACAAACACCCGAAACTTCACTGAATAGTGATAATGAAGTTGATAGCCAAGATAGTCACTTAGTAATTACTCGTGACTCTTTCATAAAATTGCAAGAAGAAGATCCTTCTTTTAAAAAAATTCTTCGTTCTTGCGAAGAAAGGTGATCCGAATCAGGATACAAATAGAAAATCTTGGATTGCAATGAGAAACGGCGTACTTGTACGTATGGTACAAGATTCGACTACGTCGGCACATTCGCAAATTCTTGTTCCCAAGAGCATGAGAGTCCAAATATTACAACATGCTCATGACTCGCAATGTGCTGGACATATGGGTTTTGCCCGTACGTAGTCGAGAGTCCTTGCGGCTTTCTTTTGGCCTTTTGTCAATAAGGACATTCGTATTTACTGCCGATCATGCAAGGTATGTCAGGAGGTCAAATCTAGAGGACCACGACAGGCTGGCCCTATCCAGGCTGCTGACATTCCTATTCGGCCGTTTCAGAAAATGGCCATAGATATTATTGGCCCTTTTAAGGTCAAGTCGGCCAGAGGACATCAGTTTATCCTTACATGTGTCGATATGTGCACACGTTGGCCAGAGGCTATTCCTCTTAAGAGCATATCTACTACAGATATCGCAGATGCTCTTTGGTTGATATTTTCTCGCTTGGGGTTCCCCAGAGAAATATTGTCAGACCATGGCACTCAACTCATATCTGACACTATGTCACAGGTAATGTCTACCTTACATATTGAACGATCTCTCAGTAGTATCTACCATCCTATGTCTAATGGGTTAGTTGAGCGTCTGAATAGAACGCTCAAGACTTTGCTTGGTAAGATAACTGAAGATCATCCTCAAGATTGGGACAGGGTTTTACCCGCGGCTCTCTTTGCCTATAGAGAAGTCCCTAATGAACACACAGGATTTTCTCCCTTCGAACTTGTCTTTGGCGCGCGTCCACGCGGCCCTATGTCTTTATTACACGATCTCATCACTGCCGATGATATTAGCGATGAAACTCAATCCTCATATGAGTATGTCATTGCTCTTAGACAAAAGATCATTGAGGCATGTAAGCTAGCAACTGCTTCATCAGAAATTGCTAAAGAGAAGGCAAGGCAGTTTGCTAACAAGAATAGATGTCTACGACAACTTTGTCCAGGTGACAAAGCATTCGTCCTACTCCCCAGTAGGGAAAATAGACTTCTTATTGCATGGAAAGGTCCGTATGCAATAGTCTCTCGGATTTCCGATGTTGACTATGTGGTCGATATTGATGGAAAGCATAAAACTTTCCACATAAACATGCTTTCGGAATTTCACGAACGTCCGGACTATTTGCTGCCTATTTTCCAGGCAACGGATGATGCTCCTGCACCTCACGGTCATTATTCATCCCTGTCTGTCATTCAGGATGAGGAAGCTACCTTCTCTGATGTCAACCTTCCCCTTCCAGTGGTTCCATTACATTCCACGGAATCTTGGAAAAACGTTTCTGTTTCTCCTAATCTTTCTGGTGACGAACATCGACAAGTCTCGTCGATGTTACAAACATTTCAGGATGTTCTCACTGACATTCCTGGACACACAGATGTCATAGAACATGACATAATTCTTACCGACAATAATCCAATTAGGGTTAGGCCGTATCCTATTCCTATACACTTTCAGTCGCAAGTGGAAAAGGAATTGGATGAAATGATTCAATTAAATATAATTGAACCATCGACTTCACCATATTCTTCTTCCATGGTTATTGTCCGGAAGAAGGATAAGAACATACGAATTTGCGTTGATTATCGCAAATTGAATCAGGTCACAAAGTTCGACGCTGAACCGATGCCTTTGTTAGAAGATCTACTGATTAGACTTTCTAATTCTAGATTCTTCACTAAACTTGACTTGTCTAAAGGTTATTGGCAAGTGCCTTTAGCAGAGCATGCCAAACCTCTTACTGCTTTTTCTACACCTAGGGGTCTATTTCAATGGAATGTTATGCCTTTTGGTCTCATGAACGCCCCTGCCACTTTCGTTCGCATGATGCGTCGAATTCTGTCACATCGTTCGGATGTCATCGCATACTTAGATGACATCTGTCTCTTCAGTGATACCTGGGAAGATCACTATTTAGGGTTATATGACTTACTGTCCACTCTACGTGAGAGAATAATTTGACAGCAAAACCTTCTAAAGCTTTTGTTGGTTTTGGTGTGAAATCTCTTTCCTGGGTCATCGTGTTGGTCATGGTCTCTTGAAGACAGAAGACCACAATACTTCCAAAATACTGAACATCTCTGTTCCTAAAACGAAGAAACAAGTTAGGAGTCTCTTAGGTTTAATTCAATTTTATGGGAGATTTATTCCAAATTTATCTTCGATCATGGCACCTCTCTCAACATTGTTGAAGAAAGGTTCGCCTAATCTGGTCCGTTGGTCTGAAGAATGCCAATCTTCACTAGACCAAATCAAGAATATATTTTCTTCTCCTCCCATCTTAAGATTACCTACTCTTGATAGGACTTTTGTTCTTCGGAGTGATGCTTCATCCACTGGGATTGGAGCAGCACTGATGCAAGAATATGCAAATACTCTGCATCCTGTTATGTACATTTCTAGAAAACTAAATGCGGCAGAGAGGAACTACTCGGTTTTAGACCGTGAGTTGTTAGCGATGGTTTTGGTCAATTCTAAAAAGCTACAAAGATTCCTCCTGGGCGCACATTTCATTCTAGAGACTGATCAGAAAGCTCTTACAGCTATTCAGACTAAGAATTTGAAGAGTTCGAGATCCACTCGATATGCTATAGCTCTTCAACCTTTTCACTTCACGGTACGAGCTATCCGTGGTGCGGATAATGTGATGGCTGACATTTTGTCTAGATGCCCACATGACTCCAACTAATACTTCTGTCCTATATTTCCATATATTACAGAGTCATAACA
This sequence comes from Oreohelix idahoensis, assembly GCA_024509875.1. Lineage (NCBI taxonomy): Eukaryota > Metazoa > Mollusca > Gastropoda > Stylommatophora > Oreohelicidae > Oreohelix > Oreohelix idahoensis. Next base: position 111,035 of record JAMPIV010007057.1, read on the forward strand.
CACCTATATTTCTACAATAGATTAGCACATCTGTACTTACTTTATATGTACACACTATCGTGCTTTGTTGTCATCTTCTTCTGTTCGTTTTTTAAGATGATAGAGGAGGACTGAGTAGTTAATATAAGGGCCGTTAGTTTACTAAACAGCCACAATTATTAATAATGTATTGTACCTTATGAAGCATATTAGTTATTAATTAGCATTATATTGCTTGTACTTTCTCAGAATGTCATTGTTGAGCTGAGGACTTACCTTACTAGTTTCAAGCATGACGAGTTCTAGATTGTGTACTTACCCTCGGAATACCAGAGCATATGTCCTGGATCGTCATGTAGTTTAACTTTACTATGTACTTATGTCATTACATGTCAAAGAATGTACTATTTAAAATTTTCCTATCAGATTTGTACATCCATTTTTTAAAGACAATATTAGAGTATGCTGTTTAATGATGATTATAGTAACTTGCATACGTATATTGTGTTTACATGCTAACGTGATGTGTGTTGGTGACACCTCCCCGATGTGAATATTTTTTTGAGACATATTTATTTTTCTGTTGAGGTATATCCTCACCAGACACTCTATAATTAGCCTATTGTTTGGCAATTTAGTTAATTATCAGCGCATAATTCGTGCGTTTTGAGCCGCTTATCGCATGCTCTTTGATATTGGAAAAAAAAAATATGTTCCACATTTTTTTTTATCGGGAGGAGGTGGTGATATGTTGCGTGATAAATTCTCGCAACATCGTTTTATTTCAATATCTTTTTTATAACGCAAGGGCAACAACTGCTTGAAATTTATAGTCACTTTTCTCGGTAAGCATTTGTCTTCTCGCGTTGGTATCGAATGCAGTTAAGTTTTGAGCTGTGGTCATTTTTGCGCTGGACTGCGCATGACTTGTCTTGCTTGTTGGTCGATCGGTTTCCGCCCACCACTAGTGGAGTGAGCGATTTGGAATGGCGAAAGAGATGCCTCGTTGAAGAGGGGATCTCCGCTATTTTTTGTTCTGTCAGGGATGTGTAGTCCTCTTATGGATATTTCGTTTATTCGGGATAATACCTCTAGTGTATTGCACATGCCGGGAGGCGTGATATTTCTGTGTATTTCATGAAAGCAAGGTAAATTGACTTTTTCATTAACTCTATCGATTTGGGGTCGTGAGCGATTTCGATTCATAGCCTGTCTGCGAAAGTCGTCGTCACGAGATGTTTTTTCCCAGCTCACATGTCGCTGCATTGTACTGCATCGGTTGATGCATGTACCAAGGACCATTACTTGCTACTTTGTTAAATGAACTAGGTTTGGAAAACCTTTATTATCTAGAGGATATTTTTTGAGGACATTATTTATACTTCGGCAGACGTGTCTGTCTTGCTGAAGTCAGACTAAGGAGAGTGAACTGATCTCATACATCTGGTTATCTCCTGGCTGTTATAGAAAAGGATGGAGTTTTTCACCTTACTACATTTACAGCACTATGAAATATAACATGCATCTGACTCATCATTGTAATGCTGTCTACCGTCTATTGCTGTATTGAATGTTGCTGTGATAATGACTGTTTGATGTGCCTACACACATTGATCGTAAACATGCATTTTAATACCTTGCTACTTCATTTTCGTCAACTGTGGACGGCCATCAATAAATCAATGATAGAAAAACGCTCAAAACGGCTGTTTCAACCCGTTACCGACCTCCATTGAACTTTATACGTCGTTGAGTTTAACTGACGTCCTATGTAGCGAATTGCCCTGGTTATTGTTTAATTGACCATGAAAAAACATTGGGTTCTTGACATGAAAACACAATCTTACAACACTACCACAAAACCCACGACAGAGTGCGGGATGCCATCCAATTCATAATCATAGGGCATCACGCATGGTAGTGGATCGAAGGTTGCATCCAAGGACTAATATGAGTTCCCCAGAAGCTTAATCATTAAAGAAATGTCTTGTCTTTTCTTCTCGTGTATCACCATTGGTTTTTGATCGGACTAGAATCTGCTTATGTTTCATCCCTCAGCTGCACTCTCCAGCTCTTTCGTTCCCTGACTTGCTAGAGGTTGGATTGAAGATGTGCTGTTTGTGGATTTTAGCGCTAAATCAGGGCAACATCATGTCAGCTAATGCCAGCTCTGGGGAACGTGGGTGGACAGAACGTCAGTCTCACGTTCATTCTGCAGTTACCCCACTGAATGTACTTTCTTTGTTCTGGTTCTCATACATCGCGCCAGATGATGTCGGACATCGTCCGTTGAGGGTGTATGACCATCTGATAAGTGACAGTGATGACACGCTCCACCTATTTGTCTTACATTTGGTTGGTGAGTCCTTGGAAAACTCTTCCTCACTTAAAGGTTTGCTGTCGTTCACATAATTTCTGCAAGACTTGTAGAAGCTCTGTAGGAATGTAGCATGACTCGTAGGTGACTGGAACAGATGTCTAACTCTTGCCAAGATCGCAGTCCCCAGAAGTGTGAATCCAGGGGACCCCATGTCAAACGCCTTTTCCAGGATTGTGTATGAACTCATTAGATGTGACTCTCAATCTTTTACTATCAAGGGGCTTAATCACTATCCAGCTGTCAGATGTGATAGATTAGGTCTATCCAGTGTAGACGGTACCGGAAATTTCTCTTAATCAGTCCTCATGTCAATATGAAAATGAGAGTACTTGCCTAGTGGAGAAACATGGGATCAAACCCACAATTCTGTGACAAAACTTGCTAGTTCGTGATAAATAATCAGCTAATATTTATTTTTAATAACATACGCTCTATGTAATGTGGGGATGCCGTTCCTACTATTTTAGCATGAAATGCTCTATAGTAATGTCAAACTTAGGACATACTGCCCACAGTAATACTTAAAAATTGCCTATAATTGGTATAACATGATAAATTTCCCATTGTCCAGTTTCGAAATATAAGTAGAGTTTCTCAATCTATTTGATCAATTTAATTAGTTCTTTTGATATGTTGAGTCATGTTGCTTGATTCAGGAATACTTTAAAATTGCCAAATTTCATATGAAATGTCTGAGCCCTGTCAGAACTTTTCCATCCTCACTCTACTGTTCAGATTCATCTACAGTTATTGATGTAATGCGTTGAATGACGGATATAACATTTAAGAAACTTGTGTATTCTCTGTTTTACTATCCCCACATTTATTTGGTTTCTATTGGTTCTTCGGATTCTTAGCTGTACACTTTAAAGTCAATGTGACATCCGCTTTTCAGTTAACTTCTATAGCTCAAACATGTGAAGTATCCAGTCTATATATGTGCAACGTGGATTCCTCTGGAGTATAGCTAAATGTTTGCCAGTAATACTCTTTCTGCTGAACAGGTTTACTGCATTCTCGTAATTTTCTTATAGCTGAACTTGCAGACAAGCAAACTTAATGTTGAATGCTATGTTTAATGTTATTGAAACTAGGGTACACTACCACAAAGGATGTTAATATAGCTTTCTTAGGATTGCAACTCATTCTGCCGTGGGAAAAATAGATTGCTGAGATTGTCATACTTATATCCTTTCACCTATTTTGTCACATGGAACATTAAATTCCTGTCAGCCTAGTTTGTTACTTGGTTCTCCCTTTGATGACCCATCTGTATACACTGTAATACTGTATTTTGATTATTTGTTGAATATATTCTTCGGTTATTATAAGACTAGCGGTTCCATTGTTGTATTGTCTTGTGCTGAAGTCAACAGAAGGGCCAACATTCTTAAATAAAATCGTGTAAAGAGTGCTTACTTAATAATACTTAACAATTTTATCATATTTTAAATGTAGTTATTTTAATGAAAGAAGTTGAAAATACATTAAAGGACACAAACATTACATATCAGCAGGGCATGACATCTTCGTCTACGCCATCTTGAAATAAAGACATACAAAGAAAGTTCCTCAATTAGAATTATTATAAACATCCACTGTTTAAATACAACAATTTGGGAATAACAGGCAGAACTTTAGACTAACCCACTAATATAACTCATTACATTTCCAAATACCGCATTGGAAAAACTACAGTAAGTGACTTATTCCATTATCCTGAAAGAAAACCAGGGAAAAAGATGCCCAAGCTACTATTACCAGGTTGCATACTGACGCCAACTTTCTTTAACTTTCAAATCTAGGTAAAATATTAGAAACCTCTCAGTATAAATAAAATATATTAAAGTATTTTATATCATAATCAAGCATTATATTGGTATATTTTAGATTTTTACTTATTTTACAATGATTTCATACTGAAGTGATTTGCTCGCGCCATCTTCCTCTATAAATCGAGACCACTGTCTATTCATAATATTATTGGGACATGAAGTCATATTCATTATCCGCATAAAATTTACTAACCAACTCCACAGGTTGATAAGGGATATTTTTCATCATTTACATTATTGAAATTTTGGGTTAGAGAAAATTTATTTGATGGCCGAAACGTGAGAGAATAAGCGGGTTGCACTGACCAGATTTTTGACATCGCGGAGAAATAACTTGGACTTACTTTGTAAATTCTAGAAAGATTTCAACAATGTCAACAATAAATTAAATGGAGGTGTTGGACATAAAACATCATTTTTATAGTCGAGACCTTTTTTTTGTTGTATTTGCCAAACGAAATAAAATGTGTCGGCTTAAATACATTAGATCTAGGTAAAGAGTGAGGAGAAACTAGACTTGATATTCAACTCATAAAAAATTTATGATAGTCAAGAAAGGTGTCTTTGTCTCTCTAAAATTTGGAACTCGCTTTTATCAAATTAATAAGAAACGGATTCACTCATCAATTAAAAGTCATTGAAACTTTTATAATATCAAAATGTAGCGGATGGTTTATAAATCAAGCAACATGAAAGTAATAAGATCTGACTTGTTTATAAAGTTGTTGTACATGTTTCCCATGCTTGTTTTCATCGCTCTACTGCCGCATTTGTGCCAGGATTACTACGCAATCTAAAAAAACACGATACGCCAGCACTTGGAATAGCCTAAAACTCTTCCACTCATCCCCTTTCACGCAAAAAGCAGTATCCAGCGAAAAGGACGCCTCGTATCTTCTTGTTCACAATATTGTCTGGAACAAGTATTGCCTTAATCACTTCACGTTATCTACTAAAATCGCCAGGACCAATGGTTACCTCAGTTTTCAGCCTATAGAGAATTAAACTTGCATTTGGCACATTCACTACCAAAATTTCTTCACGCCAATATTTAAAATTTAAAATGCTTATAATTACATTAATGATTAGGGTTTATTTAATAACTCTCCACCCAATAAAATAATTTAGGCATTTGGTGTTTCGTAAAAAACATAACATATGGTACATTTTGAATATATTGCCACGTTAGCACCCAATTAATTCTGTCCAGGTCTCTTTCTACGTTATTTACAATGTCTTAATGTTGTTTGCTTGTTCTTTAGAATGTATAGTGAATTTATCTTCTTACCGCATATAATTTAAATTACCAGTTTTTCTTGGTGTTCTAAAAAAAACTCTCTAACAAACAGATAAACGAGATGTATCATTAACAAAGAATCTCACAACAGAACACCAAACAAAAGATCACCAAACAAAAAATTAAACACTCCAGCTTGACAGGGGTGTAAAGGCTCAACTGGATGTTTAGCCAAGCTTAACCGATTGTATTATGATCATTGACATGTATAACTCTTGTCTTGTGTCAAAATGTATTTTGGTCTAGAAAAAATCATTCCTGAACTTTTCACACACACTTAATTACCCATGCAACTTAACTACTAGATAAAAAACATTAAATATATATGTAACTCTTTTGTCTTTGTTGAAATACATCGTCCTGAATCTAAATTATGACAGTTCACCACGGTATGTCTTATTCTCTAACAGCTATATCTTTATTTCATAGGTTAAAATTATTTGACTGCAGGGAAAAATACATTATAAATATTGGGGATTCTCTACTTTCGTCTACACATACCTATTAACACTTTTAACAATCCGAAATGTTCTTTATATTCTTTTGTCTTGAAGGACATCCTGCACAGTAAGGTCTCTTAACTATTTTCTGAAATAGCTTTTCTTCAGTTGTTACGTCCTGAGAAGTTTCTTCATTACTGAAGAATTTTCAAATTCCATAAAGATATGTGACTATTGTCTTCGTTGGAAGCCTTGTACTATCGATCTATGCACTGTCTTCGCCTTGTTCAGATTTGTTTTTCACTCCTACATCTGCTATTCCGTTCATCTGTTATTTTTACTGCAAATTAATGCTTTTAATCTCTCTGATTTACAAACATCCCTACATTTATTAGAGTTTTATATCAAGATATTCAACTACCTTTACTCTGGCTTCTCTTTACTCTGCCACTTTTTATCAATACCTACCACTCTAATGTCACCTCAAACTTGGACGTGAAGCGTCTATCTCACATAAGCATAATTAAACTCCTAACAATACTCCTAACATCTGCTAGGAGTTATAAGTGATCAATGTTAAGTAGGCCACGGAAAGTATTACTCCTACTCTCTATATCCAGGTCTATGCTCACATTCTAGTTTAAAGTTTTGCTTACGTGCTTGGTTTGTTGAAAGAAGATGTCTGTTAATAGAAAATTTGTTAGTATTTGTACTTTTGTGAGGGTCTTTGTGAAGATATATTTTATAAGTGCTTATAAGTAATTGCCACATCTCTCGCAGTTAAATAAAAAATATAGGAATTGTACCATTCCCAGTGTATTGTATACCTATTCAAGACTCACCTTTCGCCTCATTTTCACAATATATGGCAGGATAGATATTTCCTATCCATACCCCAAAATATTCTGCCACCATCCATCTTCCCACAATTAAGATAACTCCTCACATTCTTGTGCTAACTTAACAGTAATATGCTTTCATTTTTGAGATAATTTTCTCGAGTATGCTTATTATATTTTTGGCATGTGTTTTTCAATATTTGTCTATAGTTATTTGTCACATTTCTTACTAGTTATTTCGCTCAATTAGTGGTAGTCTTTGTTAGGTCTTACTTGATCTACTTAAAGAGGGTGGAACCTCACCGGCTTTGTACTGCCAACCAATACTGTTCTATTAATTGATGTATTTTAATAGTACCCAGTGTGGTTTATTGCATCATACACTTCACCACATAACAATTCATAGAGGTTCTAATTGAGCTATTATCATTATAGATTGACACGGAAGTCTGATTGTTGACATTTAGTAAAACATTATACCTTGTACTCAACAAGGCTGTGTTGTAGAATTTTATCTCCAACATAAAAATTTCGTTCCTAATTGTAATTACTAGTCTACATCCTAACCTCAATATGACATCATATAAAATATCATTAAAAATTGTAGGACACATTTTTTGTTTTTGTATGTCCACTAGTGTCCCCAGTATTTCTAAATTGACATACTGTAGTTTAAATAACACTAGAATCCCTGATCCTTATGTTATGTCTTATATGACTATACTTTATACGAATACATCATTAGCTCTAATCTTTCTATGTGTGATATTCCACGATGGGTAATAGGATTCCTAGAAAAGGCACCCCCCTCTAGAGGCCTCCGATTGATTTGTCTCATTCTGATTGAAACTCCGCTGACTTCAGTTCATGTAATGCTTGCTGCTTGCTTCTGTTTCATTTTGAATACCATTGTTTCACTCGTGTGCAAACAACAGATAGTCTTATTTTATCTATACTACCCCATAAATCTATATTTTTCTCGGTCTCTCAACTATGAATGTGATTTGATATAATTAAACCAGTTGAGCACTTGTATTCCCACCCCCCTACCCCCCCCCCCTACTCATTTAATTTCCCCCCTCCACCATCCAATTTCAATACTAGGTCTACGTCAGATCCTCTCAGCATAGATTTCCAACTGTACTTTTATCTAATGTGTTTTTTAATTCCTCAGTTTAGCTTGTTGGGGGTACCAAATAGTCAATTCCTAGATACTATCAGAGTGGTTTGTCTGTCGTTAATGTTCTTTGCCCTTTGAACATAGTATGCCCATATCAATTTGTTTATATTTTTAACATACCTACGTTTTTTAACTGAGAAGATCATTCACACATTGTTTGATTTGTGCTTACCAGCTTTGATAAATCCACACATTTTTTAGTCTCTTCTATTTTATCATACATTTTATTTACTTTGCTATATGTAGTTGCATTTATATACTATTTATTTGCGCATTATTTTTCAACAGTTCTCAATATACAGAAACATCATCTGCAAATGACTGTGTGTTGTAAAATTCTATTTTTATATATCATTCAAATTCTTTACGTAAATCATTTCTACCAACATTTCCAATTGTGTAAGATATTGAGCATGTTTTTATGTATAATTTCACCTTGGCTGGATCATTAATTACCTAATTCTTTTTTACATACTCTGAACTCTGATCCTATCATTAGTCTTCGAACCCTGACCAAGTGAATGATACTCTATCTCCTGCCAGGAAGTTCTATATAAAACTTTAGATGAATCTATACTCTCTGATTTGTTTACCTTATTGTTACTACCTCATCTTTCTTCAATTTTAAAGAGTGCCCGATCTCACATCTCCTCCATCAGTTCATCTTAAGCCCGCTAGCTTATCCATATAAAACCCTTCCTTTCAGTACCCCAATCAGTTTGTCCTATTTTTAAATTCTGATTTGGCGTACACACAAGAACGGGCCAGCAAAAAGAGAATGCAGTCAGCCGTACAACCATAGCTTGAACTCGCCTTGTGTCAGTAGTCAGAAGAAACATGAGGCCTAAGTACAGTACCATAAGGCTCTCTCTCCATACTTCCACCTCTCTCCCATGTGCGTTGTTACTGGAAACAGGCACAATGCCATAACTGCTGCTTTTGGACTATGCAAGTAGACAGTAGGGAGATCGAAAGGAGGAAGGCTAAATACCAACACTATCTAGACGGTCACAACTGCACATCTCACAAATAAAAATGCTGTGACATCTGGATAAGCTCTGGAACTTGGGTCACGCGGACGTAAAAGGCACCGCCAGATTATCGCTGACTCTGATCGTAAACGTGGCAATAACATATCAAAAACTAACGAAGTCCTTTTCATGGACAACACGACACGAGGAAAGAAGATAGAAAAGATTGATAATCATCGATTTTTACTTCAATGTTTTCACCTATTTAATTCAATCTTAAATCAATAGTGCTTCGCTTCTTCAATCAATCTAAGTGAGTTTGACTTATAAAATTTCTTCTACTTCCAAAATAAAATTTAATCTTTGATTTTTACCGTAATGGTTTCCATATATATCTTTACCTTGATGGGGGAACAGTTATTAAGATCAACTACATAATTGGTTTGTATGATCTAGGATCAATGGGCTAATCTACACTTTCGTGGTTTTGTAGGTTCTCTGGCAATAATATAACTGCTGTTTTCTCCCATCTTGGGAAATTTTTCCTGTATTACCTAAAGATTTTTGTTAAACAGGGAATGTCTACTCTCTTAAATATGTCGTAATGGTATTTTTTTTTATTTTCTTTTTTTGGTATGTGTGTTTCAACGATATTTCATAGCGTCATGTTTAGTTCCATGAAATGGATTGATCTGTATCTGTTGTTTCCTTTTCTGTATTTTCAATAACTTCCTCACACCATACTGTGTATATATGCATTTAAACTATGTATAACTTAGCTGGGATGAAAAACACACATTTTAAAAAAAAGCCATTTTTGATATGTGATAACATTTACCTGTCATCGTTAGGAATTAGTATGAATTCATTCACCTTTCTGTTAAATCATCTGGCGTTATTTTTGATTACTAATTATATCCAGGGACTCTTATCGCTACTATATTTGATGATTACGCGCTTCACTTCAAGCTGTAACTAGTCAGACTGATCATGTCCCTCACGTATCTTTACCTGCAAAGAAACAACAGAGGTTCCTTTGGTGATTGACAGGGACAATTCCCGTTTTCACAGAAGCAGTCGCATACACTTTGTATTGGTACTCAAGTTTCACACACGTTATTATACAAGCCGTTACAATTATGTAATCGGATCCGACCCACAGTATTACAATTTATCCTGTATGTACCTGAAACCTCATACTTAAGGTCATTCTGCCATTCACCGGTTTGTACCATTATCTACAGGGTAAGCGCTGATAGCCAAAGGCTGCGACAGAACATTATGGGGGTTTGGACTTCAAAACTAGTCTTTTCAGTCTTAGAAGGTCCTTTCATCACTTCTTGGGGCTAAATGTGGTAAGACGACGCTTTCCTCTTCGCGCACTTGTTCGGGCAGGTTCCAGGATCGGAAAAACCTGGTAGCGAACACGCATTCAATCTATCAAAGCTGTAAATGGTACCTGATTCTGCTATTGTGTTAGGGTTGGAAAAAAAGAAAGTGAGATAGGAAAACTGCGTCACCCACATCTTAAAAAAAAGCTGGTACGTCCATGTTTAGTGAAGTCACTAAACTCGTCATGTTATAGTGAAGTCTATAAAACGTCAATGCTTATAGTCAAAGTACATCTAACACACGTCATGCTTATAGTCGTAGTCTATATACCACGTAATGTCTACAGTGAAGTCACTCTAAACACGTTCATGTCCCTAGGCAGTTTCTGCTTCGTGAGTACCTTTTACGTCTGCGGGACCAGAAAAGAAAACATGTGTATTAGTATATAAGATTAAAAAACATACGGTTAATCCTCCATATTACATTACTGCCGTAGGAAAGTGACGGTGTTATAGATTCCATATACTAGGTCTCATTTGTATGAGGAGACAGGGATTCTTTCGTTGCAATGTTTGCATTCCAAACTTAGTGGCAGAGTCAGGTACCCATTTATCCCAAATGGTGAGACCAAGGAATCGCCAAATCTACCTGTTTTTTCTTCCAATCAGGTTTAACTCTTGCATCGAGAAGAAATCGGTCATATAAGTTAAAAGTAACACGATAGTCTCATAACAGATTCTACTAGGGGAGGGGGTAGGACATGAAGGACTTTATATAGCGTCCAGCTTTATGAGGGTGGGACATGATCGGTTCACTTCCTCCGTGTCTTTCGTCTTTCCTTCTACCAGAGTAAAGTCAGGGTACCCTTTATTGCAACATGGTAGACTTAGAGAGTACTTTCGTCCTGCCTTGGGATGATTCCACTATGATATATATAATAGATTATTGAAACCCCGGATTTTAATCAACACGCTTTTATATGCACTAATAAAAACACCATAATAAAATAAATTTTTCTCAGGGTAGTTTATAGCTTGCAGTCAAAAAAATTTAACATCAAACTTACAAAAAGAATAAAAATATAAAGCACAACCGCACTTACTCTTGAAATTTTTAATTAACTTGCCTTTATGGCCCCTTGATTTGTGTTTACATATCTTGCATGAAATTTCTTTAGATTTAGACTCATAGATGTCATTAAAGCAGATAATGAGTGAATAATGGAGGTTGGCGGTTTCTGGGGATGCTGTGTGACGGTACGGTGGTGGAAGGGGGTGTGGACTGGAGGAGGACTCAATCCCCCCCCCATGGGTGAATTGGTGACTGTCCTCGGGACATTGAAAAAAACGGGGGGGGGAAATTGTGGGGTTCTACACCGCTCATGTTGAAGGGGGTCAGGCCCCTAGTCTTTTTTGTTTGTTATCTTAAAGAAGCACTGATACGAACTCTCCATTGGAGGGGGGGGGTGAGAGGGGGGGTGGGCAGTTGGACACAGAATAATAAACATGCTACTTTTGTAACAGCTAAAAAGATAAATAAATGTAAAATGTTCACTCCAATGTTATTGCACCAACTATTGGACAAAAGACAAAGAGTGTCTGTGGGAGAAGCATTTCTATTACTAGACTTACAGGACGGAAATTGTGGAGAGAGGGTTTAAAACCAAAGAGGAGACAATCCAATTTTTGATGGGTGACATGAACTGCTAAGATAGGTATAGTCGGGCACCGCGCTTTTTGAACGTGCTCATGGGGTAAACATGGGCTTAGGAGTAATGAATGAAAATGGGAAATATTCTCTAATTCTGTGCTTCAACATCAACTGCTATAGGGAGGACTGCATGTTTCACATAAGAGATTACACAGGGAAACAACTGGATCGTGGTCGCAGACCATGGAAAACAGAAAAAATCAGATCGCGATCATAATATGCATAACGGGACCGAGGTTTGTTAATACATACTGCAGGGTTGTAAGGGTATATTAGAGGGAGCGGAATGTGGTTCGGATCACCACTTTCTGATTAGCCAAAGTAAAATGAAACTCGGGAGATGTCCGGCAGTGCCAAAATTATAGACACAAACAATTTAATGTAGGACAAAAACTCTGTCGGGGGTCAAGAGACGGGAGACAAGGTTTTGCAGTCCACAGTGTCCAATAGGTTCCAAGTGCCTCCAACAGCTGGACGGTGTAGGAGATACAGAAGACTGCTTTGGCAGCAATATTCAAAACGGTCTATGGAATGAGGAAGTGTGACAGATAATAACTGGGGCAAAAGGGGACGGGACAACAAAGAGCAAAATAGATAACAAAAAGAAACAAATCACATATGATAAAAAGACAGATAAAAAACAATGAGAGCAGATTTAGACAACAGGCAAGAAATACCAGAGGTTCCAAAGCCACAAGGCCTCAAGAAGTTTTTTACACAGAACAAACAAAGAAGTAAAAAGAAGGTATCAAAAAGAGACTAGAGGAAGTATACTTGAGGACGTTGGCAAGAGATGGCAGATAGTTGCTGCATAGCACAAAGGAAATATGAGAGAACTGTATAACAGTGCTTGCCTATGGGGCAGGCTCAACGTTCTTGGCTTGTCATACCGATTTACGGGAAACAACACGGCAGATGGATCTATTTGTTGTTAGCACCTAAAGACGCCGCTAGGCGTGATGGGAACATTAAACAGAGAAAATCAATCTGCTGTTGCCCTTAAGAAGCCACCAAGGCGTATGGGCTCTGACACATGCTTGGTCGGTCTTTGGCTGAAGGGATCAGAAGGAGAAGAAGAAGATGTATACCAGTGTCAAACGAAGCTGACAGGGAAATACAAGCAAACAAGTTGCTCATACCATAAAAGACAGAATGGAAAACTCGCTCAGCAAAATTATTCGATCTGAGAGTCAAATGACGAGGTGGACAGAATATTTTGAGGACTTCTTCAACATTGACCAGCTCCACAAAACCCACGGAACATTCAGCCCAGCAGAGAAGAGCTACAAATTAACGGTGTGAAGACAACGAAGGAAGGAAATAAAGAAAAAGCCATAAAAGCTTTTAAGAAGATGGAAAAAAGCGTCCTGGACCCTGGATGGAATGTATCCATCAGAGGGCGATACTCAAAGCTAGATATCCGACCTCGGCTTACTAGAGATGTCTATTAAATGTTACTTGGTAAAGTCTGGGGAAAATGGAAAGAGATACCAGCAGAATGGAAGGAATGGATATCTGGTTTAAAGTTGCTCTTAGAAGGGAAATTTACAAGTAGTGCACAAATTATTAAGAGGGAATAATTTTTTTCAAGTGCCAGGAAAATTATTAAATAGATTATCCTTGAGGAGATTATAAGGAGGTCCATAGACATACTTGTTTAACATACTATGGAAAAATAATAAAAATGAGAAAAATGTTCCGGACATGTAACCAAGAATTGTGAACATTGCGTATCCGTTCACAATTGGTGGAAATGCGTTCCCAGAACTCATGTACGCAGATGACACCAGTTATTTTTCTAAACAGTGCCAAGGGGACTAGAAACAGTTAATTCCTGTCTGTTCAAATGTACACAGTGAGGAATTAAAAACAGTAAGTAGGGTTTTATGGCGGAAGGGAAATAGGTCGATTCTGGTGAGGCGCTGGTGGCGCGGTACGTTGGTGGCGGCGGCGTTGACTTTTTATATAGTAAAAAAACGCCCATGGTCGGCGCGTTGACTTTTATATAGCAAAAAATGGTGGGCGCGCAGGCCCTGTGGTCGGCGCCAAGATTGGTGGACTTGAGATAATTACAAAGAAAGAGGTATATGGTTTAAAAAGGTGGGCGGACTGAGCTAACAAGGGTAGGTTATTTTTAAAGGTATTTTTATATAACAAGAAAAGAGGAGGGACAAGAGGCGGACTTGAGATAACATAGGGTAGGTTATTTTTTAGAGGTATTTTTATATAACCAGATGAGGGTACAAAGATGGCGGACTTGAGATAACATGGGGGAGATAAACAAGAAGAGGCGGGCTCCAAGATGCGGACTTGATCCGGCGTAAACAAGAAGAGGGCGGTATTTTTTTTTTTATATATTGTTGTTGTTTTTGTTTAGCCAAAACATAAGGTGTGCGCTGGTGTTAGGAAAAATAACATTTAGACTTTTAGATAATAGGAAGAACGAATATATATCTACATAAAAGAAGGACGATAAATACATAGTACCATTTAGACCAAACCAGTTTTACAAACAGTTATTTACAAACATTTAGACGAACCATTAGCACTGAACAATTATGATGATATATAGGTAACATAAAAAGCGTTTTTGTTAATATAGTTTTTATTTTTTTTCAAATACTAAAGAATCAACTCTATCGCTGGTAGGCTTCTTTTCTTCTGTGGTGGATTAGGGACTCGTGGTTGGTCTGTGGTAGGAAACCAACTAGGTTCTGGGGATACTGGGACTAGGAATTAGAGGACTTCATGAATTCGTCAAACAGGTTAGTGGAGGGCTTCTTCGGGGATAGGGACATCGGTCAGGTCTGTGGTAAGGAAAATAACAAATCGGTTCTAGTTGGTGTGGTAACAGCTGGAATTGGATGTACTGATCAAACGTGGTTGGAGGTTGAGGATAGGAGGGTATAGGTAAATCCCGTGCCTTGGTGGTTTTGTTTTAAACTCACAAATCGGTCCAATTTCGGCGCGTATTTCGCTCTGTAACGTTACAGAAATGTTCAAACTCGGGTCAGAGTTAACGTAAATGCCGTGTTTGGTAGGGAAACTTTGAGGTAGGATTCACCATAAATATCCTTCGCACGTGCTCAGTAAAGGTCTTGGACCCTCGCGTAAACACTTACAGACGCCACAGCCTTCGGCCTCAGCCTTAGGTTTAATCATTTCAATCCACTTCTCTTGATGTAGACCCAGTTGGGTGGGAGCAGTCATTTTCAACGAGCTGTATCTAGTGTCTTAATAAAGGTCTTACCAGAAGTGTTTATATCGTATAATATGGGGTTTTTCATTAGAGTGCCACTAGCTAGGATTTGATTCGTCGTAACATCGAGAGTGTGTTTAGAGCAGGAAGTGCATTCGTCGATGTATTGCGTTGTATAGGTACTACGACACATGGCTGTATTGTCGTGAGGGAAAAAATAACACCTGTATATTTGATGTCGTATATTGTTTATCAAAAGATGGGGTTGAGTTTCACTAGCCAGTGGTATGACTAAGCGCGGTAATTAAAATCGATCGTTGGCGTGTTTGTGTAGCCGAATATGCGTTAGTAGGACCCGCTGCATTAGTACCAATAGTGTTGTGATCAAAGATGAATAATAACATGGCGTAGAGCCCACAACGTTAGGTGACTTACTTCTTGTACATGTCTGGCGTTGTAGTAAACAGGTCGAAGTAGAGTTTTCTGGTTATAAAATTAACCAGGTACGAGTGTGTAGGTGTAGGCCATAAAGAATCAAATTTATTCAAAAAACGTACAAAGTCAATTCAATCATATTGGTGACTCCCAGTGGTCACCGGGGCGCCAGTAGCTAGGTACAGTGTTGGATGACCGAAACGCAGCAGTCTTGGTCGGGAACGAGCGGCTAGACGGTAATTGGTCTCGAGCTAAACACTTTAACGAGCCCAGTTCACGTTTTAAACATATATGTCCGGACTAAGGAAGGATGGTTCGTATCTCGTCTAGGTTCATTGTTTAAGCTGGTGGTCAGTATGTCAAAAACGTGGCGTCTCGATTTCGAGGTTCCCAAGATAGAGTCTTTGCTCGGCGTAGACGAGAACCTCCGTCATAATGGTTCGGATGTGACCTACGGCTGAATTTAAGTTTCTACTGAGGACTGGGCCCGATTGGCCCATCTTAAATATCGGTTTCACCGTGCTAGTAGAGATGTGGCACAGTTGAGGTCAATTGGCTGATATATAAGGAGTATCCGTGACTTTAAAAAATGTCTATAATCGAGGTTACGTTGCGGCGTTTTAACTACAAAACAGTCCCATTAGCTAGTATTCGTCCCTATATAGACAGTATAGGCTCTTATCCGTACCTGGTATCGAATGGGCAGTAGCAGTGTAAGTTCGCTGTATCTTGGGTGGAGGAGGATCATTTGCGCCTATCATAGAGATTGGCTGTCGTGTGCCGGTCCCGGCGGGGTTGTTGGACACCAATTACGATTACTATATCAGGATAAAGCTACAAGGGGTGGTAGCGCTTGTCATGTTAATTTTGAACGGCAGTTAGGAGGTGTACGATCACCGGTTATTAAGCGGACGATACGTTGTCCGAAAGTAGGGCTCAAACTCAGTGACTGCTTCTAGTTCAAATCACCGATCCGTTTGGTGGTAGATTTGTTTGAATGAGAAAAATTAAAACCAGGGAAATTTTTATCCTGCACTGTGGGCGCTAGAGCATAACTCTAGGGATAGAGAAAGTTTTTAGCGACAACTCTTGTTTCAAGGAGGTACTTGGCATTACCTCGCACAAGGCTTTATACGTGGGGCTAG
>JAMPIV010007058.1:0-186856 GCA_024509875.1 Oreohelix idahoensis
ATGCCACCCGCACAGACACTGTTGCGTGCATATTTTGACGCACATATTACAAAAATCGATATGGCTATTTAATATGGGAAAAATATAGACATTCATTCATTTGTGTATGAAAATGCTGTCTATGGTAAAAGCGAGAGAATCCATGTTTGATTCACACTTTTGATTATAGGAGTAATCGTTCTGGATATTGATCCGGCGCAAGGATATTGCGCTTACGTTTGTACTTATTTTTTAGGGCCAGAAAATATATTAATTTGCTTATTGTGTTTATGGCCTGAATTCATATGTATTACATATTATTAGTACAAGTAGAATCAGTCCTATATTGTATATTTTGGATGGGTAGGAGGGACTAGATTCTTGTTATTCCGGTCTAGCGGAAGTATGAGTTGTCTTGACAAGTCGTGATGAGTTCCGATGTACCGTGATAATGGCGGGTACGCACTTTTCAAAGGGCTGGTAGATTCTTAAGGAAATATGATTCATGAAGTGGTTTTCTTCTAAAGGAGATGGTATCTCTACTATAGTTTATGTTAGAGACTCTCCTAAGGTACGGTACAATGTATAATTCGGACTCCATGTATTGCCAGACCCTATTTTGATGATCTCATGTCGATTCGACCTAGATGGAACATTGTGCTTCGTATCGCTAGGGTCGTGTTTTGTATCGACGAAGATGACAGACTTTCCTGCAGCGGTTATGGCTACGTGAATTAACCTGATCACCGTAGAGCTGTATGGAAACATTTATGAAATCATTTATATACCCATTATAAATTAACTCTGGCTTATATTCTCCTTCCTATGAATGAGTGAACGACAACTCAGGGAGGCAGCCATGTTAGATTTCGGTCATCATATGTTTTGATCACTGCCAAGAGAACAGATTATTTATCCTATTATCGGACAGTGACAGGGAGATCTCAATCTTGCTAGAAACCCCCCTTTCGTGGTTTCATAATATATACTACAAACTATGGACGTCAAGTAACTTTAGTTATTTACCGATCTGCCTTCACTGACGCGTTTAGTCAGATAGGGGGATGCGGCCATAATGTATCATGACATTGAACTTTTGATGTACTGCCCATTATTTCTGAATGTGTCATGACTTCAGATCTGCTATGTATACCTACAAATTGATATGTCAACATACCATGATGTACTCGTATGTCCCAGTGTGTACGTCTGAATAAATTGAGTAAACAAAGATTCCAGCAGTCTGCATTGGTGCCTTGTAGACACAAGTGTATGAGTGGTTATATTGGTCAGCACACGAACAGTACACCATTCGCGGTAATCACACTCTACACTTCTACTTCATACATACACCATCCTGCGTCGGTTGGAGTGACCAAGTTTAGGGCCTGCTTCCCCTGGAGCCTTTGCCTTCCCTAACTCAGGACTAGGGTGAGTTACCCATTTACAGCTGGGTAGACTGGAGCATGCCTGATCTCAACAACACACCACTCTTCCTTACAGAGCATACAGACTGACACTTTACAGAGTGGAAAGAAGAAAAGAAACTTTACAGTGGCGAGCCAGATTCCTGGGTCCAGCTTACGCAGTTTTGTGTTGAGAATCACAGTTTACAGCTGAAAGAACATTTGTTTGACCACATCAACACCAGTAGGACAGCTATACAGTCGATGTCAGCTTGACCTGTATTACCGATAGGATGCTGTATCTAGGTCAGCGCTTGTTGACAGTTTTTCGCTGTACAGACAGTATTACACAGGACAGTGGTATCAAGTGTAGAAAATATCTGGAGCAGTATTGTTGACATTTCTCAACGTACAGAAGAATCACAGTGTTGTTGAACATAAAGTGCATAGTTCATCGTTGGATCTTCATATGCTCAACAGAGAAAAATTGACAGTGTAATAGTTTAAAATTAAATCTATTACTGAATAAAGTGGCAAGTTATTAGTATTAAAATAAACTGTGCCTGCTTTACAACACTATACCTGCAACACATTCCATTCATGACATAAATTATATTGTATGCTATAT
Source organism: Oreohelix idahoensis (assembly GCA_024509875.1). Taxonomy (NCBI): domain Eukaryota; kingdom Metazoa; phylum Mollusca; class Gastropoda; order Stylommatophora; family Oreohelicidae; genus Oreohelix; species Oreohelix idahoensis. The sequence continues at coordinate 2,014 of JAMPIV010007058.1, forward strand.
GCTATTTATGCTTACATGTTATTTGTTATGTATTAAATTAGTTTATGTTCTGTGTGACTAGTACAAGGTATGCCGAGTGACATTGGTCTGGTACTAGTATTCTATAGGTACACATTTTCTTAATTGGAAATTTGTTAGCAACAATTTGCTGCTATTTCTGTTAGTTGTGATGAGGTGTTCTTTTCTTCGTTGTTTTTGTTAATAATTTTGTGTTCCTTAGTTTTGTTTGATTTGTTTGTATAATTGTAGGTCTCATCTTTCCTTTCATTTCAGTTTTTTACACCCTTATGTTTATACACTGTGGCGTTATTTGTCTTGTTATCTTATTGCAGTTATCATCACGGTTTCTGTGATCATTTTTTTTCATTTCTCCTATTTAATTTAATTTGATCTCTGCAAATGTGTTCATATTGTCTTTTCTTGTTTGTCCTTTGTAATGTCTTTAGTTGACATATGACGTATAGTGGTATACACTGATAGTATAGTACAGATCAGTACTTTATGATTGTTATTGTTATAAAACAAAATGTACAAGACCTTTGTAAGGCTTGTCTCCCAAAGTGATTGGTAAAGGGAAATATTTTTTCCACAGGTACTCAAGTGATCTTTGATTACATTGAGGTATACAAGACCTTTGTAAGGCTTGTCCCCACAGTATTTGAGATACAGTTATTGTTGTCCACAGGTACTCAAGTTATCATTGGTTATTATAAACCATACAAGTTTGGACTAAGACTAAGTCTATGGTATAGACTTGTCTCCCATTAAAGTGAAAGAGGGTAATTTATTTACTTTTTCAGGTTTCTGATTTAAGAAGACAATATGTCTACATTAGATTATTTCATTGCACAAGGAAAATCTCTTGATAAGACTGGAAAAGACTTAGAACAATGGGCTGTTGCTCAATATGACAAAGCATTAGCTGCAGAAGAGAAAAAAACTGCTGCTGCTGTTGAAGAAAGAAAAGCTGCTGCTGAGGAAAAAAAAGCTGCGGCTGAGGAGAGAAAACTTCAAATAGAAGAAAAAAAAGCTGCTGCAGAAGAAAGGAAAGCTCTAGCTGAAGAAAAAAGATTAGAAAAAGAAGCTGATACTGCTGCTGAACTTAAGAAATTGCAGATGCAAGTGGAGGAAAGGAGATTTGAGGCAGAACAGAAGAAATTAGAAGCTGATGCAGAGCAGAAAAAATTAGAAGTTGCTGCAGAACAGAAAAAATTAGAAGTTGCTGCAGAACAGAAAAAATTAGAAGCTGCTGCAGAACAGAAAAAATTAGAAGCTGCTGCAGAACAGAAAAGATTAGATAGAGAAGCTGAAGAGAGAAAAGCAATAAGAGAACATGAGTTTGAATTAGAGAAATTAAAATTGACATGTATGAGTAATGTTAATCAGGCATCTGGTGGTAATGGTAAACCCTTTGTGTACAAGGTCAAGGTACCAGCGTTTAACCCTACCAGTGATGACATAACATTTTGGCTTTCTAGATTTGAACGGGCTTGTCGATCTCATAATGTTGACAAATCACAGTATGTGAATCAGTTGTCTGAAAATCTAAAAGGGGAGTCTCTGAGTAAGTTATATTTTGTTGAAGAGGCCGACAAAGATAATTATGATGCTGTTAGGGCAGCTTTGATAAAGAGATATCAGCTGTCTGAGGAAGGTTATCGTCTTTTGTTTAAAACAATGAGACCTGAGGTAGGTGTAGAATTCTCAGATTTCATCTCAAAAGCACGAATTACACTTTCACGATGGATTGAATTATCCAAAACAGAGAAAACATTTGATGGTCTTACGGATTTATTGCTAAGAGACAAGGTCATGTCTTCTGTAAATAAATCATTCCTAGAGTTCTTACATGAGCGTAAACCTGGTACAATAAAGCAAATGGAAGAATATTGTGACCAGTATGCCACGGCACACCCTGACATGATTCTTAGTAACTCTAACATTAAAGAGAGTATGCCAGTTGCTTCGGCAACAGAATATAATCAGAATTACTCACACAAATTCCAAGGAGCTAAAAATAAATTTGATAAAAAGGTTAATTGGAATAAGTATCAAAACCAAGATAACCACTCAAATCAGAGTTCTTCTTCGAAGAACTGGAATCGGGCGGATAGTCCTCGACACGCGAGGGGTGCCCATAATGTTAGAAATTCTCGGAAAGGGAGTAGCTATAGGAACTACCCAAGTGCTTCATGGAGACAAAAGAAACAATATTACAGGGATACTCAATATAATGAGCATGATGATTATGATCATGAATATTATGATTCAAACCCAAATAGGGGTTATAACAGAGGCAATAATAATTATAGAGACAATTATAACCGAGGTAGATCACAACACAAAAGACATGGTAAATCTTATTACCAGGCTAACTCTGCACAACAGGAGTTCCACGACACCGATAATCAGAATAATGATAAAAAAGACTCCAACAGTGTAGCAAATTCCGCTTTCGATTTTGCTAGAGCATCTGAGTGTTCGCAATGCAAAACATTATTCGATCCAACCACAGTGTCTACTTTAAGCTGCGGTCACCCGCTTCCCGCTCTCCATGCGTCAATTGCGCATAATGGAAGGGGTGCTCTTGTCTTTAATAGGGGCCTAATAGATGGTACTCCGGTATCAATTCTTTTCGATTCGGGGTGCACTACCATTGGAGTGAGGCAATCACTCGTAAATCCTTCTCGAGCTACAGGCAATATAGTCAAATGTGTAACATTTGGTGGCACATTGGAGAAGTACTCCACTGCCATTATCAATATTGCTACGCCTTTCTTTACAGGAGAGGTGCAAGCATGTCTCTTGCCGAATCCGATCGCTGATCTTATCATCGGTCGCATTCATGGAGTGAAAGAATGCACTCCACAGCAAATTTCTAATTGGGAAAATGTTAATATGCAATCTGCTAATGCAGTAATCACTAGGGCTCAAGCTCTTAATATGCCACAATCTTCACATTCTGAAGATAATGATGCGCAGATCCAAGATGATCCCTTGGAGATTTCCCACGATTCCTTTATCAAACAGCAGGAAGATGATCCTACTCTAAAGAAATTCTTTACTCTGGCAACAAAAGGTGATCCGAATAAGGATACAAATCGTAAATCTTGGATTACGATGAAGAATGGCGTACTTGTACGTATGGTACAAGACTCCGCTAAGTCCATTCATTCTCAAATCCTTGTGCCTAAAAATATGAGAGTTAAAATCTTACAGCACGCTCATGATTCGCAGTGTGCTGGACATATGGGTTTTTCCCGTACTAAAGCTAGAGTTCTTCAATCTTTCTTTTGGCCTGCTGTGAATAAGGACATACGAATCTATTGTCGATCTTGTAAAGTATGTCAAGAGATTAAATCCAGAGGTCCACGCCATGATGCACCTATTCAGGCTGCAGACATTCCCATTCGGCCATTTCAAAAAATGGCGATAGACATCATTGGTCCATTTAAGATAAAGTCTGCTAGAGGACACCAATTTATTTTGACGTGTGTTGATATGTGCACACGTTGGCCGGAGGCTGTTCCTCTAAAGAGCATAACTACTGCTGATGTCGCAGATGCTCTTTGGTTAATATTTTCTCGTCTGGGGTTTCCAGCAGAAATATTATCCGACCATGGTACCCAACTCATATCGGATACCATGTCTCAAGTAATGTCGACTCTGAAGATAGAGAGATCGCTGAGTAGTATTTATCATCCTATGTCCAATGGGATGGTGGAACGTTTGAATAGAACTCTGAAAAACCTACTAGGTAAGATAACAGAAGATCATCCTCAGGATTGGGATAGGGTTTTACCCGCGGCTCTCTTTGCATATAGAGAGGTCGCCAACGAACATACAGGATTTTCTCCCTTTGAACTTGTCTTTGGCGCGAAACCGCGAGGTCCTATGTCCTTACTTCATGATCTTATAACTGCTGATAATATTGTCGATGACACAAAATCCTCTTATGAATATGTCATCGCACTTAGACACAAGATTATTGAAGCATGCAAATTGGCAACTGCTTCTTCTGAATTTGCGAAACAGAAGGCAAGGGAATTTGCCAATAAAAAGAGATGTTTGCGTCAACTTTGTCCAGGTGACAAAGCATTTGTCTTGCTACCTTGTAGGGAAAATAGACTTCTCATTTCTTGGAAAGGTCCGTACGATATAATATCAAAAGTTTCCGATGTTGACTATATCGTCGATATTGACGGGAAGCGTAAAACCTTCCACATCAACATGCTCACGGAATTCCATGAACGTCCTGATTATTTACAACCTGTTTTCCAGGCAACGGACGATTTTCCAGTCCAACATGGACAGTACTCATCTCTGTCAGTAATACAGGATGAGGAAACGAGTTTCTCGGATGTAAATTTACCTTTTCCAATGATTCCTCTTCACTCTAATGAATCATGGAAAGATGTTGCAATTTCTCCAGAATTATCTCCAGGAGAGCAGAAACAAGTTTCTACTATGTTAGAACAATTTCAGGATGTCCTTACTGACATTCCTGGTCAAACTGATGTCATTCAACATGACATTATTCTTACTGACCATAGTCCTATAAGAGTCAGACCGTATCCTATCCCGATACATTTTCAAGCACAGGTAGAGAAAGAGTTAGATGAGATGATAGAGTTAAAAATTATTGAACCATCCACATCAGCATATTCTTCGCCGATGGTTATAGTACGGAAAAAAGACAATAACATACGTCTTTGCGTGGATTATCGCAAATTGAATCAAGTGACTAAATTCGATGCTGAACCTATGCCTTTACTAGAAGAGCTACTTACGAGACTATCGAATTCTCACTTCTTTACTAAACTCGATTTGTCTAAGGGATACTGGCAAGTTCCACTATCCGAACACGCCAAACCGTTTACTGCTTTTTCGACGCCTAGGGGTCTATTCCAATGGAATTTCATGCCTTTCGGTCTTATGAACGCCCCTGCAACATTTGTACGCATGATGCGTCGAATCCTATCTCATCGCTCAGATGTCATTGCGTATCTTGATGACATCTGTCTTTTCAGTGATACTTGGAACGATCACTATAATGGTATAAATGAACTATTGTCTATCTTACGCGAGCATAACCTGACAGCGAAACCATCGAAAGCATGTATTGGTTTTAGCGAAATATCTTTCTTAGGACACCGTGTTGGTCATGGGTTCCTAAAAACAGAAGACCATAATACAAGTAAGATACTTAACATTTCTATTCCTAAGACTAAAAAGCAAGTACGAAGTCTCTTAGGTCTAATACAATTTTATGGACGATTCATCCCGAATCTGTCCTCCATTATGTCACCTCTTTCTTCCTTGCTAAAGAAAGGGTCTCCTAATGTAGTCCATTGGACTCAAGAATGTCAATCCTCTTTGGATAAGGTTAAAACTATGTTTTCTACTTCACCTATCCTAGTATTGCCTTCTAAGGATAAGACATTTATTCTTCGTAGTGACGCTTCATCCACCGGGATTGGAGCTGCACTAATGCAAGAGTACTCTGGAACTCTGCATCCTGTGATGTATATTTCTCGGAAATTAAATGCCGCAGAGAAGAATTACTCGGTCCTAGACCGTGAATTATTGGCTATGGTTTGGTCAATCCTTAAACTGCAAAGATTTCTTCTGGGCGCGCATTTCATTGTGGAAACTGACCAGAAAGCTCTTACGGCTATTCAGAGTAAAAATCTGAAGAGCGCGAGATCAACGCGATACGCGATTGCTCTACAGCCATTTCATTTTTCGGTGCGAGCTATCCGTGGGTCAGAAAATGTGATGGCAGATATTTTGTCTAGATGCCCACATGATTCATAACTGTTATACAACTTTGATACAGTTGTTTCTATGTTGAAATGTGTACACATATGTAATATATCATATATTGATTGTAACACTACTTAGCGGTTCATTGATATTTATTCACCGCTGATCTTTCAATGTTTTTCGTCTTTGATGATCATGATGTTAAGATATCTTAGATGAAATTTATGTATAAACTAATGTGGAAATTGTGTCATTGCTAATATTGTAGTATGCGTTGGTGACACCTCTCTGGAAATATTTATACTTAGAGAAGTACTTTCTCTAAGGTCATAAAACTTATGCTTATCATCTGCGCATTGTTATTGGTGCGTTGTGAGCCTATTGTATGTTGCTCCTAGATGTATTTCAAAAAAAAAATGTACCATTTTTTTTTCCCGAGGGGTGTGGTAATCTGTTGCGTGCATATTTTGACGCACATATTACAAAAATCGATATGGCTATTTAATATGGGAAAAATATAGACATTCATTCATTTGTGTATGAAAATGCTGTCTATGGTAAAAGCGAGAGAATCCATGTTTGATTCACACTTTTGATTATAGGAGTAATCGTTCTGGATATTGATCCGGCGCAAGGATATTGCGCTTACGTTTGTACTTATTTTTTAGGGCCAGAAAATATATTAATTTGCTTATTGTGTTTATGGCCTGAATTCATATGTATTACATATTATTAGTACAAGTAGAATCAGTCCTATATTGTATATTTTGGATGGGTAGGAGGGACTAGATTCTTGTTATTCCGGTCTAGCGGAAGTATGAGTTGTCTTGACAAGTCGTGATGAGTTCCGATGTACCGTGATAATGGCGGGTACGCACTTTTCAAAGGGCTGGTAGATTCTTAAGGAAATATGATTCATGAAGTGGTTTTCTTCTAAAGGAGATGGTATCTCTACTATAGTTTATGTTAGAGACTCTCCTAAGGTACGGTACAATGTATAATTCGGACTCCATGTATTGCCAGACCCTATTTTGATGATCTCATGTCGATTCGACCTAGATGGAACATTGTGCTTCGTATCGCTAGGGTCGTGTTTTGTATCGACGAAGATGACAGACTTTCCTGCAGCGGTTATGGCTACGTGAATTAACCTGATCACCGTAGAGCTGTATGGAAACATTTATGAAATCATTTATATACCCATTATAAATTAACTCTGGCTTATATTCTCCTTCCTATGAATGAGTGAACGACAACTCAGGGAGGCAGCCATGTTAGATTTCGGTCATCATATGTTTTGATCACTGCCAAGAGAACAGATTATTTATCCTATTATCGGACAGTGACAGGGAGATCTCAATCTTGCTAGAAACCCCCCTTTCGTGGTTTCATAATATATACTACAAACTATGGACGTCAAGTAACTTTAGTTATTTACCGATCTGCCTTCACTGACGCGTTTAGTCAGATAGGGGGATGCGGCCATAATGTATCATGACATTGAACTTTTGATGTACTGCCCATTATTTCTGAATGTGTCATGACTTCAGATCTGCTATGTATACCTACAAATTGATATGTCAACATACCATGATGTACTCGTATGTCCCAGTGTGTACGTCTGAATAAATTGAGTAAACAAAGATTCCAGCAGTCTGCATTGGTGCCTTGTAGACACAAGTGTATGAGTGGTTATATTGGTCAGCACACGAACAGTACACCATTCGCGGTAATCACACTCTACACTTCTACTTCATACATACACCATCCTGCGTCGGTTGAAGTGACCAAGTTTAGGGCCTGCTTCCCCTGGAGCCTTTGCCTTCCCTAACTCAGGACTAGGGTGAGTTACCCATTTACAGCTGGGTAGACTGGAGCATGCCTGATCTCAACAACACACCACTCTTCCTTACAGAGCATACAGACTGACACTTTACAGAGTGGAAAGAAGAAAAGAAACTTTACAGACACATGATGATGATTATTGATCGATCACTTCATGGCATGTAACATATCATTCTACTTCGGACAGTGCATAGACACAGCATACATCAAGCTTCAGATGCACATTTCAACTACTATTTGTCAAGAAAAGAATTTGTACAAATGTTTCGATTGATTCAGTTCGGAACAGTTTTGGAAATACACACATTACCACTCAAGAAACTTTATCCTGTCTATCAAGGGAGACAACTATGAAATGAAACTCATACCAGGATTTCAAGGGAGTTAACCATGGGATCTTATACGCAACTTTTCTTCATGATTTCGCTTCATGGTTATCGCACTTATGGATTTATTGTCGCATACTATTAAAGAGACAACAATCATGGACATATTCAAGTTGTCATTTCTACATGAAACTTCAAGCACTATATGATTGTGTGCATGGAATGGACTTGACTTTATTCGAAATAATGGCTTTTTTCCTTACAGGAGAGGAAAAGACATATTAACGTACTATATTAATTTAATTTTCAACACAAAAGATTATTACTTGGACACTTATAAGTGATATTAAGGCGCTTTGTACGCTATTATAATATTAATTTGGGATTCGTTGTTCATATTATGTATATGATACAATTTGACATACCATTCACTACCACACAATACTTTATGTATTTGAAATTGTGTAACAGTCAAACATTTTGTGTGTGTCAAGTGTCTGTCTTACTTCTTCCATGATTGAATAATATTATTATATACACTTAGCATTAATGTTAATTTGAAGTGACATGAATTGACTAGTTGACATGACAAGGAACAGTAGATGTTTTCTGACAGACAGAAGTGTGAGAATGCATGATATATTATCATTATTAATGTTATATGTTGACTGACGTTTGCTATAGTACCTCATTATGATGTGAAATTGCTTTGGGCTGTTCGTAGACAGTGGTATTAGCATTTCATGCTGGTTTTTCACACCTCGTGTGTTAAATTGCCTATATTACGGCACAAACATAGGTCTGTGCATGGTCATAGCAACAGTGACATGTAATGTTACCTTTTGCTCACCTTAGTGGTGTTTTCTCATATAGCAATAATGTCAATGGGGGGAGTAGTTGTTATGAGTAAAATCATAACAGGCTTTATCGCACTCGACATGGTTTCTATACACACTTCCTTGTTGATATTGCGTTGCCCGGACTACTCTGGATGTACGTCACATAGTCTGCTAATATTGAGCAGACGATTCTTTCCCGGCTTTACGTGGCAAATTTGAGCTGGGGGTAGTTCTCTTTCGATGTGTATTCACTGTGTGTGAAAGACGTGTTTTTGACGAGCTCCAGAAAGTGTACTCTTGTGATAGAGTTTTTATGAATTATATCAGCTATGTCGTCCTACATATGGAGTCTATGCTTGATAATATTGTAATGGACAAGCGAATGCTGAGATGAATGAAGTGAATGTGGAAATATTATATTAAAGATTCCAGCAATATGTCGCAGACATCTTGTCCTTAGTCTTCGTGACGATAGACGTGTTTCGTGGACTGGCTAGTGATTGCCATTGAATATTATATGGATGCAATTATATAAAGAGCTTCGTTCTGTAATAAAATATGAATATTTTTCTACACGTCAAACTGGCATTATGGAGTTTTATGATTGTTGAAGACTACTTGCACGTTTTATAGGCTGTTAAAAAGGTGGACTTATAGGCCTGATAGAAAATTATACCCTAGACAAACTGAATGCACAGATACCGCGAACTGATGACTTTAAATGAACTCGGAGGAGGGAGAAGTTGGACCAGACTAACCATATAGACGTCTTCTGTCTCTTGTCTTGATGGTGCACTCTGATAGACTCTTTCCTGTCTCTTGTCTTGATGGTGCACTCTGATAGACTCTTTCCTGTCTCTTGTCTTGATGGTGCACTCTGATAGACTCTTTCCTGTCTCTTGTCTTGATGGTGCACTCTGATAGACTCTTTCCTGTCTCTTGTCTTGATGGTGCACTCTGATAGACTCTTTCCGGTCTCTTGTCTTGATGGTGCACTCTGATAGACTCTTTCCTGTCTCTTGTCTTGATGGTGCTCTCTGATAGACTCTTTCCTGTCTCTTGTCTTGATGGTGCACTCTGATAGACTCTTTCCTGTCTCTTGTCTTGATGGTGCACTCTGATAGACTCTTTCCTTCTCTTGTCTTGATGGTGCACTCTGATAGACTCTTTCCTGTCTCTTGTCTTGATGGTGCACTCTGATAGACTCTTTCCTGTCTCTTGTCTTGATGGTGCACTCTGATAGACTCTTTCCTGTCTCTTGTCTTGATGGTGCACTCTGATAGACTCTTTCCTGTCTCTTGTCTTGATGGTGCACTCTGATAGACTCTTTCCGGTCTCTTGTCTTGATGGTGCACTCTGATAGACTCTTTCCTGTCTCTTGTCTTGATGGTGCACTCTGATAGACTCTTTCCGGTCTCTTGTCTTGATGGTGCACTCTGATGGACTCTTTCCTGTCTCTTGTCTTAATGGTGCACTCTGATAGACTCTTTCCTGTCCATCTCTTGATGTTATCTTCCCACTTATAACGCTGTCTTCCTCTTGCACGTTTGCTGTCTACTGTTCCTTACATTATGGTCTTCAGCGAGGCTTTATGCCTCCATATGACCAAATATTTTAGCTGTCTAACTTTCATCTGCTTCATTAATTATGTTTTCCTCTTGCATGTTTGCCTTCAACTCTTTCTTCTATTATGGTCTGCTGTAAGGTGTTGTCTTTTTTCATGGCTGAAATATTTAGCAGCATATTTTGCTCTCCTTCATTAATTCACATTTCATGCATGGGTTTTCTAGGACCTTTTTATTTATATTCTTCTCTTTCCATGAGATGCGTCCCATGACATAAATAAATATGTTTTAAAATGCCAGAATGAGCCAGCGGAAGTTAATGTACCGGTACTAACGGTTACAGAAAAAAATTCATTAACAAGACGAAGAACCACATCGGTTGACAAATTCTAAGTGGCTTTAGAAACTGACAAAATGTTTGACCAAAGAACACTTTCCAACGTTTTCACTTAAATACATTTAGCTTTCCATACACAACCCACAGCCCTTAACAGTCTGGGTCTCCGAGCATTGGGCCTGATGAAGGTGCTTAGCCATGCGGGAGCCGGCGTCCTGGTCTGAGTCGGCTAAGAGATAAAAGGTTGCCGGCAGACTAGAGACAAGAAATTCTGGATGTATGCATTACCAGCTTAATTTCTCAATCGATATTTAAAGCCTTCTTTGTTAAATTCCGGAAGATGTGTCAGATTTGGCGTTAAATGTAACTCTATGCAGTGTTTCTCAGCATTTTTTATGTTCTTATAATAATAATAATAATAGCCCCTTCAATCAAAACTAACTATGGGAATGCACCCCTGAGGTGACAGCCCTCATCTGCTTATTTTCCTAGTGTTTGTTTCCACATTATCTTCTCTATTCTGCTTGATGTGAGAGCTTCTTATAACCGGTAACAGCTACTTCCCGTGTTGTGCCGACACCTATAGGGTGAAGCTGGAGTGTCCTCTCCAGGGCGCGAGCTTGGGCACAGTTATATGGAGATCAAGCTGTTTTTATGTTCACAGAATCGTTAAAATTAACTCTATGGCAAAGTTCTTCAACATTTTTTGTGTTCACAGCACACTCGGAAATTTGTATAAACTTTGCGGCCCACTTATCTGACCCCAAGTCCGAATAGTAAGTACAGTATTTATAGTTTCTCATTTGGTTTTAAAAATAAACCAAATACACTAATTTGGAGCTACTTTGGAAGAAAGAAAGCCCCTCCCAGTTCATTTTTTTTTTTCTGAATTGTCAAATGAATTAGAACTTTATTTGAACACACAACAAAGGAAATGTTTTTATATTGACCATTTTATTCTCATAGGAAACATGAGCTTGGTGCTTTTGTGTAATTTCTTGGGCGTTTTCAAGTTAGCCAGACTCTATATTAACACATAAAAAGTCTTTCTACTTTTTGTTTCTATGTAATGTTTGTACGTGTTAAAAATCCCAGCTCATGTAATTTGGACGTAGAAAACTGCATCAAAATAATCAAAGCTTGTTTTGTAAAATCAGTTACTAGTTAAAATTATGTTTGAATGAAGTCAAGATGTAAGATCGGTTTTATTTTAGAGCAGTGTTTCTCAAACATTTTATCCTGGAGGAATCCTTGAAATAATTTTCAGGTCATAGGGAACCCCTGCATAAAAATTATTATATCTACAACTCACTATATGTTCACGTGATCAGTAAGTTGTATATATAATAATCCAATAAAAATTGGCAGTACTCTTTTGAGTACAGAATGATTTGTTTTTCTTTGATCTGTTTATTTTGGCCATCTTATTTGTCTACTCTTTTTGTGTGATTCCTCTCCCCACAAAGAATATAAACTCTAATGCAAGTCTGTAGTGTAGATTAGAAGAAACTTCAGTTTTTCCTTCTTTTTTTTTAATTTCCTACTCAATTTTTTAAATAACCTTTTACATCATCATGTAGCGTGTCCTGTGCAGAACGTCGCTCTCATAACAGCCCGCCTGAAAGACTCTCGATCACTAGCCAGCCTTCCCGCCTCCTCCATTGTCGTATTCAATGTGTCTTCAATGTCAATAAATATTAGACAAACATAAAGGTATGTTTTCAGGCACTCGTAAGAAATAAAGAAGTAGAAAACTAGACAACAGAAAAACAACAGCCGTGAGTGGCTTACCCAGGACTCGAACCCAGAACCTTCCGTGCGACAACCCCGCCTAGCTATGCAAGCGAATCCCTTCCTTATGTGTCTTCAATGTCCTGTGTCCACCTCGTCTTGGTCGGCCCCTGCCCCGCCTTCCAGGTACCATACCCTCCATCACTGCTCTTTCTAAACCACTATGACGTTTAATGTGACCAAAGTATTTCAGTTTCCTTTTACAAGTAGGCCCGAAAGTCTTCTCACAAATTTCCACTCTGCAAAATGCAATATGCAATATGGTAGATGCAAGAGTGAACACTGACCGATTGCACACTGTCATTCGGGTCTGCTCGGTCACTGCCCACCACTGCGAACGCTGGCATCGCACGGCGTGCAAAATAAAAAGAACACGACGTTTAATTTGTTTTTTCACTCACTATCTCTCGCGGAACCCTAGGGTTCCGTTGAACCCCGGTTGAAAAACCTTGTTTTTGAGGATCATGACGAACCATGCATGGATGCAGTAAATTTACAAAAGTTTCGCGGCCCACATAGAAAGGTGCGGCGGTACACTCGTAGACGCGGCACACTCGTAGACGCGGCACACCGTTTGTAAAATACGGTTGGTTGAACTGCACTTTGTTGTTGTTGTTGTTGTGGTTTCTGAGTGCAGTAGAGTGTGTATCAGATTGTTTCCCTCATGCTATTTCAGTCGTGAGCATGTTTCAATATGTGATTTCCATGTTTGAAAGTAATTTATAAAATTTCCTTTTATATGAGAGAAAATTTGTACAGCTGATGGATATAAAAATGTACAAAATAATTGCTTACGAGATGACCACATGCGTCAATGCCAGGATACAAAATGAAATTTAAGCCAAAGGGCAGAATTTTAGACGGGCCTACATGCCTGATTTTTCAACCCTTTTACAATAACATTTGTTCGTGCGTTCTGTATGTGTATGTTGTTTTTTCGTTTTTTTTTCCCCTTAAGTTTGTGTTTTCTCTTAAAGGAAATGTCCTATGGCAGATTCTGCTGTAGGGATGTGAAGCCTTTAGAGACCACTAAACTAATGTCCAGTTTCTATAGGTGGGCAGACCAGTTCCCTTCCTTGTTGCCTTTGCCTTCATTAACTTAATAGCATAGTCATACGATTAACAGCTCGTTAGGCTGGATCGTGACGCTACCATGTTTTCGAACCCGGTACATTTGCCTTGAGACGCCAGTTTTCTAACCAATCTGCCAATCGGACGCTATTTCTCTTACAGAAACAGGTATTTCTATATTTCTAGTCTTATGATCAATATCCTTTATTATAACTGGTGACGCAGGCAACCTTCTCTCTTCACAGATCTCGCAGGCTTTATCAAAACCATTAATTAAAATTTACAAAAACCTTTTTCTGTCATAAATGTCAAACCGTTATTACCTTTATGTTACTTTATTTGTCTTGTATTTTTCATGTTTTTATTAATTTAAGTTCGAATTTTGACTCTTCGAATCAAACGTTTTATGATTTTTGCTGGTTCATTTTCTTTTCTTTTTTTTTTCTACACCTCCTTTCAAGCATTTTGCAATTGTTCTTCCAAACTACCCATTGGATCTTTCAATTTTGTTTTGAGAAACCCCATCTCTGCTGCTGCTAATGATTTTGTTATTTGTTATTTCATTGTTCAGGACTCGTCTATATTACGATCTGGCGAAGTACTTTTGTATTTTCTTCTTCATTAATATGGACTTATTGCACAGCTTTTATCGATGTTATAATGTCGCGTTTGCCTGGGATTTAATTTCATGATGTATTTTCTGTCTGATGTTTTCAATTTCATTAAGTATTTGACCTTATTCCCCTGTTTCATGGATTATTACATTTGTTATTGGTTTTTCAATGAAATCCTGACTTTACTCCTGGAGGTAACAGTCGTTTCTTTTGTTTGCATTTGGTTTTGCAAACTGATTTTTTTTTTTGGTTTTTTTTTTTTGTTCACTGCCTTCTTTGAATATCTCCTCAATGTTTTGTAATTTGTTTTCTTCTTTTTATTTAACACGGAGCGATGATTATGAAACAGATTTTCAGGTTTAATTTTGGGACTCATATTTGGGTGGTTAATATGTGTCTTGAGTTAGGGATGGTAAAGGCAACAAGGAACTGAGCCAGTCACTCAACTTAATACAGCTTGACCTAGTATAACGAAGCCTATAAAACTTTTCTCCTCTACGGCAGCATCTGCCATGGGAGTATATTTATCTTTTTCTTCTTTTTTTTTTACCTTTTATATTTATCATTTATATGATAAATGCTATAATTTTTGTTCTAGCCTTTTAAGTGCAGTGTTGAATTCCAGGTTAAGTTTGAATATTTCATTAGAAGAGGTTAAAACCAAAAAATCCTGATTTTGTATTTTTTTAACCTATTAGGGAATTTCAAAATTATGAGAGGATTCGGTGAGCTTGTAACACACTCCGACTCCGACTTCGACTGCACGAAACAACATAATCCACGACTCCAACTCTGACTTCACAGTCATGGTTTGTGCCTCATCATTCTCTTAATTCGATAAGGTAAAGGCAGTCCCGTAGCAGAAACTGCCGTAACGGAGGGAAGTGTTAGAGACTTTAACTCTCAGCTTTGTGAGGAAGGGTGAAAGGCTTACGTCTTTGCTGCATTTACCTTCTCTAATTCAAGAGGAGAGGCGGATACCCATTTAACGCTGGCTAGGCTGGAGCGTGGCGATTCTAGGTTTCTAACCCAATTACCTTGCATCGAAATGCAAACGCTCTACCACTCTGCCAGCCGACGCTCCTTAAGTTGGTTATCTAACCTGTTATAACTCTTCAATGCGACTGGAGGATGTGGATACGCAAATTCTATTCAGTGTCAAATCTTTATCATTCTGTTTCAATTTGTCTCCTCGCTGAGGAGATGACGAGTGAAAAAAAAAAAACCTACAAATGTTGCACAATGTAAAAGTAACGTATTCTAAACAACAGCTGGTGGCAATGTTGACCATCCGGTTTAATGAATGTGCAGAGCAGGGAAAGAAATAGAAAAAGTTACAGATTTGAACTCCGCTGTGTTTGACTTGCATCTTTTATCTATTGCCGTACCTTGTCCTATTTAATCTAACATCAATAGTCAAAAAGTCTTCTAACATTTTAAAACATCTCGTAAGTTAGCGTCAGTACTTGTGTTCATATTGACGAGTCCCACAGATATACTCGTCGTTTTCCATATTTTTTTCTATTCTCGTGAGAAGTCGACAACTTGCTTGGAAGCTGAGGTTGTCGATCTTCAGCCAAGTATGTAGCATTGGCTGCTCTCAGCCCGTGGTGTAGTTGGATGTCGGTCTCTTGGTCTTCTCCCTGCCCTGAAACCAGATCGTCTGCTGTTGTAGGCGCGTAGTAGTAATTTATCGGGCTCCATTCTCATGAGATGGCTGAACTACGTTATTTTCTGTCTCTCTCTATATGCTTGATGAAGGATGTAGTTTCCATCATTTTTCTCATGTCATCATTTCTCATTCTGTCTCTCCTATTAACAGTAATGGAGTTTCTTAAGCATCTCATCTCACAGGATATGCGTTTCTCTCCTGTGCATTGGTCAGGGTACATGTTTGACACGGACAGAAAAAGTTGGTAACAATATACTATTTATTAGCTGTCGTTTAGTATCCATACTGATATTCTGATGTTAGAGCTGTGGTGACAGTTGTTAAATCTCGGAAGAAACCCGTTACGCGGTTCCAAGTCTCTGTTGTCGAGTAGCAACGCCGACAGAGCGACCGTGGAAACCTTTTATCTTGGGAGTTTAGGTTTCTGATTATTTCTCTGCTATGCACAAGTGTGAAAATTAGCATCCTCTGGAGAGCAGCTAACCGGAATGGTATATATACTGTGGCTTCCCAAAACAGTTATCATTTGTCGCTCAGAATTTTTCGGATAATCTAAACACGTAGTCTAGAACCATTGTGGCAGGTGTGTTAATAGCCTTCGTGGGGATTTCATTCTGATTTTCTGGCAATATAAATGTGTGCTTAAGCTTGCTAAAGTGTTAAAGTTTACCATTATAATTCACTTAAAGTCTAGCTGTTAAAGACCAGTGGAAAATAACGCGTTGCTATTTGTTTACCAGTTGTTCAGTTTAATGATAATTTACCACCCGCTCTATCACACAAAAAGAGACGTTATAGTTGACTAATTAATACACTAGGCGCGACTGATAAGTGACAGAATATAATTCTCGTTATATTTCATTTTGTGTAATTTTAGTAAGTGACTGTTATCTAATACCATACGACGACCCACAGACGCCGACAATCTAATAGCTATTAATGACAGGCGATATTTGTTAAGTGCGCGTATGGATAATTAAATAATAATTGACATTGTGCGCTGATCGTGATCGGAGCAGGAGGGGAAAGGCTGCATACCTCAACCAAACCTGCACCCGCTAAGCGACGCGCGATAGGATAGGCTAAAGACACCATGTGCCTTTTAACTTTAATCAGGACTGACGGAGAGGATAAGAGATCGTCTTGTCCCCTTCAGTGTACATATATGTAGCTATCTATATTAGTAGCATTTTTTCATAATGTTTCTCTATTCTTAAGCATGACCTGATCAAAGGGCGACCAGCGGTCTATTTTGGTCCTTTTCTTCATTTACTGATTGGTGAATGTTGTCTTCTTCTTGGCTTACACGTCCCCAAGTTCATTTGTGAACAGGATTGGCCAAAGAGACACATAAACATTTTAAATAGTAAAGTTAACTGGACTTACCAATACCCAGATATTTATTCAATTTTGTCAGCCCACTGTGGCGTAACACAAATAACATTACTATCTGACTTTTGACAGTCGTATCAGCGGATTTATCCAGCACGTTACGCTGTTTCAAAATCGGCACTAACCCCAGAGCCAGCCGATAGGATTTACCATCGCCATCATAAATAACAGTTTTTTTAGCAACCAGATGTTTCCCTATACTGGGAGGATTTTCTACTGTTTACTGTGAACACAAGATCTCGGGTTTTTTTTCTACATTAACTATTCGAGGTGACATTTGTCTATCCAGGAATCAACTACCAAATTAGGCGTCCCCCTTATAAAATTTAATTATCAGAGAAGGGACTGGGGCCAATTTGGAAGATAAAGACACTGGAAATTATATATTCAGGAATTGTATGTCCCAGAGATTTTTTCACCACGAGTAGGTAAGAAGAGCGAGTGAGTGGCCACGTATGTCAGAGAGAGTGAATATTTTCTTTGTTACAGGAAAATTGTATTATCTGGATTCTCCTTAAATATTGTTTACTTTACTGGATAGTTTTAGTAGGAACTTTGTTCTTTTCTGTACTGTCTATGCTATAACATAGTGCTAACCTTTGACCTTTGGGGTTATTAACTTGTTGGGTTCTTTTCTCAATAAGGGGAGGGCACATGTATTCTGTTAATTTTCTATGCACGTAATTCTGATTTTATTTGATCTTTCTTTAGATATTTGGTGTTGTGAAGTTTAATGATAATAAACAACAAAAGAACTTAACTTTGTGTGTTGGTCAGACCCATACCCAATCAACTATAGTTTTTCACGTTTGTGTGTCTTGTTGTCACACAATTGTGTGTGGGTGTAGTTAAACTTATATTTACATATATCTGGAGGGTAAGATTGTCTTATACTAAATTATAGTCGTATAGATAAGCTGGACTAGAGAAACTTCTCATTCCAGAGACAGATCTTCTCCTTAAACTATTCACTCGTGAAATCTATTTCTCCCACCTTTATTTCTCACGTACTTATCACCATCCACTCTACTCAAGCGGGACCCTAAATAACTTTCAAACCTATCTAATTACGACAGGAAATAACAAGAAAAAAAGATCAATGCAGAAATGGGAATATTCAGCTCGAATGTCAAGTGAGTTCTACAAGTATTGTATGGCCCCGAAACAAGAAAGATACAACTTTACATAGATAGGTGCTTGCGCGGAATAAAAAGATTGAGTTGGTGCCACAAGATCATAGATGTGAAACTGATTGAAAGAGCTAGATAACCTCCAGTGGAACTGGAGGGGGGTGGGGGAAGAAGACAGTGGCGCTCGATATATCACACGGGACCTCAAGACGCAGCAATAGAGACCGCAGTCAGCGACTCATAGCTTGACTGCCTGCGTCAGGACCAGCGAACCAGAGCTGGTCAAGACCGTGCTCCACCTCCACGTGGTGGTCCTGGAAACAGTCTGCAGCTGTGCAGGCTGGCTGAGCGAGTACGGATCGCAATGGGAAGGCAAACCCGGTCCTAAAAAATGCCGTGCAGAAGTCGGATGTGTCGACCGAAAGGTGCAGATATCACAGCTTAGGCGTAAACAGACACAACGCAACCACCGTCCTTTTCAGGGCGAACGAGGAAGAAGAAGAAAAAGAAGATATATCACACACGTGGAAAGGCTGTTGGTAGCGTTATAAGGCTGTTGGTAGCGTTATAAGGCTGTTGGGAGCGTTATAAGGCTGTTGGTAGCGTTATAAGGCTGTTGGTAGCGTTATAAGGCTTTGGGATCCCCGGCGTGAGA
The DNA here is from genome assembly GCA_024509875.1 of Oreohelix idahoensis. Classification (NCBI taxonomy): domain Eukaryota; kingdom Metazoa; phylum Mollusca; class Gastropoda; order Stylommatophora; family Oreohelicidae; genus Oreohelix; species Oreohelix idahoensis. The sequence goes on from JAMPIV010007058.1 coordinate 21,017, forward strand.
GAAATGGAATGTCCAGGGGACACATGGGAAGGTGACCTGGAGACAGACATGAAAGAGAATGAGTAGATGTGTAGTGACCTTGAACGGATGGTAAAGGACAGGAGGGCTTGGTGTATTTTTGTTAATGATCCGTGCTGAACAGGAAGCTGAAAGATGATGATGATGATGATGATGGTAAAGATGGGGGGGATGATGATGGGGATGATGAAGGTGATGGTGGTGATGGGGATGATGATGGTGATGATGATGGTGATGATGGGGGTGATGATGATGGTGATGATGATGATGGTGATGATGATGGTGGGGATGATGGTGGGGATGATGATGGTGATGATGATGATGGTGATGGCGATGGAGATGATGATGGTGGTGATGATGATGATGGTGATGGTTATGATGATGATGGTCGGGATGATGATGGTGATGGTGCTGGTGATGATGGAGATGATGGTGATGATGGTGATGATGATGAAGATGGTGATGATAGTGATGATGATAATGGTGATGATGATGAGGATTGTAATGATGGTGGTGGTGGTGATGATGATGATTGTAATGATGATGGTGGTGATGATGATGGTGATGATGGTGGTGGTGATGATGATGATGATGGTGATGAAGGTTGTGATGATGATGATGGTGATGATGATTTTAATGATGGTGATGGTTATGATGGTGGTAGGGATGATGATGGTGCTGATGATGATTGTGACGATGATAAAGGCGGTGCTGATAATGATGGTGATGATGATTGTGGCGGTGTTGATGATGGTGATGATGGTAATAATGTTGATAATGGAGCTGTCGGGACGCTTTTTATATAATGTGATACATTTTTTGGCGTATTTTAGTGGCGCTTTGTGCTCTTTAGTTGGTTGCTATTTCTGAATTAATTGTACCTTTCGGGCGCAGGGTGTTAGAGCGCTTGCTTCGTAAAGCAAAGTTACCGAGGTCTGACACCAGCTAGCGTCACATTCCAGTCCCCTAGCTGTAAATGCTTACCTAACTCTACTCTTGAGTTACTGAAGGTAAAGGCAGCGAGGAATGGAACCAGTCACCCAACCTCATGAAGTACGACATAGTATAATGAAGTCTCTAACACTTTATCTCCCACGGCAGTATCTTCAATGGGACTAACTTCATCCTTTATTGTGTCTTTTAGTAGCTCCACAGTTGTTTTCGATTCCAGGCTTCAACTAAGGCTTGGTGCTTTCTACAGGGCACACGTGTTTTTATATAAAACCTGCAAGTTTTCTTATTGGCTATCTTGTCTGTCTTCAGACATCTTGCCTATTTTTGTGGGCCATATCGGACCACCGTTGTTTGCACCATGTAGGATTTTAAGTGTTTGATTTTTCAGGTCTCAAAATATGCTATAAAATATTTGTTGTAATGCGCAAATATCAGTAGTAATTAAGAAATGTTTTAATTTCTACTTTCATTGTATCTTTCGCTAAAACCATCTTTATCATAACTCTTCTTCTTCTTCTTCTTCTGTCCTTAGCCACCGACCGTCAAAGCAGTCAGTGGCCATTACGCCTAGTGGCGTCTTAGGGCAACAGCAGATAGGTTTTCTTTGCCATTGTTTCCCATCACGCCTAGTGGCGTCTTTAGGGCAATGGCAAATCAACCCATTTGCCGTTGTTTCCGTAATTGAAGTGTCTGGCAAACGGGTGATCAGCCCGTTGGTATCATAACTCTCCTTGTGCAAAATAGGCTTTCAGTTGTCGTGTATCCAGCTCTCGTGTCCTTGTACCAACTGCCCTGGTTATTTTCCTGTCGTTTTTGTTAATTTTTCAGTCCGCGATTCCATTCTCCCCCGCGACCTCTATCTACCCACATGCAATCCAAACAGCATTTCGTCGCACTCATGTGACTGGCACGTGGCTGTGCTGATCCATTGATCTTTTGAATGTCATTCATTAGTTGCGTGTCCCATGTGGGGTGCGTGTGGCAGAGTAGGGAGTCTTTTCAGATTTTTAAGAACTACAAAGCTGATTTTATTTTCGCCATTGTTGTGTTCTATTTTATGAATTAAAATGTCTTAAATATGAAAACTCAAAAGATAGAAAAAACAGTAAAAACAATGTTTCATTTTTCAAGTTCATCTTTTAGCACCCATGCACCTTGACGATTCCAGTCGGTCCTGGAAAGCACAGAAAAGTCAAGGACTAAAAAATTGACACAGAATGAGGGAAGCTAAAGGATACACGAAGTAGAGGACAGATATAAAACAAAAGATACGAGTGACACTTTTATGTTAAGTTCACCAACAAGAGTCAAAAGTTCACCATCTAGAGACTTTTTTTTTTAAAGATCAACAGCTAGAGTTTTTTTTTTTTTTTTTTTTTAAAGTTCACCAACAAAATTTTTTTTTAAAGTTCACCAACAAAACTTTTTTTTAAAGTTCACCAAGAAATCTTTTTTTTAAAGTTCACCAACAAAACTTTTTTTTAAAGTTCACCAACAAATCTTTTTTTTTAAAGTTCACCAGCTAGAGTCTTTTTTTTTTTTTTTTTCTTGTTGTAAATATATCACACCAGCCTCTCATAGAGGCCCTCAAAAAATACCTCGTTGCCGGCTTACAGTTTCTGTAGGAAGAGACAAACGGCCTCATGCCAAACCCTCATTAGTCGCCATTTACGACGTGCATAAGTTCATCATCACTTTCGGTTAGGCCCATTACGGTACATGGGGCCAAACACTGTAGCTGTTGTGTTTACAGGAAGCGTGGACCAAGCATTTATATTCTCTTATAGCGGTGGTTTCTGTGGTAATTTGTTTTACATGATGAGGTTGGCACCCCAGGCACCTCACATAAGTCGCTTCATGCTACATGCCGGAGGCTTCGGTAACTACTCGTACATATGTATATATTCAATGCAGTCTACTTAACAGGAACGCTTAAATCGAATTTCGCTTAAGTAGAAGCATGTTTGAAGGTTCCAGCTAAATATCTTCTTCGGCTTTATTTAAAAAAAAAAAAATAAAAATAAACTCCGGTTAAGTCGCATTCTAAGTGATCACTACCTGCTACCAATCAAACGAACAACTGAAAGAGTTGCTCAGCCTAGGAACTGCTCAACATCACGCAAGAAACCAAGTAAACGAGCAGGAGAAATGAGCATTAGGACCTACAAGCTGAGAGAGCCAGAAATTAAGACCAGATATCAGGGGCTCATTGCTGCAGCGGTGAGCAGCACAGAAGAACAACCTGATGACTTGGAAACCCTCTGGATTAAATTCAAGGATATCATAAAGACAGCTGCTGCAGAAGCATGTGGTGAAGTCCAACTTGGGAACCAGAGAAAGAGGACACCTTGGTGGACAGAGGAAGTCAAAGAGAAAATAAGAGAGAAGAAAATGGCATGGAAACAATACTTAGGAGCTAAAAACACAACAGGACAAATGGAAAATATAGAGAATATGTGACACTCAGAACAGAAGTAAAGAACAAAGTGCTAGCAGCAAAACAGAAGTCCTGGGAAGAATTTGGAGAAAAGCTAGAAAAAGATGCACAAGAAAACCAGAAATTGTTCCATAAGACCCTAAAGAACATGAGGAAAGAAAAACAATGACCTCTCAAATTTATAAAGGACAAGCAAGGCAAATTTCTTACTGCCCCGAAGGAAGTAATGGAAAGATGGAAAGAATATTTCTCAGAACTCCTTGATGGTGAGCAAGGTCAAACATCAGAAATGATAACCACTAGCACAGAAGAGGAAACCAATGGTGATGAAGATGACATAAAGATGGAAGAACTGAAGGCAGCACTGGAGAAAATCAAGATGGGCAAAGCAGCAGGGCATGATGGTATAACACCAGAAATGGTTAAGTACATGGGAGCATCAGGCGACCTGTTACTCTTAAGGGTCCTGCGGGCAGCATGGTGCAACAAGACCATACCAAAGGATTGGGAGATCGCCATCATAACACCAATTTTCAAAAAGGGTGACAATCGACAGTGTGGAAACCATAGAGGCATATCCCTTCTCAGTGTCCCTGGAAAAATCTACTCTAGAATCCTAGAGCAGAGACTCCGACGCCTAGCTGAGCCACAATTGGATGAAGTCCAGTGCGGATTCCGAGCAAACCGAAGTACTCAAGACCTAATCTTCACACTCAGACAGCTGAGTGAAAAGGCCCTTGAGTATAAGAGTGAGATCCATCTTTGTTTCATAGATCTGGAAAAGGCGTTTGACAGGGTTGTGGTAAAGTGGGATGTTATAAATATTTATAGTGGACTTAGTGTACTAACTGAGATCAGCTGTGAAGGTATCTATATCTAATAAGAGTAGTGTATTATAGATAACCTTACTTACTGCCACATATGTATACCTCAGTCAGAATTATTCTGGAATAGTGTGATGACTACGTTATATGTCTAGGGTATGTGTATGATGAAGGGTAAGTCATAACAACAACAGACAGATAAACAATTTAATTTATTCCACCACACTTGACAACACTGTGACACTCACATACATATAACACTCTAAGAGGATATCTTAAAGGAGTCACTGATAACTTTTCAAATAACAATATGTATTCAGTGCTGTCATGAATGTATATGTGTCCTGATTCAAATACAAAGGGAACCAGGAATCACAATCAATTTTAATTACAAGTTATATGTACAGCATTTATTAATATGATTCTTGTAGTGACATATATTATTACTGGTATCCTATGTGTGTCAGTTGTGTAGTGTTAATATGAGGTAATACTGGTTTGGTTTTGTTCAAGCTCTGTTGGTATTTGTCATCATGACTTCAATAGTTTGTTTCTATTGGAACTAGTATTGGAGATGTTCTCAGTTCCTGGTATTAAAACAATTAAATTCCCCTCCTAATTTTAGTTTACAATGTCATTTTAAGATGGGGTACATAATGTTGAGCTCCATGGCCACACTCTCTTATCTTGCGTGATGACTGCAGTAAAAGACTCCTCTGCTCGATTACTGTAATGAGTTCTGGAGCCACCCCACTGGTTGCTATATGGACCAAGGAGTATGCTGTCCACCTCTGGCTTCAGCAAAGCTCTGACCAGGTGCTGCTCAATAACTTTAAGACCACGGTCCCTGAAACAAGAAGGTTGTACCTTCTACGTCAGAACTAATTTATACTCCATTTCTACACTGAGCACAATACATCACAAACATTGAGTTCAGAGCGTTAGGCCAACTGTCAGCTTCATCTGAAATACTTTATACCAGTATTTCCCTCCCTAATGGTTACTACGCCTCTGCAATTCCAGCATTATTTCTTTCTAGTTAATAATCTAGGTGTCAGTGTACTGTTTGGCCATTCCATGCAGTTTTACTTTCCTCCGACACCTTCTGTTCAGGCTGGAGCACTATAGGCTTTACATCATGTTCGCTACTGAACCACACACATATACAGATATAAATTATCAATTTACATTCAATTTTCATTAAAAGATATTGAATATTTAAAGCTTACCACAATTCATGGAAATAATAATAAACAGTTTCGTTGACTGGCAATGAATATAGCACAACTCCGATCTGCCGATGTCCCAGGCTTTATTTTATAAAAAATATACACTGGTGCTCAACGCACTGCTTCTTAGTAGGTTTATTACAAGATGTGGCAATGAACAGACGCTCTGAATTGAGTATATTCGCAGCTCTACCCAATCAAACCATGTCTACACATCTTTTCAAAAAAGTACCCCTTTCTCACGTTTCCCCTGACAACACAAGATAGTATTTATAGTCCGACCAATCGTGTTTAGTCTTTCATTTGTTGCGCTCCAATCACATAGGAGTTAACATGGTAGGCTATTTCCGTAACGTAATGTTTTTTCAAACACGTTATAAAAAAATTTTATGAGCAGAAATGATTTCATGCTGTCAGGCACCCCCACTATTTTATTTTGGCCATAACTTGGTAATTCCTAGACTATTTGCGTAACGTTTTACATATTCTTTGTCAGCAAACCCTAAGGAATCCAAATATCTCAATCTAAGGGAGCTAGGTGGCTGCGTTCAAAATGTGCATTTTCTACCACCTCCTGTTCACTTCAATCCCCATGTGGTGTCTGGGTACTGTCATGTTTTCAAACGTAAACCGGTATAATGTCATAATTCCCAATAAGCGTTTTTCAGGATTTTAAAACCTAACTCTGGTATGGGTAGTGAATTTTATCACTGTCGATTTGAAATAAAGTTAGTGCATGTGGCCTTACACGCGTGATGGCAGCAATTGTGTATCGCGCGACGCGTGTTTAGTGTTGAACATAAATAACACATAAGGAAGGGAAACCCGAGGCCTGTAAACAGTAAATTAATATTAGACAAACATAAAGGTATGTTTTCAGGCACTCGTAAGAAATAAAGAAGTAGAACACTTGGACAACAGAAAAACAACAGACGTGAGTGGCTTACCCAGGGTTCGAACCCCGTACCTTCCGTACGACAACTCCGCCTAGCTATCAAGCGAATCACACTGACCCCACGGCCAGCTAGGCATCCCCATAAAAAGATGCTTTACTGGCTATTTATCAGTAGGAAACACAAGATAACACCGGAAGTATACAGTGGGCAACTCAGCCCCTTAATGACGCAATCACTTCTGTTGTTCCCCTATTTAACAGTATGTGTCAGTCCAAACAAGACAAAGACCTTGATACTGAGTCCAGTAAATAGTAGAAGACTAAAGGACAATAGTATAGAACAGTGGGTAGGTTTCTGGTATTGTATGAACATAAATAACACATAAGGAAGGGAAACCCGAGGCCTGTAAACAGTAAATTAATATTAGACAAACATAAAGGTATGTTTTCAGGCACTCGTAAGAAATAAAGAAGTAGAACACTTGGACAACAGAAAAACAACAGACGTGAGTGGCTTACCCAGGGTTCGAACCCCGTACCTTCCGTACGACAACTCCGCCTAGCTATCAAGCGAATCACACTGACCCCACGGCCAGCTAGGCATCCCCATAAAAAGATGCTTTACTGGCTATTTATCAGTAAGAAACACAAGATAACACCGGAAGTATACAGTGGGCAACTCAGCCCCTTAATGACGCAATCACTTCTGTTGTTCCCCTATTTAACAGTATGTGTCAGTCCAAACAAGACAAAGACCTTGATACTGAGTCCAGTAAATAGTAGAAGACTAAAGGACAATAGTATAGAACAGTGGGTAGGTTTCTGGTATTGTATGAACATAAATAACACATAAGGAAGGGAAACCCGAGGCCTGTAAACAGTAAATTAATATTAGACAAACATAAAGGTATGTTTTCAGGCACTCGTAAGAAATAAAGAAGTAGAACACTTGGACAACAGAAAAACAACAGACGTGAGTGGCTTACCCAGGGTTCGAACCCCGTACCTTCCGTACGACAACTCCGCCCAGCTATCAAGCGAATCACACTGACCCCACGGCCAGCTAGGCATCCCCATAAAAAGATGCTTTACTGGCTATTTATCAGTAAGAAACACAAGATAACACCGGAAGTATACAGTGGGCAACTCAGCCCCTTAATGACGCAATCACTTCTGTTGTTCCCCTATTTAACAGTATGTGTCAGTCCAAACAAGACAAAGACCTTGATACTGGGTCCAGTAAATAGTAGAAGACTAAAGGACAATAGTATAGAACAGTGGGTAGGTTTAATAAAAAGATGCTTTACTGGCTAAAAACCTACCCACTGTTCTATACTATTGTCCTTTAGTCTTCTACTATTTACTGGACCCAGTATCAAGGTCTTTGTCTTGTTTGGACTGACACATACTGTTAAATAGGGGAACAACAGAAGTGATTGCGTCATTAAGGGGCTGAGTTGCCCACTGTATACTTCCGGTGTTATCTTGTGTTTCTTACTGATAAATAGCCAGTAAAGCATCTTTTTATGGGGATGCCTAGCTGGCCGTGGGGTCAGTGTGATTCGCTTGATAGCTAGGCGGAGTTGTCGTACGGAAGGTACGGGGTTCGAACCCTGGGTAAGCACTCACGTCTGTTGTTTTTCTGTTGTCCAAGTGTTCTACTTCTTTATTTCTTACGAGTGCCTGAAAACATACCTTTATGTTTGTCTAAAATTAATTTAGTGTTTAGTGTTGCAGGTGTCCCTGCTTTCTGCCTCTCCCTTCTCTCTATCCTTTAGTCCATCTGTCTTTTAGTTACGCCGTGTATAAAATGGAATGAATGAAATATTAAATTTAGGTCATTGATCAGCTTGCGTATCTCAAGGTTTTTCCAAGAAATACAGTACACGTTTCATTGAAGAAAGCGGGTAATAATACAGTAGGCTTTTACTATCAACGTGAAAGCGTTACAATTTGCAGACGAAGTAGAAAACAAGGGGGATTTCGAGTACAGTCATTGTGACAGCACTGTTCTTTACCATTCTTCTTTCCTTTTATTAAATTTATTTGTTAGGCTTTGCATTTACGTTTTAATTTATATATGGGGATTAGAATAATTCACGACATCTCCCCTCTTAAAACAGACATGATATGTCAGTCCTTTATTCTATATACACATAGAGAAATTTATTATTATTTCTGGTGTTTACGGTGATTCTCATCACACGGATGGCGGCTTAAAAAATCCGCTCCCAAATTTGTTTTTCCAGATATATACTCAATGCTAAAATTATAGGGAGCCAAAAGTAAGGACCATCGGAGTAACCTGGAGTTCTCATGCCTAGCCTGGGCTAGAAACGATAAAGGTTTGTGATCCGTTTGCAACTTAAATGCCTTCCCATACAGATAAATATTGAATTTCTTTATTGCCCATATTACTGCAAGACATTCTTTTTCGCTAGTTGAGTAGTTGATTTCAGCTTTATTCAATTTTCTGCTAGCATATGCCACTGGGCTTAATTCCCCATCCAATGCATCTGATTTCTGTAGTAGAGTTGCACCCAGCCCAATATTACTGGCATCCGTCCTTACTATGAATTCTTGACTTCTTCTTCTTCTCGTTCGCTGTTGTTTAGAAATGTCTACACAAGAAGTCCGGTTTTCTGGATGTATGTTGCTGTGGTTGAAAGTTCTTCAAGACTCCCAAACAGCTTTGTGTGGATGTGCGTCTCTGTGGGCCAATGTTCAGTTCGCAATTGACTAAGCATGTGGCAGTCTTGCAGGATGTGTTCGGCTGTCTGTGCTGCCTGTCCACACGTACATAGGGGTGATGGGACCAATCTCAGTCTGTATAAGTGACTGTTCAGTCTGTTGTGTCCTGTTCTCATACGGAACAGGATCACCTGTTTTGCTCGATCAAGATATTGATAGTTGTCTCTTTGTTGATCAATTTTCCTGATGGCCTTGATAAGGGTCTTCTTTTCCTGGAATGTGATTGTTTGTTCTTTTTGTTCCTGTGTTGCTCCCTCTTTTGCTAACATATCTGCTCTCTCATTTCCTGGTATGCCACAGTGTGATGGTATCCACTGTAGCACTACCCTTCTTTTGATATTTACTTCGCATAGGACTTTGTTTAATTCTGGCAGTTTATCACTGTTGAGGGCTTGCAGAACTGACATTGCATCGGTAAGGAATACAACCTGCTGACATTGGCTTATTGTGTTATTTATTATTCCTGCAGCAATGCTTATGGCCTGTACTTCAGCAGCATAGTTTGAACAGAATATTCCAGTAGGTGAACAGGTGGATTCATTTTCTTTGTCTGGATAGACCACATAAACTCCTGCGCCTCCGTTCTTCACTGCTCTGGTTGCAGATCCATCAGTATATACTTGGATCCATGCTTCTCTGGGGTATAGTTCTTCAATCATGTCACATGCTGCTATTTTCCTTTGGAGAGTATTTAGCTCTCCCATGGGGCAGGTGGTAGTTATGGAGGTCTTAATACTGAAATTTTGATGTTGTTCCCATGGGGTTGGGAGGAGTGTGGGAGTTATTTCCTTAGTGATGTCTGGTAGTTCATCCTTGTATGTTCTAATTAGTTTTTTGGACCGATGCACAAAACTGCTTCTCTTCAACCTCCCACTGGCTAAATCTCCAAATCTAGTTTTCATTGGATGTGCGGGCATGTTCTTGTACTTTTCTGCTTGGATCAGGGTCTTAGTGTCTCGTCTGTATAATAAAGGTGGAATGCCTGTGATTTTTTCCATTTCATTTATTGGTGTGGTCTTCATGGCACCCGTGATCAACCTAAGCGCTTGATTTTGTACTTTATCTAAGGCTTGTAGGTGTGATTTGGCTGCTGTAGACCATGCTGCTGATCCGTACTCTAATATAGGTCTTATTGCACCTGTATACACTTTCTTTAGTGTTGTTTCGTTAGCTCCCCAACTTGATCCAGCTATTTTCCTCAGTATGGAAAGTTTTCTTCTCGCTTTAGCCTCTGTTCTCTCGATGTGGTGCCTCCATGTCATTCTCTTATCTAATGTAATGCCCAAGTACACCGGTTCCTCATCTGTTTGGACATGTATATTTCCAAGTCGTATCTCTCCTGCTTTGTCTTTGTTGGAGAGCGTGAAAAGTGTTGTTGATGATTTTTCAGCGTTGATCTGCACCATCCATTTCTCTGCCCATGCTGCTATGTTGTCTGCTGCCCTTTGTATTCGCTTATTAGCGATAGTTAGATGTTCTTCTACACACCACACCACCAAGTCGTCAGCGTATAGGGCAGCTCTCACACCTTGTGGCAGATCGTGGATGAGGTCATTGATGAATACAAGGAACAGGGTGGGAGACAATACTGAGCCTTGAGGAACTCCATGTTTTAGGAGGATTTTCTTGCTGTTGTGACCTTCCATAGTGACTCTTGCTTTCCGATTGTGTAGGAACGACTGGATCCATTTTCTCATATTACCCTTGATTCCGTTCCTTTGCAGTTTTACTATTAACCCGTCTTTCCATACTTTGTCAAAAGCTTTTTGGAGATCTATCCATAGGGTAAAGACTTTTCTCTTTTCTTGGAAGGCATCTTCAACGATCTGTGACAGGTATGTGATTTGGTCTTCTGTGCTGCTGCACTCTCTAAACCCTGCTTGTTCTGGCACTAAAATTTTCTCGGATTCCAAGTACCATTTCAATCTTCTGTTGATCATCCTCTCCATTGTCTTACATACACAGCTTGTTAGGCTTATTGGTCTGTAGCTGGTGGCCTTCCTGTTGTCTTTTCCTTTCTTTATGATGGGACACATGAGCGCCTCTCTCCATATCTGTGGCACACTGCCTGTCATCCAACTGTAGTTGTATATTTGCAACAGTTTGCTCATTGCTGTATATCCTAGGTGTTTTAGCATTTCGTTGGTTATACCATCCGGGCCTGGTGATTTCCTGTCTTTAAGTTTCCACACGGCTGTTTTTAACTGGTAGAAACCACATAATGAGACAAAGGATCTCACGTCCTTCTTGGTTTGTGGTCTCGGGGCTTTCTTTAGTTTCTCTAAATTCTTTGGGTCAGGGGTCATGTTTCCCTGATAAACTGTGTGTCCCAAAAATTCCAATTCTTTACATCCAACGCAACATTTGGTTGGTCGGGCTGTTAAATTTGCTTCCCTAAGTCGATCAAACAGCATCTTCAGAGAGTCAATGTGTTCCTCAAATGTTTCTGTTGCTATAAGGATATCATCCATGAAATTTGTTATCCATGGATTATTCAGAGGGTCCAATAATTTTCTCATCATTCTAGAGAAGACACTAGGCGCATTCTTCAATCCAAATGGCAATCTATTAAACTCATAGTGTCCTTCTGAGGTACTAAAAGCTAGGTATGGTCTAACCTCAGGCTTTACTGGAATCTGATAGTATCCTTTACTCAGATCCACTTTTGAGAAATATTTAGCTTTATTTAGTCTGGCAAACAGCTGATTTGTATCCGGCAATGGATCCACCTGTCCTTCTGTAATAGCATTCAGTCTCCTGTAATCTATACAGAGTCTATGTTCTCCAGAGGGCTTCCTTAAGAGTACAACACCGGAACTATATGAGGATTCACTGTGTGAAATAATTCCTTCCTTCAATAGATAGTCTATCTCTTCCTTCAAAGCTTTCTCCTTAGCAAACGGAATCGAATATGGTTTCATACAGACAGGTGTGGGGTCTATCAGTTTCATATCATATTCCAATACGTTTCTATGCCCTGGTCGGTCTGTTAACACCTCTGCATGATTATTTAGAACCTGTTGCACTCTCTCTTTCTGAGTTTTCGTTAAATGTGTACTGATTTTCACCTGTGCTGCTGTCTCACAGGGGTGTAATGGATATTCAAATGATGAAAGTGGTTCCTTTTTCATCTCCATGGCGATGGACAAGGTCAACAAGTGTGTCTCTTCCTGATGTTCTCTTTCCAAATATTTCTTCAGGAGATTCACATGATAGATTTTTTCTTTCCCCTTCTTATCTATCTTATAATTTGTTCTAGACACCTTCTCTAAAACTGTATATGGACCTTGCCATCCAATCTGTAACTTATTCTGACTCCCGGGGAGAAGAAGCAGTACCTTCTCTCCCACAGCCAAATCTCTGTCTTTCGCCTTCCTGTTATAATAGGCAGCATGTTTCTTCCTGGCTTGTTTCAAATTTTCATTGGCAAGTTTCCAGCCAGTTTTCAACCGAGTGGTCAGCTCATTCACATATTGGTATGAAGATGTAATGTTTTCCTCTGCCTTTTCATCAGTCCACGTTCTTAACAAAGCTACATATGGACCTTTAATTTTGTGGACCTATTTGTCCATGCACCGGTATGGTCTCTTCCACTCGAAGCTCTATAGTGATGATTTTTCTTCCCAGAATTATCATGCATAAAACGACCGCTACCAATTTTTCTTTTGGGGCTTTCTCCCCACTTAAAATTCTTGATGAGAGATTTCCTCTCTACATCCTCTTCCTCCAGTTTGTTTAAGTCCGATTGAGGGATTTTCGGCTTATCCTGGGGTAAGACATCTTTTTGCACTCTCCGCATAGTGGCCATTGTAAAACAGTTAAGTGAAGCTTGTCCGTGAAAAGGGGCTTCCCATTCCATTTGGTCCACTTTATCAAAACTATTTTTCTTTTTATTATCAGGCCTAATTTTGCCCCGTGGCGTGTCCAGGTCCTGATCAATGTTCCCACTTGTGGGTGTTCCCTCATGTGCTATGCTACACCTTTCTACAAAATTCTCAATGTCCCATCTTGCTTTGGGCCAATAATAATTGTGAGCCACCTTTTGAATGATGGTACCTATCTTCTCATGGTCCCCATCTGGTTTCACATGTAGGCTCCTTATTAAGTCTGCCCTATATCTTTTAGGAAGTACCAGCTGTCCCTGACCTTTGGATCTAGCTCCAGTCTTCCTATACATCAACTTGTTTTTCATGTAAAAATCTCCCTTGCCTGGAGTTGTATGACAAGTTGACAATTTCCTGAAACAAGGCTTGAGTGTTTTATCCCCAGCCTGTGCCTTCCTCATCTCTTCTGGAGTGGTATCTAACATAATATCCTCCTCCTTTCTTGAGGTCGACCTGACCTGAAGGGTGGCCATATACACAGGTTTCCTTCTGCAACGGTCAGTGTCATGATTGTTCATCTTACAATTCTTACACCACCTTTTTCCTTGGTTGAAAGATTTTCTTTCATCATATTTCCTTTCATCGAATTGTGGGGTTTTATTTTTATTTTCATACCGTGGCCTATCAAACTGGTGCTTACCTTTGTTTTGATCCCTAGGATCAAATTTATTAAAGTTCTGTGGTGCCCTAAAGTTATCCACTTGTTTCTTTTTATTACCTGTTACCTCTGCTTGAGCTGCATGATACCTTTCAGCAACATTTAGCAACTCACCCAGCCTCTCTGCACCTTGTTCCATGAGAAACTTTCTCAGGTCTGGAGCCATGGACTCTCTTAATTGCTCTATAAGGACCATTTCCTTAAGATCTTGGGTTTTCCCCAGAGAAGTCCATTTCTCCAAGTATGTCTCTATTCGTGCAGAGAACTGGTGATAGGTTTCACCTGACAGTAGTTTAGCATTCCTAAATTTTTTCCTATAAAATTCTGCATTCTTTTCATATCTTAACAAAAGAGCCTGCTTTAGCATGTCATAATTTTCCTGATCACTTCTGCTCATTTTTGCAAAAACTTCATAAGCTGCCCCACGAAGTCCCTGAGATAACTTTAAGCTCCACCTTTCTCTCTCTAACCCATACGTGGTAGCTAATAGTTCATACCTATTTAGATAGCTCTCTATATCATCGTCTTTCTCAACAAAATGATCTAAATGAAAATTCATAGCTGAGGTTGAGGCTCCTTGGCTAGCAGTAGCATCAGAGGCAAAGGGACTGGCACCATTTTCAGGAGCATGGCCTTGAAACTCAAACTCCCTTAGTCGTAACTCATGTTCCCTTTGTAATCTCTTCTCCTCCTTTTCTGCTTCCCTCTCTGCAGCTAATCTCTTTTCTTCTCTTTCTGCAGCTAATTTTTTGTCTTCTCTTTCTGCAGTCAATCTTCTTTCTTCTGCTTCCAATTTCTTAGCCTCAGCCTCAATCTGCAACCTCTTAGCCTCAGCCTCAATCTGCAACCTCTTAGCCTCAGCCTCAATCTGCAACCTCTTAGCCTCAGCCTCAATCTGCAACCTCTTAATCTCTTTTTCAGCTTCTATTCTCTTATCTTCGGCCAATCTTTCAGATTCTAATTTTCTTTCGGCCTCTTTTTCTAATCTTCTTTCTTCCCGTTCAATATATTTGTCACATTCAGCAGTGACATAAGAAATCATAATTTGCCCGTCCATTCCTAACTCTTTCGCAGTCTGTACAGCAGCAGATCGAAATTTTGCCAGGTCGGCCATTGTCTAACAGATAAATGTCTAAACAATTTTATCTATGACTAATTAACTCAAGACAACACAGGCACTGTGAGCTCAACCTTATTTATTTTCACCCAAGGATACCTTTTAATTCTTATTATTCCCTGAAGTGAATTACCCCCAATATTTGTAATAGGGAAAGATTCAAAATCCCGAGGGCGAGACCCCAATATATGTGGTAAAGTGGGATGTTATAAATATTTATAGGGGACTTAGTGTACTGACTGAGATCAGCTGTGAAGGTATCTATATCTAATAAGAGTAGTGTATTATAGATAACCTTACTTACTGCCACATATGTATACCTCAGTCAGAATTATTCTGGAATAGTGTGATGACTACGTTATATGTCTAGGGTATGTGTATGATGAAGTGTAAGTCATAACAACAACAGACAGATAAACAATTTAATTTATTCCACCACACTTGACAACACTGTGACACTCACATACATATAACACTCTAAGAGGATATCTTAAAGGAGTCACTGATAACTTTTCAAATAACAATATGTATTCAGTGCTGTCATGAATGTATATGTGTCCTGATTCAAATACAAAGGGAACCAGGAATCACAATCAATTTTAATTACAAGTTATATGTACAGAATTTATTAATATGATTCTTGTAGTGACATATATTATTAATGGTATCCTATGTGTGTCAGTTGTGTAGTGTTAATATGAGGTAATACTGGTTTTGTTTTGTTCAAGCTCTGTTGGTATTTGTCATCATGACTTCAATAGTTTGTTTCTATTGGAACTAGTATTGGAGATGTTCTCAGTTCCTGGTATTAAAACAATTAAATTCCCCTCTTAATTTTAGTTTACAATGTCATTTTAAGATGGGGTACATAATGTTGAGCTCCATGGCCACACTCTCTTATCTTGCGTGATGACTGCAGTAAAAGACTCCTCTGCTCGATTACTTTAATGAGTTCTGGAGCCACCCCACTGGTTGCTATATGGACCAAGGAGTATGCTGTCCACCTCTGGCTTCAGCAAAGCTCTGACCAGGTGCTGCTCAATAACTTTAAGACCACGGTCCCTGAAACAAGAAGGTTGTACCTTCTACGTCAGAACTAATTTATACTCCATTTCTACACTGAGCACAATACATCACAAACATTGAGTTCAGAGCGTTAGGCCAACTGTCAGCTTCATCTGAAATACTTTATACCAGTATTTCCCTCCCTAATGGTTACTACGCC
The DNA here is from genome assembly GCA_024509875.1 of Oreohelix idahoensis. Lineage (NCBI taxonomy): Eukaryota > Metazoa > Mollusca > Gastropoda > Stylommatophora > Oreohelicidae > Oreohelix > Oreohelix idahoensis. Next base: position 37,009 of record JAMPIV010007058.1, read on the forward strand.
TCTGCAATTCCAGCATTATTTCTTTCTAGTTAATAATCTAGGTGTCAGTGTACTGTTTGGCCATTCCATGCAGTTTTACTTTCCTCCGACACCTTCTGTTCAGGCTGGAGCACTATAGGCTTTACATCATGTTCGCTACTGAACCACACATATATACAGACATAAATTATCAATTTACATTCAATTTTCATTAAAAGATATTGAATATTTCAAGCTTACCACAATTCATGGAAATAATAATAAACAGTTTCGTTGACTGGCAATGAATATAGCACAACTCCGATCTGCCGATGTCCCAGGCTTTATTTTATAAAAAAATATACACTGGTGCTCAACGCACTGCTTCTTAGTAGGTTTATTACAAGATGTGGCAATGAACAGACGCTCTGAATTGAGTATATTCGCAGCTCTACCCAATCAAACCATGTCTACACATCTTTTCAAAAAAGTACCCCTTTCTCACGTTTCCCCTGACAACACAAGATAGTATTTATAGTCCGACCAATCGTGTTTAGTCTTTCATTTGTTGCGCTCCAATCACATAGGAGTTAACATGGTAGGCTATTTCCGTAACGTAATGTTTTTTCAAACACGTTATAAAAAAATTTTATGAGCAGAAATGATTTCATGCTGTCAGGCACCCCCACTATTTTATTTTGGCCATAACTTGGTAATTCCTAGACTATTTGCGTAACGTTTTACATATTCTTTGTCAGCAAACCCTAAGGAACCCAAATATCTCAATTTAAGGGAGCTAGGTGGCTGCGTTCAAAATGTGCATTTTCTACCACCTCCTGTTCACTTCAATCCCCATGTGGTGTCTGGGTACTGTCATGTTTTCAAACGTAAACCGGTATAATGTCATAATTTCCAATAAGCGTTTTTCAGGATTTTAAAACCTAACTCTGGTATGGGTAGTGAATTTTATCACTGTCGATTTGAAATAAAGTTAGTGCATGTGGCCTTACACGCGTGATGGCAGCAATTGTGTATCGCGCGACGCGTGTTTAGTGTTGCAGGTGTCCCTGCTTTCTGCCTCTCCCTTCTCTCTATCCTTTAGTCCATCTGTCTTTTAGTTACGCCGTGTATAAAATGGAATGAATGAAATATTAAATTTAGGTCATTGATCAGCTTGCGTATCTCAAGGTTTTTCCAAGAAATACAGTACACGTTTCATTGAAGAAAGCGGGTAATAATACAGTAGGCTTTTACTATCAACGTGAAAGCGTTACAATTTGCAGACGAAGTAGAAAACAAGGGGGATTTCGAGTACAGTCATTGTGACAGCACTGTTCTTTACCATTCTTCTTTCCTTTTATTAAATTTATTTGTTAGGCTTTGCATTTACGTTTTAATTTATATATGGGGATTAGAATAATTCACGACAAGGGTCCCTTGGAGCAAACTTTGGGACTGTTTGGCAAGGAAGAATATTCCAGCACCTCTGATTCATGCTATACAGAGCTTCTACAAGTCTTGCAGAAATTATGTGAGGACAGCAAATTATAAGTCAGAAGAGTTCAGGACCACCACTGGTGTAAGACAAGGTGATATCCTATCACCTTACCTCTTCATACTCCTTATGGACGATGTCATCAAGGCATGTAAGGAGAGAACAAGAAAGTATTCAGTGGGGTACTGGAAGATGAGACAGGTCTATATTTCAGAGCTGGCATTTGCTGATGATGTTGCCCTGATTGCTAAATCAGAGGCACATCTCCAATCCAACCTGCAAGTCTGGAAGGAAGAGCTGGAGAAAAGAGGGATGGTCATAAGCAGCTCTAAAACAAAATCCATGGTGATATCACGAGAAGAAAGAAGACATCAGATTAAGCTGGGAGAACAGGTCCTGGAGCAGGTCGACCACTTTAAATACCTCGGAGCTATTATAGACTGAAAGGGAGGCATCAAAGAAGAGTTGGCCACTCGAAAAGCAGCAGCTGGGAGACTTTTTCAGGCCATAAATCGAGGATTCCTCAGCAAGAGAGAGGTTGGTAAGAAAACGAAGATGGCTGTATACCGCTCCACCTATATCCCAGTCTTGACATATGGATGCGAGTCATGGGCAATGACTACAACCCATAAAAGCCAGATCCAAACCTCAGAAATGAGGTATCTGAGGAAGGTGGTTGAAGTAACAAGAAGAGACATGGTACGCAACCAGACGATACGTCAAGGCCTAAAATGCCACCCCCTACAGACCCAAGTAGAACAGTCCCAACTAAGATGGTTTGGCCATGTCTGCAGAATGGGAGAAGATCGGCTACCACGACAAGCATGGGAAACAAAGAGCCAAGGATCCAGACCCCGAGGACGACCCAGAGTCCGCTGGGAGGACAACATTAGACAATCTTTGAAGGACCGAGGATTAGAATGGAACCAGGCCAGGAGGAAGACAGCCGATAGAATAGTCTGGCGCTCTCTCTTCCAAACCTCTACACCTCACGGTAGAAGGGGAATGACTAAGTAAGTAAGTAAGTAAGTAAGTCGCATTCTGATAACCAGAATTCTCGGATAAGTCGGAGTATTTTTTTTTTTTTTTTTGTTCCCCTCAAATTTGAACTGGTTTAAGTAGAAGTTCTGCCATCATCGCGTAAGTTACAGTGCTACGTGGCCGTACGTGGCGATATAAGGTTAATAAACGTTCCAGCATCCGGCGGCACGTTAAAATGCTAACATTCATAACGTGAGCATGAACTTAATCGTCGGGTCGACTCGCCGAACACTGGCCCACCTCGGTTTGCGAGAAAAGGACTTCCGTTAAGATTTGACAGCAACAAAGCTACGAGTCTGAGATGAACAAAGAGTGAAACTCGGGGTTTATGAATAGCAAATAATAAACATAAACAAGTATGTAGCAGACACACATAAAAAAGGAAGGGAGAAAGAGGTCAAACTCTAGACAACAGAATCAGAACGGAAATTCATGGTGGGTCAGGGGCAGGTTATTCTTACAACGTCTTACCTGTCCATCAATGGTTATCGCTCTAGTAATCCATCTATGAACCGTTTAGAGCAGTGCTCTTCAACCTTTTAATACTTAGCGCCCACTTTTGTAACTTTTCGTGAGGGTAAAATTTCCTTACCGCCCACTAATATTTAAATTGAAAAAAAAGTTACATACCCTACATAAAACAATAAAATTAATTGAAACCACCTTTAATTTAAAGAGATCTTTGAGCCTGATGCTGAGAAACTAAATGTTGCATATCTGGTTCGATTTTCGTAAGGAACAAGCAAAGGTCTCCTCTTTCAGCGATTTTCAGACAGTTTCTCTGTTTGGTGACAATATGATTCACAGCACTGAAGCCTGATTCCACTAGGTATGAGGTAGGGAAAGGTAGCAGTAAATTAAATATAATTTTCCACATATTTGGATATGGCAGGCATTTTTTTTTTATTTTGCCAGAGTTTTTGGTATCCACCACTATTGAAATTCGATTTGCTCTCTTCATCATATTTAAGTTCTAATAGTTCTTCCTGACATGTTATATCAGCCTCAGCAGCATTTGCAGTAAACGGATTCACCATCCACTCATACACCTTCAAGTTCAAAATATCACTAAATAGTTTTTCCATATCCAATTTAAGTTCATTGAGGTGACTACTGAACCTTTCAATCTTCTCTGAAGTTATATCATCTTTTATTGATGACAATTCCGGAAACTAATGAAATTCCCTTTTCAAAAGATTATGACGCAAAAGATCAAGTTTTTCGATAAATAATGACACAACATTTTTGCAACTGATAAATGTTATATTGTTTTTAATTGTTGACAGAGACCAGCTTCATTTTCACTTTCAAAAAACTGTATGACACTCTCATATAATTCAACAAAACAAGTCAAGCATGCACCCTTTGAGACCCAACGAACTTCTGTGTGTAACAGTAACCTAATAAATTGCTCATTATTGTCCTGGCACAGCTGTCGAAACATTCTATCATTTTTGACATTCGATTTGATCTTATTTATAGCCCTAATTATTATACTTAATGATGAATGAAGGCTTGTACCCAAATGTTTTCCTACAAGATGTTGCCTATGTACCGCACAAGGAATACACAAAACGTTTGGCACTTCCTCCTTCAAATAAGCAACAAAACCACGATAGCGACCTATCATTGATGGTGCTCCATCAGTAGCGCATGCAACAATATTGTTCAAGGGTTTGTTATTTTTTGCAAATACGATTTCACAGCAGTAAATATTGATAATCCTGTTATATCTGTGATAAGATTTAAAGTGAATAACATTTCTTCTTGCAATGTACTGTTTTCATCAAGGTACCGTACATATGCCCTCAATAAAGCATTATTATCTGCAGTGGTAGACTCGTCCAACTGCATGAAAAATTATTAGTTTTGGAGAATAGCTATAAGTTTATTTTCAACATTAACCGCCATTTCGTCAATGCGTCGCCTTACTGTGGTATCGCTAAGGGGCAATGTTTTTATAACTTCAGTTGGATCCTGATGCATTACTGTTGAGATAAATCCTTTGATAGAGGGTATTATCAAAGTTTCTCCAATGTTATGGCTTTTACCACTTTTTGCAATGAATTGTGATACACGATATGCTGCAGTTAATCCATCTTCGTTCTTTGCATTTTGTTTCTTGAATGATGCATTTATTGTAAAACGATTTTGAAATCTTTCATACTGTTCTTGAAAATATTCAATGGGCTTATCTTTATCTTTTGGATGCTTTGTAGCAAGATGTTCTCGCAATCGACTTGGTTTCATTGCTTCGTTAAAAAATGTCTTGTGGCACAGTAACACATTGGAAGCTGTTTGTTTGCAATAGATTCGATGAAACCCATCTTCAGATATTCTGGTAAATAACCACGAGCATATTTCTTTTTTTGAGACATGGTTTCAATATTTGTTGCACAAATTATTCAAAGTCACAACACAATAATAATAATACGAAAAAATCAGAAATCTCATCAATTGCAATACCACGCACCAGCAATAACCGTTTCGACTGAGTCACAGAGCAGGGTTGCCAGATGAATACTGTGAAAATTGTGGAAAAAAAAGCCATCGTCACAAAAAAAAAAAAAGCTAAAAAGTAAAGCCAAACAGTAAAAAAACAAAAAAGAAGCCAGATTTGTGGAATTCGGCGACAAAAAAAGCCAAATTGGCAACCCTGTCACAGAGGCTGTCTGCACCGGTGAACCAATATCGTGGCGCGTTGAATGAAAACGTTTTGGCACAATCTTCTTTTATGTATGTTTAATACCCGTACAGCCGTATGCACTCCGAGCATTCAACCAATAGCATGGCACGACGAATAAAATCGTTTTGGAACAATCTTGTCCCATCCCATAAGGAAGGAAACCACGAGTCCTGCAAACAGTACATAAATATGAAACAAATATAAAGGTATGTTATAAGGCACTCGTAGGAAATAAAGAAGTAGACACACCGCCTAGCTATGCAAGCGAATCACACTGTCCTCCCTGCCATCTACGCATCCCAAAAAAGGATGTTTCAATGACAGGTCATTAGTGCGAACCTCTATACATAACACCGGAAGTTTACCATGGGCAGTTCAGCCTATTAATGACGCAATCACTTCTGTTGTTCCCCTATATATCAGTATTGGTCAGTCCAACAAGACAAAGACCTTAATACTGTGTCCAGTATGATAGTAGACTTAGAACAGTAAGAACAGGACAGAGGGTAGGTTTGGTATTGTATAAACATTTATAACACATAAGGAAGGAAACCACGAGTCCTGCAAACAGTAAATTAATATGAAACAAATATAAAGGTATGTTATAAGGCACTCGTAGGAAATAAAGAAGTAGAACACTAGACAACAGAAAAACAACAGACATGAGTGGCTTACCCAGGATTTGAACCCTGGACCTTCCGTGCGACAACACCGCCTAGCTATGCAAGCGAATCACACTGTCCTCCCTGTCATTGAAACATCCTTTTTTGGGGATGCGTAGATGGCAGGGAGGACAGTGTGATTCGCTTGCATAGCTAGGCGGTGTTGTTGCACGGAAGGTCCAGGGTTCAAATCCTGGGTAAGCCACTCATGTCTGTTGTCCCATCCCAACTAACATAATTAACGATGTATGTTACGTCGGCCGGTCTCACTCAAAATAGTAACTCGCGCCAGAAAAAAAAAAGTGCGCAACGCACGGTGTGCAACTTGCGCGGCGTGTGTGTTATATACAACAAATACTTTGGTTTTTTTTTTTTTTTTTTAATTCTTTCTCGAAATTAGTAGCGCTCGACAAAGAAAACGTGCGTAAAAATTAGTGCGCATGAGCCCTCACCCGACGTACAAATCATGAAAACTTGACAGTTTTTGTTAAAACCACTTATTATCAGGGAACACTCTTTGAAAACAATCCACGCACTTTCACACGAAATGTTGTCATCAAAGAACTTTTAAATTGAATCTAAAATAACATAATTCTCGCCGTGTGTACGTTGTTACATCTGAGGAATGCAACCGTGTTGAAAAATTGTATTGTTTCCATATACAGTAGAACTCCATTTATCCGAACCCCATGGGACCGAGCATCGTTCGGATAATCAAATGTTCGGATAATTGGATTACATAATGTATCGAGTACATGTACACATATTTCTAAAAATAATTAACCATCACAAGGAAATTACACTATAAAACATATTTACTTGTACTGTAATAATAATACCCACACTGTATTAGATTACTGTATCACCAAAATCTTTCATTACACTGCAGTGCATGTACTACTTGTATTAATTATTTTTTTTAAGAAAGAGAAATGTTTTCAAAATAACATTACAAACGATTCAAAACCAGGCGCGCAACTTACGTATACATGTACTTGCACAGATGTAACCCACTATTTAAAATAATGAGGAATCCTCTTTTGCACCAAACTGGATAGTCTCCTTTTGGCTGCTAAGTCCCGCATTCTCTTCAACAGCAGAAGCTGTGTAGGACAGCTGTCATCTTCTTGATCGTACCAAGCCATCGCTGTTTCTAGTGCCATAAAAGCCTCTTCAGGACTTGGTCAACGTTTTGGGTTTTCTTCATAATCTACAAGTACATCATGTACTTCTGAGGTGTCTTCATCATCGGTCACTACAGGTATTTGGTTTTCTTCTTGCACAAAAGACAAAATTTCTTCGTCATTCAAAAACTGAAAACCAAAATCATTATCATCTTCTAGCCACATGTGTGCATCATCTTTGTCACAGGCCGAAAATCCGGGCATTGCTTGAAACAGTTCCACAACTTCATTTATACAATCATCATTTGTGTCCACTGCAGTAGTTTCATTTCCTCCATTTTTCCCAAGCAATCTATTCCATGCCTTGTTGAGATTATCTTGTGGCAGGGTGGTCCAAGCATCAGCTAACATATAGCAGCAGTCTTTGAGATTAAGCTTTTTGGAAAACGCCACCACACTTTCTTCATCTTCAGCCAACAATAAACGATGCAGGACTTTCTTCTTGTACATCTTTTTAAGCTTTGCTATAACATCCTGATCCATTGGTTGAATCAGTGCTGTTACATTGGGATGCAGAAAAATTACTTTAAAATTTGTATCAACTGCATTCAATGCATCCGTCTCTGGATGAGATGGTGCATTGTCCAGTAGAAGAATTACTTTTCCAGTTTTCTTTTCTTGTTCTCTCAACCTCTTCATATTTGGGATGAACTGATTTGTATACCAATCAAGAAATATTTCTCTATTTATCCAAGCACTCTTCTGTGCTTTGTAGCACATTGGGAGACATGTCACATTCTTTAAACAACGTGGTTTTTTGGCTTTACCGATCATTAGAACCGGTAATCTATGACTTCCACTGGCATTCGCGGCTACCAAAATTGTTACTCTCTTTTTGCACTTTTTAAACACAGAGGAAGCTGCTTCACGCTGAGATGCAAGTGATTTTTTAGGCAATGATTTCCAGTATAAGCCAGTCTCATCGGCATTATACACATCATCGAGTGAATAACCTTCTTCTTCCAAAAAAGCCAAGAATGTTTCTTTAAAATTTTCAGAGGCAGTTGCATCGCTAGATAAAGATTCCCCTTGAATCTCCAATTCTCGTATGCCATGACGAGATTTAAAGTTTCTTAACCATCCCTGGCTAGCCTTAAAGTCAGGAGGACCGTCAAGTTGATTGTTGAACTGAAGTGCCTTTTCACACAATAGAGAGCAAGAGATAGTTTCCCCTTTGCTTCTTCTTTGCACAAACCATGTATACAAAGCCTCTTCCAATTTCAAATCTTTCGCATTTCTCATGGTTTACGTTTCTTCGACCCATTTTCACTATCCAATTTCGATGCAAAACTCATAATTTTATCCTTGTTACTTTTGATGTCAGAGACGGTAGCTTTCCCAACATTGAAAATCCTCACAAGTGAAGACACAGTTTCACCTTTTCCTAGTCTCTTGATAATTTCTGTTTTCGTTTCAATTGACAAAACATTGCGGTTCCTTTTATATGCTTTAGGCCTACTGGAAGATGCCATATCACACAGAGAAATACTTGCACACCAAAATTATTCTGCTGTAGTAGCAGACACAATTATTTTAAGTTGAACTGTCTGTTTAGCCAGTGTTCTGCCTAGAACGCACACGTACACTAGATTGGTAAAACAGATATTAACTGACTTTATGATCTAACTGACTTCCTGTACGTAAGCGACCGACCATTAGAGCATTCCATCCTCTACAAATTGTTCGCACACATTTGAAGCTTGCAGCATCAAAAGATTCAAAAATGTAATCTAACATGACTGGTGGCGCCTGATTTTTTTGTTCTCGAAAAAGTGTTCGGATAATTGGATGTTCGGATAATTGGGGTTCGGATAAATGGAGTTCTACTGTATATAATAATAATAGTTGCCCATCGCAAGCGAAGATGGCGACAGCTTCAGACTTGAATTGTGAGACATCAGTGCCGTGATCTCATGTGGCTAATTAGTCCCATTTTGGCCCTACAGGCAATGCCACATACGGGGCACACATGGTTAGAGTCGATAGTAGTGTTGCTGCGCATTCTGACTTTTCTTGCAGCACGCTTGCCTTCTGCCTTATCAGCTAAATTCTGTTCTGCAATGCGAGCGCCTTGAGTAATGTTTGTCCGCCAGGCAGAGCGATCATGTGCGATAGTCTCCCAGGAGGAGACATCAATTTTGAAGCTGCTCAACGATGCTTTCAGTGTGTCTTTGAAGTGTTTCTTTTGTCCCCCAACTGTTCGCTTACCCATAGAGAGTTCGCTGTACATCAACTGCTTTGGGAGGCGTTTTTCGGGCATGCGAACAACATGTCCGGCCCATCTAGTTTGGGCCCTCTGCAGCAATGTGTAGATGCTTGAGATATGTGCTCTGTTGAGGACCTAAGAATTAGATACTCTATCATGCCACTTGAGCCTGAGTATCCTGCGAAGACAGCTCATGTGGAAATGATTAAGCTTCTAGATATATCTTCTTCTTCTTCTTCCGTCCTTAGCCACCGACCGTCAAAGCAGTCAGTGGCCATTACGCCTAGTGGCGTCTTAGGGCAACAGCAGATAGGTTTTCTTTGCCATTGTTTCCCATCACGCCTATTGGCGTCTTTAGGGCAACGGCAAATCAATCCATTTGCTGTTGTTTCCGTAATCGAAGTGACTGGCAAACGGGTGATCAGCCCGTTGGTTTCTAGATATATACCCTCCCGAAAATAGTTACAATCAACAAAGAAAAGCGTTCAAATGACGGTGTTCATGAACAGTTTGATTACACTGTATAATGGAAAGAAACCAAAAACACTCTAAGAATGTACTTCTATCTGCTCATCCGGGAACGGAAACAGCACACTATAATTAAAAACCCGTCAAGTTTGACGGGTTATTGCAAGTACTATATTATTTACCGTATCTCACAAATATTTTTTTAACTTTTTATTTTGTAGTTTAATTTACAAAGTTCTTACAAATTTATGTTTAATTACAGTAACATTACAATATTTTACATAGTTACAAATTAATGCAGCTTAAAAGTTTAAAAAACATAATTCAAATACTTTTCTCTAAAATGATAGTAACTTTTTCTTTTCACATACATTCTCTCACACATTTGAGTTTGTATATTTTGGATGTTTTTAATACAGCATGTAATTATTCTGCCTCCCACCTGAAAGCTAAATCGCCCACTAGTGGGCGGTACCGACGAGGTTGAAGAGCACTGGTTTAGAGAGTACATACAAATATTAAAACTGAAACACACCGTCTGCGTAAGTCCTGCAGTTTACAAAATTCTTGAGTAAAGGCACCAGTACCATTCGTGGAAAAACTCTAAGGAGATGCAATTAGTCTCAAGCTGACTACTGCTTTATTTGAAAACATTCAATTAGACCAGTGGTTCCCAAAGTGGGCGGTACCGCCCCCCTGGGGACTTTGGAAAGGTCCAAGGGGGCGATACGGAAAAAATGGGCCAGAGGGGGGCGTTCAGTAGTAAACAGTGGGCGTTTAGTAGTAAGGGGGGTTCAGGATATGACAAGCTAAATTCAGTACGTGCGGGAGAGAAAGGAATTATGGATTTGAGAGATGTGACGAAAGTACTGAGATTCTGTCTTTCAAATGGCCCATGTCTTTTTCTCCTTGCATTTGGTTCACTATTTTTGGAGGGATTACAGAAAAAATCCTTCCCCATGTTTCTTCTCCTTCTATTTATTTACGTTTTTCAGAGAGATTACGGTGGAGTTTCATCTCATCTACATCTATGTTCTTTCTCTATGACTAGTAGTCTTGTTTAGTGTTGGTGTGTAGGGAACTGTTGCATTATTATTCTAGACGAAGGACTTTAGAGCCTAGATCAGATTGGCACCAGTTTTAGTCTTTTTAAAGATAGGGCAGGTGGCCCTAGACGCATTTTTCGGGAGTTAAATTATTTGCGGCCATTTTTGCTTCAATTTAGCAGTATAGGGCTGGGACCAATTCCCGTTTCTTTGTCTAAAACCCATGCACGTTGCATCAGAATGATCTAAGGTTCTGATTGGCTGAGAGCTAACTGCAGTTGAAATGCAGAGCTCCCATTGGCTTAGAACCACGCCGCGCATATGACGTCATGAAGTCGGCGCGTGGGGTCTTGATAATAAATACGCCCGAATTTCATAAGTTTGGTCTCTAAAAATTAATTGCCAAGCCGCGTTCCTGATTCAAATAATCGATTGCCTTCAGTGGGAAAATTCGAAATTTGGTAAGCAGAATTTTCGTGGTAACTTTATTTAATTTTTGTCTAAGCCTAGGCCGATCAGTAAAGTTTCTTGGGAAGTTTTAGTTTAATTTAATTCTTAACTCCAGAGCCATCAAATATTATCTTAGTGATAGACTTGAGAAACTTTAGAGGTTCATAATAATTCCTTAATTCAGGAATAGCGGTATGGTTAAAAAGTTGAGGTGCCACGGACGTGCTTTGTATTTATTGCAAAGTGGGTCGGGAGAGAAACCCGCATCTCTGTCGTAGGTAAATGTACAGAATAGCGGGAGTCTGTGTATTTGTGATTTTATTGAGAATGTAATGCTGCAAGTTATTTATATTATATAGTTACCCATCTATCTGTAAGCACGGGAGTGATAGAGGGATTAATGGGAGCACGTGGGTGCGTTCATTACGGTATATTTATGTGATACGAGGTTCAGAGGGACGAGGGGGAGAGAAGCACGTGGTCATAAAAATGGTAACCACGTGTTTGTAACTACTGAGATTTAATTGATACCCATTATGGATAACTCCTAGGCATGTATATGCTAGCATCTAAAAGGGTTATATGTTATTGATTGTGCATTATTGTTCTGTGAATTCAGAAGTTGGGAGAAGTCATTTAAAAAGGGAATTATTTTGTATTACATTTGAATGTGATTACTATTATTGTCGGGAATTTTAGGAATTCCTAGAGAGGTCTAGTTGTTTTGTGTTAAGCATTTTACTGCATTCAGGGTCAGCGAGAAGTGGGCCAAAGTATTTTGGACAGGTAGATAGGCCTCCGTAGAATACTGTTGTGATTGTAACCAGCCAGGCAGAACCCTAGGCTAGACGGTCTGTGCGTTGTATTACCGGGTAATGTTTACTGTGGGCTCAGGTAGAGAAGGGAACAGTGGAGGAGTGGACTTTGTTGGCATGATTAATTGGGATGGTAGTGCAGAATGGGAAGAGAGTAGGGGAGTTAAGTGTTAAAGACTTAAAGATTAGTCAGGGAGTTATATGTTATTAGAAATGTATTATTACTGTGTTTAGCTGTTGTATTTGTTTCTGTCTAAACAGCATGTATCGCGGCTTTTTTTGAGGGAGCAGAGCGGAAGTTGCAATAACTTCCTCCCGGCAAAAAGATTGGCATCTCAGACGCAGGGTTTGAGATCTTGCCAGAGAAGAACGAAGAAAAGAGAAAAATTCGTTTTTCCAGGCAGGGGAAGACATTTCTCTAGTGGAAATAGCATTCGTGGGAAAATCCATGAGCGCTAAGCTCGTTCTGTTACACACGCAAAAGTGGCATGCTGCCAGCGTTGTCGTAATTATTTCACTTCGTCCCGGCCATAATAACGCCGAAGGCCTGAACCCATAGGAGGGCGAGGGCAGGTAACTCCAGAGGGGTTTGGAGAAACCAGCTACCTATTCCAATTTCCAGAATCCAGTGGGGTTCTTTTAAACCTTAGTCATCAGTTCCAGAATGGTGGAGAGAGAGAGGGTGACCATACTCTCCACAGAAGTCGTCGCAGTGTTGTCCCAAGTATAGCAGATGACAGCTGCTGACGTTTTTTTAGACGAGTTAAGTGTGTAGCAGTGTGCAAGAGATTTCAGGATAGGCTGTGTAGAAACAGAGTCTGCGCAGAGTTGGTGTAGACACTTTGTAGTTGTTCCAGCTGACTGTGCACTTAACATTTAATTTAGAATAGTTGTTGAAGTGGAGAATTGACCTCTGAGACCCCACCTAGGGCAGTGTGGTTTATTTTGTTTAATCCTAACTTCTGTCCCCATACAGGTTGAAATTGTGGGAGAAGGGTTGGGGTTGATGCATTTTTAACTGTGCTTGATTTTGTTCCAGGTGTGCACCCTCGCACTTTATGTATTTGACATGTACATGAGTTTTTTTTTTTGTTTGTTTATAGGTGTATAATGAAAACTTGTATACTTCTTTTAGCTGAATCAGTCATTTCATTTAAGTACAGTAGCTATATGTTGTCTGTATCTTGGTGTTTGTGAATCTTGATATAACCTTATCCCCTTAGGGTAGCTAGAGGTCGTTGACAACTATAGCACATAAGACGTCCGAAGTGGCGAGGAAAGAATCAACCTTGGTTCTTAACCTCGGAGCCAATAGTGTCAACTGTTCACATTTCACTATCATTTTCTTCTAAATCTATCTTTTCAGTCTTTCTTCTCACTAGTGTCTTGTCACTACATGTAGACAGTCTCTAGTCCTAAATCCATTTCGTGACAAGAGACAGCATCAGTGAAGCGGGGACGATGTGGATGGTTGTGTTACTAGGATCATTAAGCAGGGCATAGTTTCGTCCATTCGTGTCGTTCTGAGCTCAGGTAACAATCGCTGACCATAAACGGTAATCGGGAACTGCTAGGAAAGGGGGTTAACCAAACATCTATTGTCCATTCGTTCACTCCTGAAGGAAGAGAAATGATCCGTGCCGATGGCATGGACGAAATTAGATACCTGCCGGTGATTCAGAAAGTACCAACTTTGCTTTGTTGAGGAATTTATTGTCTCAGTATTTGGGCTAGTGGTAACTAGATATTCGCAGATTGGTAATAAATAAGAGAAAAGGTTCAAGGGAGAAAGTTTTTAACGGTACTTGGCATTATAAATCAGTCTTTGATCCTCTGAACCGGCTTTCCTACCTTACATTCAGACTTTCATAAATCGACTGGCGCGATGTACGTTTCCCGTCTATTTCAACTTTGCGCTGGCTATGAGCAAAACCAACAAACTTTCTCAGCTTTTCTTGTGAACAGTGGTTTCAAATAAGCGTGTACCGGGTATCAAACAATTTCATCCTGTCGATAAGGTAAGTTTTCTTACTTATATTTTTTGTTTGTTTGCACAGAGCTAGCATCAGTTTTACTAATATTAATTAAGCAGATAAATTTTGATACAAATTTGCCGTATATTGAATATTTCTGTTCAATCCATTATATTACATCCTTTTAATTTGTTACCGGGATCTCCACACTTTGTAATTAGGCTACTGTCTCTCAATTTTTAAATCTGAAGACCTATCAATATAGTGCGTTATTTTATATTTTGTTCATATTAAATAACTATTATTATACTTTATGAAATGATTATTGGGTTACTTCAGTGTTGGTGTGGTTGCTGCTAATTGTGTTTTTTTCTGAGTGTTGTATTTTTCTAATTTATTTATGGCTGTGGTTAAGAAACTTTATAAAATAGAAGAGTAAACTGGTAAGAACATCTGTGTCAACATTTTTGTATAGCCACTTTTAAATCAGCTTTTGTTGTTTACTCGACGAACATTTTTCTATCTGCAACATTGTAAAATCAATTCTTTGTTCCAGAATTCAGAACAAATATGGCAAAAGCAGAACAAACCAAAAAGAAGTGCAGACAATACAGCGTGGAATATCTGAAATATGGATTTATTCCAGCACTAAATAACCAACAACTGCCAATGTGTCTATTATGTGAGAGGGCCTTTTCAAACGAGGCGATGAAACCTTCCAGACTACTTGAACATTTGAAAAAAAAATTCACCCAGATAAAACAGATAAAAGTTTGACATATTTTCAGTCACTTCGTGAAAACTTTCAGAAACGTAAAACAGTCCGTGACATGTTTGTCAACACTTCGCAACAAAGCTGTGATGGTTTGCGAGCTTCATACAAAATTTCATTGCTGATAGCTAAATCTGGAAAGTCTCATACAATCGCAGAAAATTTGATTTTGCCAGCTATAAGGGAGTTTGTGAGTACAGTTATGCATAAGTCACTTGAACAAATAATTAAAGCAATTCCGCTCAGCAGTACCTCTGTTCAAAGAAGAATAGATGAAATGGCTGAGAATGTTGAAAATACATTGTGCAAGATGCTTAGGACAACAGAATTTGCATTGCAGTTGGATGAGTCAACTTTGCCGGGAAACGAATCTTTGCTTCTTGCCTATGTTCGCTTCGTAAAAGATGAAAGCTTGGTTCAAGAGTTGTTATTTGCTAAGCAACTAGTAACGGATACAAAAGGAGAGTCAATATTTCGTGTACTAGAGAAAATTTTCAAAGAGAAGGACATTCCGCTTACTAACATTCTTGCTTGTGCAACAGATGGGGCACCATCAATGATAGGTTGTTACCGCGGGTTTATCGCTTTCTTAAAAGAAGCTGTACCTGGTATATTTACAATACACTGTGTAATTCACAGACAACATCTTGTCGCAAAAAATCTAAGTGATCGGCTTCACAAATCATTAAATACTGGTATCAGAGCGATTAACAAAATTAAGTCCCATGCTCTCAATTCTCGACTATTTCGAGAGCTTTGTACTGAGAATGATGAACAGTTTGAACGTTTGCTGATGCACACAGAAGTTAGGTGGCTCTCAAAAGGAAATTGTCTGAGACGCTTTTATGCTCTTTTTGAAACTGTGGTAGAATTCTTCAAAGACTCGCATGCTTCGTGTCGCATAGAGATTTATGATCAATAAATTTTCTATATTCTTTTCTTTTCTACCCGTGTCCTCTACTTTATTATCGCTCTTTTATTCTTTTCCTGGGTTTTTTTCGCATTCGTTCGTTTGCGACAAAATATTATTTTCCCATTCTGACTTTGCCGTTTCTTTCTCATACTGGTACGCATCGTATTGCATAATCGTGTCAGTCCCTGGACGAGACGAAATACTGGGAAATCCGTCTCGATAGACATGGAATGGCAGACATATCGTCTAACATTTTCATCTGACAGGGCACTCTACGGTTAAGTTTCTCGGCATGAGGTGTGGAAACTGCCATCTGCATCGCTCAGGACTGAGAATAGTTAGACGGAGGTGTCGAAGACCGTTGTGGCAGTTATGGCCTGCGTCTTAGTTAAGTGTTAAGAGAGGAGAGGGGGAGACGGGGGTTTGCGAAATAGCGTGGGATCCTTTGTCCGTTTTCAGATATCCTACCCAGAGTTTTAGACTAGACATTCAATCTCCAAGTTGCAGTAGACGTGGTCGCTTCGTTCTAGATACTTATATTTATAAGTGAAACTCTTAGTTTCGTTGTGATACTCGTAGTTCTGGTTGGAGGTAATATAATATATCTAGTATTTTGTGAATGAGTGTTAAATTGCCTATTATATTTCACTAGTTTCTTTTGTGCAGAAGAAATTAATTTATAAGTCTGTTATATTCTCTAGTGACGTGTTTCAGTGGAAAGCAGAATAAGTTATAATTTCTAGCTTAAACTCCTGCAGCTATAAATGAATTTAATTTAACTGCTAAATACTCAGTCGAGAATATTTTAAAACTAACTTATAACTGCACTGATTCATCATTGAGTATTGACGAAATACGTATGTATTTCTAATTCATGATGATTGATTTTATGAATTATACCTTATTTCACGGGAGTTTTAAACGATAAGTCAAGCTCTCCGCTTGCAGTTTATAATGTAAGTTATAACCAAGTACATAGTATGTATAAGTATTTTATATGTTGTTTTTTCTTTATTCAGTGAAAACTGAGGTAGCCCAACTCTACCAGGATTTTGTACGGATGAGAAATATCTGTGAAGAACAAAAACATTTTTTCTTAAAGACTTAGGTGTATAAAGTAAAACCTGTCTAGATTGCATTGGCATCCAGAACGACAGAGTACCCATTATATAACTTTTTTTGTTAAGATTTAATGAAGTAACGGGCCCATCGAGCCTGATTTAATTCTTCCAGAGAAAAAAACTCAAGTACATTTCAGCCCTTGTGGCAAGCAAAATATTAATATCAGTAACCTTCCGACGGAGTTGTGACTAGTGGTGGTGTGACCAAATAAAGTCCTATACTGAGAGAAGGCAGTTACCTGACATTCCTAATTACTAGAAACATAAGCTATTGACACTGTGCTCGCTGTTAACGCTCGTGCCTGGACAATTTTAATGTGACAGAACCAGATATCCTGAAATAAGTATAACCAAGAAAACGTTCCCTCAAGTAGTGAATTCAACCCGTCTTTTTGGAACTGGGGTTCTCTTGGCCAAGACTACCATCGGAGAGTCTGTATGTGCATGTCCTAAAAATTGTGTTTCCAGAAGTTGCTACCAAAGCTGTAAGTACGAATGAAAGCACGTGATCACGGCTGACTGAATAGAGTGAATGCAGGACTGAGTGATTCCTTTATTGTTGTATTTTGGCACCCATTTTGCTGTCTTAAATTTCTTTATGCAAGTTTGTTTTGTTGCTAACAATATTTTTCCTTAGGATAGATCAGAGTATCCAAATCTGTTCATACCTTTAAAGAGAAATCTTAGACTAAATCATTTGTATCCTTGACTCTTTGGGGCTATCACTTTTCTTCTAACAGGACTGTGGGCTATACGTCGAGTGAAAAGATCATACCATCGGGTCTATCATTCTTGTAGCAATTTATTGACTTTATGACTATTTGTATATGTTTGATGTAATTTTATATGTTGTGATGGAAGTTTATTTTGATAATTGAACTTCACAATTAAACTTAATCAGTGTGGCGGTCAGTTCGTTCCCAAATATCTATATTTTCATTGTCATAGGTTCACGTGTTGTGCGTCTATTGTCGTCACTTATGTGTGTGGGTATGTGAGGACATATATATTAATATATATTATATTAGATTTGTCTGACTAATCTAACTCTGTTGTAGATGATAGGCTGACTGACAGAAGCTTCTCGAGTGTCAGAGACAGAATCTACTATATTTCCTCCACCTCACTCGTGAAATCTATTTCTATTTTTTTCACCTCCCACTGAGCTATCGATTATTTCTATGTCTATTTAGAAGGGACCAAACTAAGTCTTAATCACCTATCACAAATCTACGACACTTCGCTCAGTACAGAACTAACGAATATCAGGCATGACATTGCATATTTGTCAGATTTATTCACAAAGTTTAACGAAATAAATCTACAACTGCAAGGAAATGATATTAATCTGATAAAAGTCAAATCTGTCGTCTCCACGTTTCTGGCCAAATTAACGCTATTCACACGTAAAATTGGCCGTCGCGAGTTAATCCAATTTCCCAGCCTCTTAGAGTTGGAAGAGAAAGACAAAATACCAGAGGATAATCTTCAAGTATATTGTGCACATCTAGATATGCTGCATAAAGACATGTCTCAGAGGTTTCAGGATCTTCTTTTGATCACGATTCCAGACTGGATAATAAATCCATTCCTGGACGCGTGCAGTGAGGAACTAGGAATTGTGGAAGAAGAACTGATATCGCTACAAAATGACGTTGAGCTTAAGCCAATGTTCAAGAAATCATATCAAGACTTTTGGTTGCAGAAAGAAATCTCTGAACGCTACCCGGCAGTGTGGGGAAAGGTTAAGATGTTCTGTATTGCTTTTCCAACATCGTATTTAGTAGAGCGTGGTTTCAGCGCGGTTGTCCAACTCCTTTCAAAACAGAGAAACAGACTGCAGATTACTCAACGTGGGGATCTGAGACTCTTTCTAAGTAACTTTCAGCCTGATGTTGAGAAGCTGATATCACTACACCAGGCACATCCATCTCACTGAAGTTAAAAATGAAGTAAGTTTGTTACTAATTGACTTTCGCATACTGCTATTTACAGCATTAAGTAATTAAGTTTTTCTTTTTAAATTAAGTTAATAAATAAGCGTATCTGTAGCTTTATATTAGAATGTGATAAATTGAGCAATTAGTTGTTACTGTTGTATTAACAGTTGCTCTTATTTTTCGCTCTTTACATTTTTTTATGTAATGTTGGGAAATTCGGGGGGGGGGGGGGGCGGGGGACATGCCCTGGGAGCCAAGGGGGCGGTGACCCAAAAATGTTTGGGAAACACTGAATTAGACGTCTAAGAGTGTACGAATAAGAATTCTTTTTTCATATGACCATTTTATAGAAGAACTGATGGAGCCGCGCTGGTGTAATGGTTACCATATTGCGCTGGCGATCAGGTGTTCAAGGTTCAAGTCCGGGCGTGAGCATTTGAAAGAGTGTCATCGACTGGGATTTTGACTGAATAACATGAACGGCTCCTGAGATTGGTTTATTATGGTTGGGAAGGAGCGAAGCTCCTGACCGGGTTGAAAGGAAAGTCCACAGGCTCCCCAGCCTAGCAATGACATGTCATTGGGCCGAAGGGCTGAAAGCCCAAGTGCCGCTGGTTTTAAAAAAAAAATAGAAGAACTGAATGTAAATTATCTCAAGTGATGCAGATTTTCTAGTAATGTTGTACTCGGAATTAATGCAGCTTTTGAGATTAGTCAGTCAGGACATTTAGTCTTTCTGAGGTTTTGATAGACACTTGCAACTATGCTACTAGCAAATAACTTGACACAAAATTTTTGGCTTAGTTAAATTACTTTTTAAAACTTTAAAAGATGCAGAAATAAAAATTAAAAATGGAAACACTTGCATTTGAACAGTATTACCGTAAGTGTCTCGAAGAAAATGGTCTAGTCTTATTAACTGCTTTCGTCATAGGCTACTGTTTTCCATATCCGTGTTTCAATTCTAGCCTACCGGTAGCGTACCGTATGTTTGGGGGTCGATTGATACGACGAGTATTTGTCTAAACCAGAATTTTGAGCTAACAATCTTGAGGTCGACATACACGCCATATCGACTTATACGTCGCTATTTACAACACCCTTAGCCTTGAAACAATTCCAACAACATTCCTTACTGCTACAATTATGAAAAGAAAAAAAAAATTATATTTTAGGACGACGTCCGCTGTCCCGTTCTATGGCTTCTTGCGAAATTCAATTCCTAGTAGGTTTCCTACATTGGTCAGAAAATGAATTTCTATGCAATTAACTTTCTGCAGCATGAAGGGTTCTTTTAATTTATAATGTTTCGTGTTACATGCATAAGGACTTTGTGGAGTCCAAACGGCAATGACGTAAAAGGCATATTTATACTTATCCATGGTGATTCGAAGTCTCCATACATAGGGAATAATGTTTCTTTTTTCTGTTATTAGGTACCCTTCTAATAATGCCTTTGTCTAACGAAGAGAGTATAGAAATCATTCTCATGGCCGGATCAATAGAGCATGTTTTGCTAATAAAGTGACGGTTTGTTACAAGAGTGACCATTTTCTTATGTATGGAGACTTTTGAATCACATGTTTTGTGAAGAAAGTGACAATTTATTTTAAAAAGTGACAATTTCCGTATGTATGGAGACTTTCGAATCACATGTTTTGTGAAGAAAGTGACATTTTTTTTTTTTTTTTTTTAATAACAATTTTCCCTATGTATGCAGACTTTTTAATCACCCTGCACAGACGTGGTATATAAGCGGTCAGATTGTTAATTTTGTCACTTGAGTATGAAGTACTGTCACTGAATTTACATCATTTCATATGCGGTCTCCTCAACAAGACAAGGCTCTAAGTGATCTCCAAAAATTAGAAACTTCAAGTCAAATGTAAAGATGCTTCTACTGTATAGCTGTGAAACGTGGAGAACAACACAAATGACAGCCAGAAAGATACAGACTTTCATAAATGGGTGCTTGCGCAGAATAGGAGGACTGATGTGGTGGGACAAGATCCCCAAAGTCCAACTGATGGATAGAACCAGACAAACACCTGTGGAGCACAGGGCCACACATTCAGAAAGCCAGTTGATAGAATTACAAGGCAGTACCAATATAAGAATCACCAGTGTAAGATAAAAAGAGGCCCAGCTTTATTATGTGGGGGTTCCTTTACTCGCTGCCTTTGCCTTCCATAACTCAAGAGCAGAGTCAGGTACATTTTTACAGCTGGGTATAATGAAGCGTGACGCTTCCAGGTTTACGTTTCGGAACCTGGGAACTTCGCCGCCGGAGGACAATGCTTTAACCGATGAGACAATCGGACATTCAATTAGATGTATCTGTGACGAAATGGACGACCTCTATCGATCTTTGGGTCTCTCCGGCAGTATCGGTACATTTGTTTTACTGATTTTTATTATGTGCTGTCAATTATCGCACTTTTCTTTTTCTCTTTCTTTCTTTCCTCGTTATTCTCTGCTAAGTAGCAGATATTTGATTTTAATCAAATCACCCTGTAGGTAATAAATATCACATTTGCAAGGAGCGACTGATATGATACATCACATTTGCTTGACGCTACCCAGATTTGTTGGTTATAGGCGCGGCAGATTAAAACGTACATCGGTTAGCGTAATCGGCTTAAATCCCCGATAAGACATGGAGTTTGCGCACTCATACGACAGATAACGAGATTACTGTCTGTGTCACACATGTGGGCAAACAAGTGTGATATAATCGCTTCCGGTCACTTGGTTAAAAGTAATCATGGATTTATTACATTTTAGACAATATGAGTCAACAAATGTGTTTGTGAGAGTGTATGCAAGACATCATATTACCATATATGGGAGACGTGGCCTTTTGCAACATTTTTCCATGTAGGAAATATTTTGAAAGTGCCACACCCGACATGTTTGAAATGATTGAATCTTTCTGATTAGATTCATAACAACATTGAGGGGGAATATAGGCTGACTATTTTCGCAGTTTTATCTCACTGTGAATTTCAAGCTCGCCAAGACACCAGACCTCGCCAGAGTGAAGAATAGATTCATAATTCCTATTTGTTAACCGGACCTTTTATTGGAGAACCAGATAAGACATACAAAAGCATAGGAAATCTCTACATTTTAATAAGGAACACGGGGATTAGGAAACTGAAAAACAAGGAGTCAGAGGGGGTCATGTATTGTAAAATTAAAGACATCCCAGACGTCTCTTTTATTCATCTGAGCAAACAAGTCTGTAGCCATGATTGGCGTAAGTTGTGATTTACATTTCATATTTTATTACTAACATGTGAACTAACATATATATGTGTATATTACCATGTGAAGTTTAATGTGTGAAACTCGCTATTGGATGTCAAAGTCATTTGGGGCTAGCAACCACAGTATCTAGAATGATGATTCATGAACCACCACTGCTAGGACTGGTGATTGCTTCTTTATTGATAGTTTCGTAAAGAGAACTAAAAGCATAAAGTAGTTCCAGGTTCCCTATGGAGCAGGGACGGAAAGATGAAAAGAAATGATGTACATTCTAAGTATAATACTTACATTTTCAAAGCAGTGTAAATGTCCGTATAAACATATTCACTTTAAAATTAATGTAAGTGTTGCGGTAATTTTGCCTGTATTATAGACGTCAACCTGTTTCATACTTTTTGATGGTCTAAGAGAGAGAACTGTCTATTAACTTTTCAGTGACAGGTGTGATTAGTGGTTATCTTCCCCTTGTCTTATTCCCCTATCCTTATAAGGATCGATGTTGACCTGTTTCGGGGAAATGTCTTAAATAGTTGTCATGTCTTAAGTCGCTATTCACATGACCATATAAGGAGCGGTTTTGCCTCTTGTTTCGGGGAAACGCCCTGGTCTGTATTAGCTTTACTCAGGACTGTGCTTATTGCACATGCGCAGGTTTTTGCGTGCAGATCGAGAGACACTTCCGATCTGGGCATTGTATCTGGGTTTCTGTGCGGACAAGAGGTCCGGAGATTTTCTCTGCCATTATTACGGGGAAATGAAGTCCTTTGTGTGACTGTTTGTAGCAAAGTTTGATTTGCTGGGGAGGTTATGATGGTATCCTAAAAGAATGAAATCCGTGTCTGTATTAACCGTGTGAGGTCAAGCACATGTAGGCCCCTGACTCTATAAATGATGATGATGAATTATGTGCAGGGAACCTAACGCTACCTCCCTAGATCTCACACGGTCACTATTTTGGCTCTAGTGTCTGGTGTACCTAGTGTCTAGGGGAGAAATGAAATGATGGTACACAACACAAACACACTTTAATTTCCTATGAGGAAGTGAATAAAACTAGTGGTTTAGTTTTTCTTTGAAATGAATATTTTTTCTGTACAATTTAATCTGCCTGTCCAGCCATATCTTTTGGACACGTCTTTGAAAATGAGGACAAGATAGTTTACAGAAAAGATCAACTAAAATATCTGGACTCTTTGTCCACTAACTATAAAGTTAATATATATATATATCTTTCCTGTTGGAATGTTCACAGCTTACACTTTATTCATCTAAGAGGGAGAGTCACTGTGTATGAGGGGCTGTAGTTTCATCATACCCCATAAACTTCCTGAGTATGATTTGAAATACCAGTGTTTATTAAACGAAAGTGTCAGATATACCATGATGCTTAACACATCACCTGGGATTCCTTGAAGAATGATAATACAGTATGAAGTTACAGAAAATCTCAATCTCGCAAAATGCCCAAGCTCCTCCCGTTATCTTTTGACAGCATAAACGAATGGTCGGAGACTTGATGGCTTTATTCTCTCTCAGCAGGTTTCCTGTTACCAGCTGGCAACAGGAAATAAAACTTCTGCAACAAAAGGACACCCTGGTCTTTTATAACTGATCACTTCTTATATTTATTATTTTCCTACTGTGCTATGGGGTCAGCCTCGCGTGCATTACAGGTGCACTCGCCCCTAATTTTACATGACTCCCACCTTGCTGTGACCATACCTCAGGTCCCTATGGCAGATACGCCACTGTACGTTTACATAGTTTTCCTCAATAAAATAATGTGGAGTAACCACATTTCCTTTGGTATGTTTTTCTCTTCTTTTCTTTTTTAATAATAAATGCTTCAGGCCTGTTGAACAGTGTTCATGGAACACAGAGGCTTACTAATATTCTAATGCAATAATATTAAAACACAATCATGACAACATACATCAGTTAGATACATTTCAATGTGAGGACTCAACAATGTCTGCTCCCGGCACGTCCTTCACTTTTCCCAATAGCAGTATCTAACTTTGGCAGGGGGATTAAACATATTAAATTCATAAAGCGTTCTTACCACAAATATCAAGAAATATAAACAAATGACGCTGACTTGCAAAGAAGTGGCCTCAGTTTCTTCTGCACTGTCCAGACTGTGAATACTTCTTTATTTAATTTTACAATTAACACAGCTGATCTCAGCGTATTTGAATGAAAAGTTTTGTTCAACTGGCACTGAATAATGAAAGCCTTTTGCTAATATTTATTAGCACTGGCCAATCGAAAGCTTGCGACTACAAGAATTCAAATGTAGTTTTTTAAAAAAAAAATAATTCCAAACAAAATCTGCGTCTGGTAGTCGATTGGCCAGCCTGCCGTAGTTATGCCAATACAAAAAGATGTTTAGTTTACATTTTCCTACCGCTCCCCTTTCCTCCTATACTCTTGTCACCCAAGCGAATTTGAATTTACCTCAATGCCTCTTTTCTAAGCTGCCGTCCCCACTAACGTTATGAAAAAACAAGCAGGAACAACAGTCTGTCTGGTCGCGCGTCCGTAATCATTTAATATTTTCTCAATAACTTGGCTAATACTTGGACTACCATATTATTTAAGACATATTCTTGCTCAGTGGACTTTAAGCTATACTACCATATGATTTTTATGGTCAGTTCCATTATGGTTTAGATTTTCAATTTTGTCACTGTCAATCGTCAAATAAAAATTTTACACAAGACGGCCATCTTTTCCCCCCTTCATCTCTCGCTATCATGTATTTTCAAATAACCCAACTTGTTTTTGTGACGTCACAACTACACTACGCGTCGAGAATTTGAACTGTCTGTGTGTGTATATCCGTTAGCTTTGCCACAGCGTGTATATACTATTAGTCTCGCGTGCAGAACGACGCGGGTTTTGGCATGCGTTGGTAGCATTTTGCGTTAATGTATTACAGTCGTCTCGTTATTGCTACTTAGAAAAAGTCCAAAAGACTACCAAATTTTTCGTTACTGTTGACAGATTACGTTACTTCAGACAGCAGTTTGGCGTTACATTTCTAACAAATCGTTAATTATAAGGCTAGGCTGCATTGTGTATGCAACAGATCTGGCAAAATGTTAAATATTAGTAGTACGTTTTCGAAACCGAAACTAAAACGCGTGTTAGATTTTTACCGTGGGATCGTTCTATAGGCTTTAGCACTGCACAAAAGACAGTGTTGCTGGCGTCGAAGATGCCAACCGTCAGACACAATCGGGCGGGTTTATTTATTATCATTTTATGACTAAAATCTTACTGAAATGAGAGATTATTCTCGCTGATTTTACTACACAGTTATGTCAGTGATTCGTCCCCAAGTTTATTCTGTACGCCAAGGATGGCAAGTGTTGTGTTTGGTGATTTTCTAGGATGCTGCCAAGGTAATATGTACACTTTAATCCTCTCGTATGCCTTGATATGCAGACTAGGTGCCGTCTGCACATAAGAACGATTGATATTTTTGAGGCGACATTTTTGAGTAGAGTTCACAGATGATATGATAGACAGAGCATACTATTTGTGCTCCATACAGAAACCAAGACTATACGTCTTATTGTTGAATAGAAGCCCAGCGAAGATTGTACTGTTTGGTACCCGCTATTCAGGCGGTATGTTTGGCATAGATGGATATGCCTTGCTTATGAGAAATAACACAAAGGTTACCTTGTTATAGAGGCCCGCTACTTGCGGCCTGATTCTGTCGCCATAGAGGCCCGCCTTTCGTGGCCTATATTCTTCACCAGAAGAAGTACCTGGCGTGTGATGCCAGAAGAGCCATAAACTTTTGTTAAGCAATTGAGAGTCCGCCCTTTTCGTGCGGCATATTTGCTGGAGGTACCTGACGCGCTTAGTCAGGGGTACCTGAGCTTCAGTATGAGCAGAACGTAGACTGACAGACCATTTTCATTAGCATCCTGATGTATGAGCTGATCAAGATTTGTGATGCCAGATGTTTTCTCCATTACCATGTATGTGATGTCCCTGATCCATGTGCAATTGACTGTGCTGTTGATGTCACCGTATGTCTCGTAATAAATTGTTGAAAAGGTCATCAGTATTACCAACGTTTACTGACTTCTACATGTGGTTGAGTGGGTGCATTGTGAACTTGTCCAAGAGCCTATACGCATTCGTGTCCACCATCTTATCTGATGTCTACTCACCCACACATCATGTCAACCCACACACTTCTACGAGCACTACGCACTTGAGAGCCTGTATGGTGTTTGAGAGAGAGTCAACATTACACCCTGTCAGCGCCTCAACGCTTGGTGACCCAAATATACACCACAACATTGTACTGTCCAGGTTTGACCTCCTACATTCAGCGTTAACATTCGGTGGCTACAAACTACTAGTAACAGTAAGTTTTTAAGTTTTAAACAAGTGTAAATGTCTATGTGAAAATGTTCATTTTAAATTAATTGAAGTTTCAAACTTTTCCACAAGTGTAAATGTAAAACATATTATATTTGTACGTTTAACCTTTTCATTTAAATGTAATGTAAAGCTAAAGCTTTTCAGTTTAAATGTAAATGAAGTTTTATCCCGAGGAATTTAATTTAATTCTCATCGAGGATAAATTCTGATATGGGATGGTAGAATAGAAGAGGGTGGGGGGCAAATAAATGTGTTGGGAAAACGCCATACTCAGAAGAGCGTTTCGTTTCTATTTCTATTACCAGTTATTGGTGGTACCAGCAGAAAGTACTATCTCTGGAACCAAGTGGAGAAAAGTGGACTGACGTTTTTGCGAGACGCCATCATAAGAGGGTCCTATAGACAGACGCAGAACCAACTTAGCCGTTACTCCTTGAACGTTCTGGGAACGTGCGGCGCCTGAACTTTGACCAGAGACGAGCGAGAGCAGAGTGAAAGGAACTGACCCAGCGGGAGAAGAAACTACCATTGGCAGCTAAGTGAAAATATCCGCTGCCAAAAGTGACCTCCTTTATTCAGTTAAATCCCATCCAGGTGATGAAACCTTTTCCATTACTATTCAAATTATTTTCCAACTGTTACAAATTAAAGTGATTATTAAATTTTTGTTATTTGTAATGTTACAAGTTTAACTTCGATTCATTCCTTTTAAATGTACTACATGTTTGTCTCAGTCAAAGTTACTAAACACACACTCTAAACAGATCTATATATATATATATATTATAATAATAATTCCACTGTTGGACCACTACTGCAAAGCAGGGGAGGTAATACCGTCAAAGCATCAAATTGTAAATCACTCTTTTCCTTGTAAAGATTCTCTGTTGAAATAAAGCTGAATTTATGTTGCACAATTATTTAGTGATAGAGGGGGACAGAGGGGGATAGGGGGATTTAGGAATGGTTAAAAGGAATGGCGTCCGCCTCGAATTCTAAAGGTACCGGGTTCGATTCCCAGTAGAGGGAATAACATTTATGGATATTTTTTTCAGAACCAGTGGTACTAATGATGTTATACTCCTCCTGGTCTCCTATGTAGTGAGATAGAATGCCTAGTCTTCTCGGATAAGGGCGAAACAATAGGATGTCCCGTGTGCACGTTGCGCACGTTAAAAATCCCACGTCAACTGGAAATCGTAAAGAGTAGGTTATAGGGCCGCTGCCCGGGCAAAATTTAAAAAATTAGAAACTTACCCACCACAAAAATATTTATTGTATGTGTGATTCCTATATACACACATCGCAATTCTCGCCGGTGCTATGGAGTTTGTGCACTATGCTGAGATCCTCCTTGTGTGCTCTAAGCGAGGAGATCAAAACACTGATGGAGTTGTCCGTGTACAATAAAGATTATCTTTAAAACTAAAGCCATGTAATGAAAAAATTAAATAAATCGGACTATTAATTACACTGAAATAGTGGAAAGGGGGGGGGGGGAGGGGAGGAAAGACGGAAATATCATGAAAGATTGGTCAAATCTTTCCCCTACTCTCCCCTACACAGATAGAACTGTCAGCAGCAAAAGGAAAATTGTAAACAACATCAGAGTGGAAACATCATTATCCTCACCTCTCAGCTCCCCAAGAAGCATAGGCCTTCAACAAACATGTGCCACGTCTTCCTGTCCAGTGCTATCAGCTCAAGATCTTTCCTTTCTTCATTTCCTTCATGTCTGTCACCAGTCCTCTTCTCCGTGTCACGATATGCGAGTAAGCCGACATTTTGATTCTAAAAACCTATTGTTCGCTACAGCCGCGCTCTTCTGAACCCATGGGAAAGCACCCCATTTTGCATGGACTGTGTACATAACAAGGAGACAGTAGTACAAAAGATCACTCAGGAACAATTAAAAAGAAGTCGCCAATACGGTTCGGTTGTGTGTACACAACGGCAGTAACACAAACGTATAATTTTGCTTAGTAACAGAGCATAAAGGAAGATCATAGTCGGATCGGCGAAAAGCAGGTAGAGTGAGTATTTCGCTGTCAATTTCCCACGGAACAGGCAATGTAATATTGGAGTAAGTGAGACATATCGTCTGGACTAAAATAAATATGAAAGAAGACATTGCAAAAAGATGAGAAACACTTCACAAGACATCAGAAGACTACAGAAGGGAGAGCACCGATTGCTGGAGGCCATATTTTCAACATATAAGCCAGGGAAAACTATCTTTCGGCATTACTGGAGAAAAGTAATCCGCCAGCCCTACTTGAGTAACCGTTCAGTTTTACACAGTGTGAGTTCTGGAGTGCCAAGAATAGCACGAGTGTTCAACAATTCTATATACGGAACCAAGGTTAGTGTATTATAATTGTAAATTATTAACATACATCCATCCTAGTTTCTGTAAACATATATTTTTTTCCATAAATATGAACACTGTAAATACCTGCCATTCTGCTTATACTATTACTTCTTACAGTACCATTTAAACGTTGCAATGAACACAGTGGAGAGACGGAGTATATTTATAAGATTGCACAGCCATTCTAATTTCAGTTAAATATATTTTCCATAAATATACCACTATAAATACCAGTCACTTTTTTCTCACAATATTACTTTTTACACTACCATATAAACGGTGCATTAAACACAGCGCAGAGATTCATTATATTTATAAGATTGCACACACAGGCTTCAACAGACATTAAAACACGCACACACCAAATGCGTAGCATACCCTTTCGGGGTACTTATGAGGCTTTATTATTTCATCCATCTCAGTGGTAAAGACAAGAACAGGAAGATTTAAGATAACTTCGTCTGTCGTCTTATTACCCTGGCTGGCGTTGTGGGAAGAGCTATAAAGAGTAGGGCCAAGTAGATATACCACTACGACACTGTTCTCGATACTGCAGACATTCATAGCCAATACCGCGCTATCTAATGCAACATAGGTTGCACGTCGCATACACCGAGTACATACAGATATCAACGGCCTCACCCTACAGAATTAAACGGGAGTTGAAGACAGATTTTGCCAGGGGCAAACGGAACGTTCTTTCAAACAACCACCCAAATATTATGGATCAGAAGTTACACAGTAACGGACGATTTTTACAAGAAGCTACCCACGAAAATTATGGATCAGAAGTTACACAGTAACGGACGATTTTACAAAGTAACCTGCCACGCCAACATATAACCATATGTATATATATATATATATATATATATATATATATATATATATATATATATATATATATATATATATATATATATATATATATATATATATCAAGTGCCACTTTCACGACGCCATCACACCAAGCTGACCACTAACTACAACAAAAAGATCCGGTCGCCTAGTTATTTCGTTCAAGACAAGCTACGAACATATCTACTGAGTATTGCGTTACATTGTCAAATCTTGCATTGTGAAGAGAAACAAAAGATACGGCCATCGACACCTCCCGGACGGTGTTGTCCGAACAGGGCCATTATAATCTCCATGAAGACAGACGAAAGACTGGCTCATTGTGTACGAACGACCAAGCAGCCTTGTTGACATTCAGAAATAGAGCAAGAACCAAGATATCCTTTTTCGGTTCAGGCAGTCGATAACTTAGTAGTTTAGGATTAGACTTCATGCACCATCATCATGATCACTTAGTATAGAAGTAAGATTAGATTGTGTATTTTATGTATTAATTATCACTTTCTCTTCTAGGTATAGTTATATTTAATTGTCATTGTATTTGTATTATTTTATTTGGTTGTAGTGCTACATATAAGTAATTCAATAAATGTTGTAATAGTGTTTGCGTTACCAACACACGTTACTTACATACTTAGATAAGGAAAGAAAGTGTGCGAGAGAGACATACAGTTCTTCCTTTCTTACTCTTCTGTTCACTTAGGGCGAAGGAGGGATTGGGGGCTAACGAGCTATAGGAGAGAACAGATAGATTAGTAGAAGTGAAAGTGTCACGGGATTCTGAATCACTGAGACTGTATCGTGGGAACTTATCCCACTTTCTCAAATTCGCCTCCCTCTGCCTCTACAGTCTATCTTTACCCGGTTGCCAGATAAGTCTGAGCCATTGATAAATCATGTGCAACCAAGATTAACTCTCTCTGGTTAATCCTTGGGTTAACCATGTGACACTCCGTAAGCAGAAACAGAAGTACTGAAAAAAAGCAGCAGATGTCTTAATGGCGGAGAAGAGCACTGAGAGACGAGTAGTGTTTTTCACATTTGCACTTTCAGTCTTCTTTTTTGATCCTTAGCCACCAGCTGTCAAAGCAGTCAGTGGTCATCACGCCTGGTGGCGTCTTGTAGCAGCTGCACTTTGTGGTAAAGTGGGATGATATAAATATTTATAGGGGACTTAGTGTACTGACTGAGATCAGCTGTGAAGGTATCTGTATCTAATAGTGTGGTGTATTACAGATGACCTTACTTGCTACCACATTTATACCTCAGTCAGACCTATTCTGGAATATTGTGATGACTACGTTGAATGTCTAGGGTTATGAAAATGATGAAGTGTAAGTCACAACAACAACAGACAGATAAACAATTTAATTTATTCCACAACACTTTACAACACTGTGACACTCACACACATATAACACTCTATAAGACTATCTTAAATGAGTCAAGTGTTAAAGTTTAAAAATATATGTATTAATTCCTTTCAATAATAGATATCCTGATTCAACTACACAGTGAACCAGGAATCACAATCAAATGTAATTACAAGTATTATGTACACAGTTTATATATATGAACTTTGTATTGACATAGTTTATTATTATTATTCTATGTGTGTAAGTTGTGCAGTAGTAATATGAGGTAATACTGGTTTTGTTTTTCAAGCTAGGTTGTTGTTTGTCATCATGACTTCAAGTGTTTGCTTATGGTGGAAATAGTATTGGGAAAAGTTTACAGTTCCTGTCATTTGAAACAATTTATTGTCCCTCTTTATTTAATATATTGTCAATTTTAGAGGGGGGCACATAAAATTGAGCTGCTCTGGCCACATAATCTTATCTTCTGTGAGGGCGGCAGGAAACAGTCTCCTCTGCTAGCTTGCTTCACCGTGTTCTTGAGACACCTCACAGGTCGCTATCTGGACCAAGGGGTATGCTATCAGCCTCTGGATTCAGCAAAACTCAGACCAGGTGCTGCTTCAATAAGTTAGGACCACGGTCCCTGAAACAAGAAGGTTGTACCTCCTACTTCAGAACTAATTTATAATCTATTTCCACACTGAACACAATACATAACAAACACTGAGTTCAGAGCGGTAGGCCAACTGCTAGCTTCATCTGAAACAATTTACACCAGTATTCTTCTCCTTAATGGTTACTACGCCTCTGCAATTCCAGCATTAGTTCCTTCTAGTCAATAAGATAGGTGTCAGTGTACTATTTGGGGATCCCATGCAGATATACTTCTCTCCGACAAGTTTTGTTCAGGTTGGAGCAATATCTAGGCTTTGCCTCATGTTTGCTACTGAACCACACACATATACAGACATAAATTATCAATTCACATTCAATTTTCATCAAAAAGATATCAAATATGTCAATCTTACCACAATTCATGGAAATAACAAACAAATACGTTGACTGGCGATGAATTATGGCACAAATTCCGATCTGCCTCTGTCCCAGGCTTTTATTTAGAAAAATATGAGCTGGATCTCAACGCACTGTTTCTTAGTAAGTTTATTCTAAAATGTGGCACTGAACAGACGCTCCTAATTGACTATATCAGCGGGTCTAGCCAATAGGACCATGTTTACACAAGCTTTTGAAAAAATTTACCCTTCCTTCGTTTCCCCTAACAACCAAAATTAGTATTTGCAGTCCGACTAATCGTGTTTCGTCTTACATATACTTCCCGCCAATCAAATGGGATTTAACATGTTGGCCTATTTCCCATAAAATGGTGGTTTCAAAACATGCCACTGTGCGATTATGATTTGGTGCTGTCAGACACCCTCACTATTTTCTTTTGGCTATAATTTGTTAATTCCTAGACTATTTGCGTAACACTTAACATATTCTTTGTCAGCAAGTCCTAAGGAACCCAAATATATAAATTTAATGGAGCTAAGTGGCTGCGTTCAAAATATGCATTTTCTTCTACCTCCCGTTCACTTCGATACGATGTGGTGTCTCGGTACTGTCAGGCTTTCAGACATAAAACAGTATAATGTCATGTTTACTAATAAGCATTAAACAATTTTTAAAACCTAACCCTCGTATTGGTAGTGTTTTTTATCACTGTCTATTTGAAAAAAAGTTAGTGCTTCATGCTTTACGCTTGGGGGTGGCATTAATTTTATATCGCGAGACGCGTGTTAGTGTTGCATACGTTCCTCCGTTCAGCCCTCTCTCTCTCTCTACCCTAAGTTCATCTGTCTTTTCATTACGCAGTGTATAAAATGAAATTAATGCTAGTATTAATCTAGGTCATTAATCAGCTTGCGTATCTCAAGGTTTTCTAAGAAATACAGTACACGTTTTATTGTTAGAAAGGCGTGTATGCTGCTATAGGCTTTACTATCAAACGTGAAAGCGTTACAATTTTCAGACGAAGTAGAAAAAAAGGGGGGGGGGGGATCTCGAGTACAGTCATTGTGACAGCACTGTTCTTTACCATTCTTCTTTCCCTTTTATTGAATTTATGTGTTAGGCTTTACATTTACCTTTTAATTTATATATGTGGATTTAGAATGTTTCACGACACACTTTCAGTAATAACAGATTAAAGTCCTAACGAGGTATGAACGTACTGAGAGACAAGTAGTGTTTTTCACAAATACACTTTCAGTAATTATAACATATTCAGGAGTCAAAGTAACACGGATCTAAATGCCCTAATTGCAAGAATCTCCAAACTATGCCGGTAATTCAAAATAGTTCTGATACAGTTAATCCCTTTCTCTCTGTGAACGATGAGACTGACAGACTGGCAAAGGAGAGTTGACATCTACCTCACACTGATACAAGCGTAACACATGAATAGGCCAAGAGACTTGATTAGAGTAGATACAGGTACAAGCAGGAAAAAGATATCAGCTACCATAAAAACGATGCCTATAACCAGCTTCCCAGGTAGTACCCAGGGGTCACTTAGCAGACACAGAAAGTATAAAATTACTGCTCCCTCATGCGAATAAGAGGCGAATCATATATATATAACATCCCAGCTTTTTCTGTCAGTGCGGAACGCTAAGGGATGCAACTGTGGTTGAAAGTTAGACATTAATTGTATTGTTTCCCCTTATATGTACTCTCCAGAAAATAGTTACACTTACCAAAGAAGAATGCGCAAATGACGGTGTGCACAAAAATATTTATATAATGTGTGATCCCGAATACACACATTGGGATCCTCGCAGCTGCTACGTAGTTCATGTACTGTGGTGATGCACAGTGGTTTTTAAAAATACTTTTGAATAAGTAAAATTACCGTTAGGTGTTGGTGCTTTTGAATGTAATGCCCGTCTTATGACGGGCTTTTACACTCGTAATGTATGGTTGTGCATGGAACTAACAATCTCATCATGCCAAACACATAGCTACAAAACCAAACTCTGCAAGAATGTATTGGTGAAGGCTTCCTACAAGAGATCCAGCTGCGAGGGTTGTTCCATGCTTTTCATAAAGAGAGACACTGAATAGGATGAATGAATATTAATACCAGCTCAACAGAAGAGAATAAGTGATAGCCTTCAGACTTGGCACAGGCCACACCAGACTACGATACCATATGTTCAAAAGAACTAAAGATAAGAACTACTGATGAATGTAGCTTTCATCAGTAGTTCCTATGTTCTTCTTCAATTGTCATGCCTGACGGCCAAGGTGATCATGTCTCTCCACAAATTCCTGTCCCGAGTACTGTTTATCAATTCTGTTGTTGGTTTTTTTGCCATGCCATGATGTCAAACTGTCTAGAATCTTCGTCGGTGTGTCCTCTTTATTCCTTTTAATCTGTCTTATTGTCAAGTTATGGTATCAGACTCACAATCCATGCTTCGGAAGGTTCAAAGTGGATGGCTCCAGCATGAATGGAAAACCTTCATAGAAGCCTTGAATCTTCAGGAAGTGGTGTGAACTGTTGTCCTAGTCATGCAGGGGTACGCGACAATGAAAGTGCTGACAGATTAGCTTCAAGAGCTCTCATAGAAGGTGCATTAGATGTGGATAAGGGGAAGATAATGAGGACAATTAAAGATCGCCAATTAGAGAATGACACTGCAATCGATGAGTCATGAAATCTAAGACTGCAGGAATTGGACATCAAATGTAAAATCAGCAGGGATGGACGTATGAGAGGACGCATCCGCCGTGTATATAACCAGCGCACAACATGAACAATTAGCATTCATACCCTTCGACATTTGCTGAGGGAGACTATGGGTTTGCACGGAGTGCAGTGACGTCGATTCTGATCAACAATAAC
This sequence comes from Oreohelix idahoensis, assembly GCA_024509875.1. Taxonomy (NCBI): domain Eukaryota; kingdom Metazoa; phylum Mollusca; class Gastropoda; order Stylommatophora; family Oreohelicidae; genus Oreohelix; species Oreohelix idahoensis. The sequence goes on from JAMPIV010007058.1 coordinate 71,913, forward strand.
AATTGTCAAGATGTAATCCACCTGTCTTCTTCTCCTAACATGACCGAAGAAAGTGGATTGTCGTCTTCTAAAGTGAGTCACAAGCTTATTTGCTCGATGTCTTCTTTGAGAACATCCTAATTACTCTCTAAAGCTGTCCATGGTATTTTTAACGACATTCTGTAAAAACCACATCTCTGTGGTATCCAGTGCTTTTTTTTTTTTACTTGTTTACTAATTGTCCACTACTCACTTCTGAATGTCAGACTTTGTTCAATATAACACTGAGGAACTCTCTTTCTTACTTCTACTGACAAAGAATTGTTGCATACTGTCAAGTGCTTGCTGTGTGTACACATTGACAAATATGTATTACATACACACGGAGCGACAAACATGTCTCGTTATTCACAGCTAATGGTTAATTCACTAAACTCCAACACGTAGATACGATATCCGACGACTTTATGTCACAAACTTGAGTATAACACAATAACACAGGCAGACTGCCGCTTTGGCCATAAATCATCACATAAGAAAAGCACAATGTATGATGTGCATAATTAGAACAGCATCTCATGGAACGAATTTCACAATATCTCCATATATTTCCTATTTTTCTCCAATCATTTCGCCTTCACTATCCACGTAATCTCTCTTCGCTCTAATCTCTCTCCAATCCTTTTTCCATACATGACCCTTTTCACACCTGACCAGTCTTCACCCCCACTTCGTTCACAACAACTCAGTCATGCCCGGTGAACTCGACATTAGCGCTTACTGCTACTAATGCATTCATGCCCACAGTCAAACTTAACATTCACTCACTTCAACTCACAACTTACATAAACATATCTAGCTCCCACCGGAGCATGAGTACTGACATTCATTCTATAAACCGTTCGTGACACATACAATACTTTTCATTTTATGGAATACTGCTTTCACATGGGATGTTCTATTCTTTACTTCTGAGGGGCATCTTGCATCCGATATTGTTAACGTTCCTATATACTGAATCTGTTGACACGTGTTAAGGCCGTCTCATTCATTATGACAGGTGTAACTCGGGCACTGCTAAAATGACTACCCAACATTTGCTACGATATAAGTGAGAAAGTGCACTAGGCCGTTAACGTTACCAGCCTATTGTCTCCATTTCTTTCCTTTCTTTTTTTAACTGGTGATAGATTGGGTTATGAAAACATCGACATCACACAACAGAAATGGAATCCAGTCTAACCTGACTAAACAGCTTGATGATCTAGATTTTGCTGATGACATGGCTCTTCTGTCCCATAACCATAATCATATGCAAGACAAAATGAAAATACTCGATGAGAGTCCACAACAACTGGGTCTGAAAATACACAAGGAAAAAACAAAGATAATGAGAATAAATGCAGGTAATGATAACAAGATTGAACTTGAAGAAACACCAATACAAGATGTGGAATCATACACATATCAAGGCAGTAAAATAGACAAAGTTGGAGGGACAGACAATGATATTAAAATAAGAATACAAAAAGCAAGAGGAGCTTTCATTGCATTGGGAAAAATATGGAGATCAAGATAAATCAAGCCCAACAGTAAAATAAGAATCTTCAACTCAAATGTCAAGTCAATCCTACTGTATGGTTCTGAAATATGTAGAACATCAAAAACAACAACCAAAATGCTACAGACTTTCATAAATGGGTGCTTGCATAGATCATTAATGTGGAACTGGAGACGAGTGCAAGTGGAACAGGAAATGAGAAGAAGATGATGGCGATGGATAGGACACACACTGAGGAAACTTGTGGATAGCATTACAAGGCTTTATAAGTATTGGAGAGCCTATTTTTATCCTTGTCGAATTCTAAAGTTTTGATCTAGTTCAATAAGCTGTCTTCGTGCTCTCTCTCTCTCTCTCTCTCTCTCTCTCTCTCTCTCTCTCTCTCTCTCTCTCTCTCTCTCTCTCTCTCTCTCTCTCTCTCTCGCTGAGTGTTATTTTTTTAAACTATTGCACATGCCAGTGGCTCTGCTCTCCCCTATTAGTCAATGTTAAGTCAGTATTTATATTCCTACGTCTGTCTGACGTTTACATTCTGTGTAATCTGTTGACAGGTATATTATTTGATCAAATTCTTGCTGACTGTATTAGTTTAGAATAGCGCGCACGTACGGATGCTTCTAACTTTATTGTAGTTACTAATATCACACGAAACTTAGTGGCCTTTCCTGTATCTTTTTGAGAACCAGTGCAGATGCGGGGTTTTTCAGTCACTTAGTGCGACCTATCAATTAACATCTTTGATACATAATGATCTGCTTGTACTGCAGTAGCCTCCCTACCCACTTTTATTGAAATTGAAAATCTAATTGGTGCAAATAATTGTCGTTCTTAGCAGGGGTCGTGTGGTAAAGTGGGATGATATAAATATTTATAGGGGACTTAGTGTACTGGCTGAGATCAGCTGTGAAGGTATCTGTATCTAATAAGTGTGGTGTATTACAGATGACCTTACTTTGCTACCACATTTAGACCTCAGTCAGAATTATTCTGGAATATTGTGATGACTACGTTGAATGTCTAGGTTTATGAAAGTGATGAAGTGTATGTTCACAACAACCAACAGACAGATAAACAATTTAATTTAATCCACAATACTTTACAACACTGTGATACTCACATACGTAGAACACTCTATAAGACTATCTTAATAAGTCAAGTGTAACTTGTAAAATATGTATTAATTTCTTTCAATAATAGATATCCTGATTCAACTACAAAGTGAACCAGGAATCACAATCAAATGTAATTACAAGTTGTATGTACACAATTTATAGATATGATCTCTGTATTGACATATATTATTATTATTACAATATGTGTGTAAGTTGTGATGTAGTACTATGAGGTAATACTGGCTTTTTCAAGCTAGGTGGTTGTTTATCATCATGACTTCAAGTGTTTGTTTCTGGTGGAAATAGTATTGGAAAAGTTCACAGTTCCTGTCATTTGAAACAAATAAGTGTCCCTCTTTATTTAATATACAGTCAATTTTAGAGGGGGTACACAAGATTGAGCTGCTCTGGCCAACGAATCTTAACTTCTGTGTGGGCGGCAGGAAACAGTCTCCTCTGCTCGCTTGCTTCACCGTATTCTTGAGAAACAACACTGGTCGCTATCTTGACCAAGGAGTATGCTATCAGCCTCTGGATTCAGCAAAACTCAGACCAGGTGCTGCTTTAATAGTTTAGTACCACGGTCCCTGAAACAAGAAGGTAGTACCTCCCTTCAGAACTAATTTATAATCTATTTCCACACTGAAGCACAATACATAACAAACACAGAGTTCAGCGCGGTAGGCCAACTGTTAGCTTCTCATGTAACAGTATACACCAGTATTCCTCTCCCTAATGGTTACAACGCTTCTGCAATTCCAGCATTATTTCCTTCTATTCAATAAGATAGGTGTCATAGTACTATTTGGCAATCCCATGCAGTTATACTCCTCTCCGACAAGTTTTATTCATGGTCGAGCCATATCGAGGTTTTGCCTCTGTTTATTGTTACTGAACCACACACATATAGACATAAATTATCAATTCATATTCAATTTTCATCAACAAGATATCAAATAGGTCTAGCTTACCACAATTCATGGAAATATTAAACAAATACGTTGACTGGCGATGAGTTATGGCACAATTCCGATCTGCCTCTGTCCCAGGCTTTTATTTAGAAAAATATGAGCTGGATCTCAACGCACTTGCTTTTACAAATTGGATTTTCAAAAAGTGGCACTGAACTGATGCTCCTAATTGACTATATTAAATGGTCTAGCCAATGGGACCATGTTTACAAAAGCTTTTGAAAAAATGTACCCTTCCTATCGTTTCTAGTAACAACCAAAATTAGTATTTGCAATCGACTAATCATGTTTAGGCTTACATATTATTCTAGCCAATCAAATCGGATTTAACATGGTGGCCTCATTTTCTTCTAAAACATTGTTCAAACACGCCATTATGAGCAAATATAATCCTGTGTTGTCTGACAACACCACTCTAGTATTATGGCTATAATTTGTTAATTATTAGACTAATTGCTTAACACCTAACATATTCTTTGTCAGCAAGTCCTAAGGCACCCAAATATATAAGTTCAAGGGAGCTAAGTGGCTGCGTTCAAAATATGTATTTTCTAGGATAGTCGTGTATCTGTTTTTTTATTTTTAGAACCGCCACCTGTCCTGCCTTTTCGACTGTTCTGTCAGTATAAAGTCAGGATTTCAGACGTAAAACAGTATTGTGTCATGTTTCCTAATAAGCATTAAACATGTTTCCAAAACCTGACCCTCGTATTGGTAGTGTTTTTTGTCACTGTTTATTTGAAAAAAATTAGTGCTTCATGCCTTTCGCGTGGGGGAGGGTGGCATTAATTTCATATCGCGAGACGGTGGTAGTATTGCATGCGTTCCTCCGTACATCTCTCTCTCTCTCTCTCTTTCTCTCTCTCTCTCTCTATCCTAAGTCCGTCTGTCCTTTTAGGTTAACGTAGTGTGTATAATTTAATTAATGCTAGTATTATATCTGGGTCATTAAGCATCTTGTGTATCTCAAGGTTTTCTAAGAAACACAGTACCAGTTTTATTTTTAGAAACGCGTGTATTTTATACAGTAGGCTTTACTATCAAACGTGAAAGCGTTACAATTATGCAGACGGAGCATAGAAAGGGATTTTCTTGTTTAACTAGCATGACGTACTATAACACAGGCGTACGCTATAGTGACGGCACTGTTCTTTACCAGTCTTCTTTCCTTTTATTGAATTAATTCGTTAGGCTTTACATTTACTTTTTAATTTATATATGTGGATTTAGAATGTCTCACGCCAGGTCGGGAACCCGCGGCTCGCTAACCGCATGCGGCTCTTTGACCCATCTCGTGCGGCTCTTCAAAAAATTGTGTTTATTATTTCTTACTTACTTACTTAGTCGTTCCCCTTCTACCGTGAGGTGTAGAGGTTTGGAAGAGAGAGCGCCAGACTATCCCATCGGCTGTCTTCCTCCTGGCCTGGTTCCATTTTAGTCCTCGGTCCTTCAAAGATTGTCTAATGTTGTCCTCCCAGCGGACTCTGGGTCGTCCTGGGGGTCTGGATCCCTGGCTCTTTGTTTCCCATGCTTGTCGTGGTAGCCAATCTTCTCCAATTCTGCAGTAAATTGTGTTTATTATTTCAGTTATATATAATATATATATATATATATATATATATATATATATATATATATATATATATATATATATATATATATATATATATATATATATATATATATATATATATATAATTGAATGAGGGATACCATGTGATTTTTTTTCATGCGGCTCTTCAATTAAAAAAAATAAATGAAAACAAACTTAAATATTTGGCTCTTTGTCATGGAAAGGTTCCCGACCCCGGTTCTATAACGTCTGCTAAATGATCAAAAGCCCGATACTTAAAGGTATTCCGCTTTCCGCTTTCCCAACGGGCTAGCTTACAAAAATTCACTGTATTCTTGAAGAACATAAGATGTGTCACGGCGTATTTCTAGGCCGTATTTCTATGTTGTTTGACGGTCGGAAACTGTCCTGATAGTCATGTGATCATTAGAGTCATGTGAGCAGCGGAAGTAACGGACTGCGCAATGCTGGCGCGAATTTAGTCAGTGGAGATTTGACTGCCATCCATGGCGGAGGTAGCTTCTGGTATGCCAGCTTTGGCTGTCTGTGATATCTAAGAGTGACGCGGTGACCGCCATTTGAGCCCTATTCCTAACGTTAGCTATTTCTGCTATTAAGGATTCCAGGGAAGTGGTTATTTACTTAGCGTTGAGTTTGGTACATGCTAAGTTACTGTCGTGCATTTTCATAGTCAGAGTTACTATGTAGGTTTTTCCCGCGTGATGGCGCGATGTTCATTTTAGGATTGTGGTAGCCAGTTTACCCGTTCTGTAGATTGATATTAGTACATGCATTCAGGCCATGTGTGGTCATGTGTTTAATTGAATAAACGGGATATAAGCTGTTCATGAGCGTTAGTCATTTGTCACCCACTGTTGTTGTGTCATGCCTCTGGCAATACGAGCCTATGTGTAGTTCTTGCTATAAGTTATTTAGGACAACAGTGGTATAGCCTTAGTGGTGAAGGGGGACGTAGCTAGCACCTTATTTCTCCCTCCACCCTAGCTATTATATAAAGGCTTGTGTGATAGATGGGATTACGATCTTTTCTTTGAAGTGAAGTGAATATTCCGTAAAATATTATTCAGTTTGAGTTTTCCCCTGCTCTGAGTTTATGAGATAGTATGAAGCAGATCGTGTGTGGTAGAGATAAAAGTTACATGTATGATACCGTTGAGAGCTTCTGTAGAAGCCATTGTTGAGCTATGGCTATACTCTTCTTTGGTTCGGCTTGGGTTCATGTCTCTCGTTGTTAATATTATCGAAGGTAGAATTCTATAATTATTCAACAGCTTGCTATAGTCTAGTGGCTGAAACAACTAGGGTAGGAACAAGAGCGTGAACAAGTCACCGGTCAACTGGATTGACAAGACTGAAGTAGCGGTCAACGGTCCATTACATTTATTTTCAATGATGCACAAGTATATGAAGACAATCCAACAGTATATACACGACTTTACTCAGGCACACCACGTCCATATATGCTTTAAGTATCAGAGATATCCCAATCTCTCACTAGATACTACTTTTCGTTTTACCTGTGGACATCGGCTGTACATCTCTGCATATATACATCTCCAGGATCATCTGCCAATCCTTAGCAGATGCACATGATCTTATGTCCACTAAAACACGTTTAATAAAAGCCCATATTCACATGGCCGTCAAATACTAACAGTCAGTTGAAGGCTGACATCAATGACCATCAAATCCACTGAACAAAAATACATCTATCTGCCACGAAGGCTAACACAAAAGACTATGACCCTCACTGGTCATAAATACACATCTATCTGCCTCAAAGGCTAACACATAAGAACCCAGGGCAACCCCTACAGCGTCACACTTCTCAACGCCCTCAATCATTCACACTACGTTTTATAGGAGTGAGAGGTAGAACAGACTTACCACCATGATTACTAAATGTAATCTGCCTTGCAACCCACAGCAGCTCCCAACATATATACTTACTCCAAAATCCAAATACATGTATTCAGAAAACAAGCATGATTTTACCTAGAGAGATCTGTAACTTGCTAAGTGTTTCTAAAGTAGAAACTCGCTTCTCCTGGGTTACCTACTGATACTCTATTGAGATGCCGACCACCTGTGGCTGATTACTGTTTTCTGCAAGTATATTCAAGTTGACACTGAGGGTGTCGGAAATAGAAGATTGAGCTCAAATGTGTTATTTCCACGTAATGTATTTAACGTTATTGATTACCGCATCAAGATGTTCAGACATTTAAGGTCTCTGTAGGTTGTATATGCGTTCTTTCATTATTGTCTTCGTGTTTGAAATGCGAAGTGACAGAATAACGAACAAGGAAATAGGTGCTGACCCTGTGAATAAATCGGCAGACAAAGAATTACATGACAAAATGGGAGAAGACAAAACAAAACATATAATTAAATGTAAGAAGGACACAGTAGTGCAGTTAAATAAGATGTAGTCATTTAAATACTCTACATATAGGAAGTGGATTAATAATAGAAAAAAAAGTAAATAGAAAGAAGAAGGTGAGAAAAGGAAAGACGCGATAAAAATAAGAGACAAGAGTGTTAAATATTCACATAACATTTCTGTTAAAAAAAAAGCAAGCAAAACTATTAACGTGGCTACACTAGCAACACTGCCTCTTCACGTAGGGTTACTCCCATTCACGTGTCTTGTCGCAGACTCAAAGATAACGTGGAAGTACAGAGGAAGGGACAGAGAAGACGGAGGGAGACTGACGCGTTGGAAAAATAATAACGAGATATTACGAGATGATGCCAGTTATAATTCTTTTAATGAGAATTGTCACGGGATTTACTCCCCTTGCTCTGCAGTGATGGTCCAACAGATTCAGAGTATCTACTGAGGGTCTTCAAAGGTATCTACCTTCGCTCAAGATTACTCCTGGCAGAGTTGTATAGAAGGATGATAATGCTTCTATCTCGAGGGATTAGTCATAAGATAATTCAGAAATCAAGAACAATGCTCAATTGGACTGAGCAATTGTTAACTTTGTATCCGCCCGCCGCCTTTTATGAAGAATTATTATGTATTTTAGCTCGTTGAAGCCGCCAACTGATTTAACTCAGTAAAATATTAATCAAATAGCTCAGTTATAAGTATTTAAAATGACTGAGACATACGGGTGCAGTTCACTCAACATGACTAAATCAACTATAAATTTGTATATTTACAGACAACACATTTAATAGTCAATTATCGTTAACCATTGCAAAATCAGTAAAAGGGGGGGGGGGGGGGGGGGGGAATTTAAATAAAGTCTTTTAAAATTTCTTCACAGGTGTTGGTCTGATATGAAAGAAATGTTTTCTGGTTTGAGAATAGAGTGTTCACTTGGCAGCTTTGAATGTGTACTTAGCTGCCAGTAAAATGTCGGTTTGTTTCTGCTCCAGCCGATGCTTGTTCTTTACAGGTTATGGACTGATTCACTCTCGTCACTGGGCAAGTCTTGTGGCTCCAACACGTCCCTCGTAGTATCGTGGGGCAATTGCGAAGATGGTCCCCCGTCTGTTAAGACCCGTCTAGCTTTGACTGCAAGACCACTTATACCAAAAACTTGTTCCAAAGATAGCACCTCCAATTGGTACCACCGACTAGTATCATGAAATAAGAGAGAAACAGATACCCCCCTGAGTATTGGGTTTTCTGACACAAAATCCGGTTTCCCCCCCCCCCCCCTTTTTTTTCCATTCCACCATCCCATCTGCCTCAGAACATTACCCTCTCTGATCATTAATAGTAATCCCAGTGAGCAGAAAACATCAATTGCATTTATATTGAACATGTTTACATTTACGTATACACTGGTTAAAAATGTTAATATTATAAGTTTGTAACCATTTATGTCACCATCCACTCCCTGCTCCATATGGAACTTGGGACTACCCATGCTTTTGGTTCTCTATGAGAAACCCGCATAAAGCAGTCACCAACTCTTGAAGTGGGGGTTCATGAAATCATCATTCTTCTTCTTCTTCGTACACTCTCATACGTCTACTTGGAAGTTCTCAAAGAAAGCAGTAGTCAGTTTGAGGCTATTTGAATCCCCGTAAAGCGTCGGCCATATGCGCTTTCTCTGTACTGCATATAAGGGGCAACTTTGAAGCAGATGTTCAGCAGTCATTTTATCAGTGCCATTGTTACACTGATCGGCAGTTCCTGTCTTTAGCTTGTTGAATAGATGGTATCTCAATCTGTTGTGGCCAGTGCGGAGTCTGAAGATTACCACTTGTTCTCTTCTGTTGAGCTGGTAGTAAGCATCATGCTGTGTGTGACCTGAATGTTCTACATTCCATTTGTTTCTGTATCTGATTGTGATAAAACTCTTTGCCTCCTCGAAAGTTATGCTTGCATCAGGCTGAGGTAGATGTGAACCTACTTTTGCCATTCTGTAAGCCTCTTCATTGCCGGTGATGTTACAATGAGATGGGATCCATTGGATCATAACACTTTTGAATCGTTGGCAAAGTTTATGGAGCACTATTCTGAGGTCATCCAGGTCTGTATTATTTTGGCTTTTTAACGTTGCAATTACTGACTGTGTATCAGTAAAGAAATCAACTTGTCTCTTGACAGAAGAAATCATAATTCTATATGCTGATGTTGCCAGCCTCGTATGACTTGGACATCCACTAGCAATTTTCACATGTTAATAATGCAAAATATAGAATTATAAAATGTACATCATCATCATCAGCTGCCATCTCCACAACGAAGGTTGGCTGTAATGGATCTCCAACGTCTTCTGTCTCTTGTCTTGGTGGTGCACTCTGATAGACTCTTTCCTGTCCATCTCTTGATGCTATCTTCCCTCTTATAGCGCTGTCTCCCCCTTGCACGTTTCCTTTCAACTCTCCCTTCTATTATGGTCTTCTGCAAGGTGTTATACCTTTTTATGTGGCCAAAGTATTTTAGCTGCCGAACTTTGATCTCCCTCATTAGTTCTCTTTTCATACCTAGATTTTCTAGGACCTCCTTATTTGTTTTCTTCTCTTTCCATGAGATATGCCCCATTCTTCTATATATCCACATTTCAAGAGCCTCAATTCTTTCTTACAAATGCTTATTCATCGTCCATGTTTCTGCACCATACAGAAATGCAGAATATATATAACACTTTATGATTCTCAGTTTTAATTTGTGAGATAACTCTTTATATGTCAGTATATGTTTCATGTTGTTGAATGTAGCTTTGGCCATTCCTATTTTCTTCTTGATTTCTGTTTCACATCTGCCATCTTCTGTTATTATATGACCAAGATATACGTAGCTCTTGACTTGTTCCAGGATTTTCTCATTTACGCTTATCTTTAATGTGGGCTTATCGTCTGTTTTGCTAATTATCATAGTTTTTGTTTTCTCAATATTAATGTCGAGTCCAAATCCATGACTTATACTGTTCACTTGCTTCACTAGTTCTTGTAACTCCTGTTCGTTTTCAGCTAACAACACAGTATTATCTGCATTTCTAAGGTTGTTTATTGACCTTCCACTGATGTTCAGTCCTGGTATTTCCTGTGTCTGTATAAAATGTACAACCTACCCCAAAATCTCTTCTGGGAATACCGACTTCTGGCTCAGTAAAATAGGTAAGGCAACTTGTTTAAGATGCCTTTGACACGAGGTCTGGGGTATTACTTTGCAAATAGAATCCCACTATGACTTTGTGTTCAGGTTCCTAGGATTTCAGGATTTCCGTATTAATGAAATTAAAGTTTTCCTGGGATACAAGTCCACAAGATGCTCAAACACGTTGTCAGGTCCTTTAAAGTGGAACCTCGATCCTATTCCTTACTCTGACGTGCCTGGCTGTCTTCTTGAAGAGTTGAATTTCACAGTGCGGTAAACTCACAAGGCGCTAAATTATAAGGCAACATTCGGCCCACATCCGGATTGCTACTATATGACAAGTCTCCAATCAGAAATGTTGTATTTTTATAAGCTTTTATTTAACTTCCCTTGTATGTCACTTTCATGACACTTTCATGTCACTTTTAAATCTTGCAATCTATTTTTCAATCACTTCCAGATGAGCAGTAGCTCTGAAACTTGGCATAGTTGTGTATTCCCGATGAAAATACAATAATCACTCAATTATTAATAATTTAATATTGTAAGTATGACATTATGAGTAATTAAAGTTTTTCGTAAAGAAATGTAAACAAATCAGGGATCATAATCAAGTTAATTAAAAATTCAAGAGTACGTGGTGTGCTTTATTTTTTTTTCTATACGTAAAACAGGTTAGTACACAAACAAGTGTCTAGCTAAATCAAGGGAAACAATCCAAATTATAAAATTATGAATCAAGGGAAAGTCGAGTTCGATCTCTAGATGGCCTTCAAATTGAAGAAATTGTGTGCATAAATTAACAGGCACAAAGCCATGTAATATTGACGTTCTAAAAGAAATGGATCGCTTAAGAAATGTTAGACCAGATTTACAATAAGTAAAAATATTGTTTATGTTTTAGTATGTCATAATTTTTCTAACACTAAAAAAAAGACGAAAATAAGAAATATAAAAAAAATATTTTAAACACACGCTTTTAATGCACTAAAAATCCAAAAATAATTTTTCAAGGAGTTTATAGCTTGCAGTCAAAAAATGTAACTTCAAATTGACAAAAAGCGTGGGGCCTGATTCTGCATGAAATTAACTTCTGCTTTATACTTCATTAGACACTTATGGATAAAATATATGATAAGCGCTTAAGCTCCCCACGCTTTTTGTCATTTTGATGTTACATTTTTTGACTGCAAGCTATAAACTCCTTGAAAAATTATTTTTGGGTTTTTAGTGCATATTAGTGTGTTTCAAATATTTTTTTTAGATTTTTTATTACTTTTCAAAGGCCAAGCCAATAGCATGCAAGAGCGTATATTTCCTTTTTTTGTCACGAAAAATTCCTACATAACAAACACACAAATAAATGTGTTGTTTACAATTGCCATATATGTTATGCCAGCTCCCGTCTATTATCGATCATATTTACACTCATGACTTCAAAATTGATCACAGGTAATCTCTTTCAAGATGGCTAATTGTTCTTCCGAAAGCCTTGTCCGGAAACAATTATCTCATTTACCTGGTCTAGTCAACATTGAAAACTTGGTCAGACAGGACTATTACCAGTTGATAAGGTAATCGACTGTGGTCATCCCAAGGCTGTTTACTTTTTAATTGGCCGCAAGAAAATGTGTTACACATTAGTAACCAGATCCAAGGTGTCAATATGGGTTCAAACGAAAGGGATTGATTACTCTAATCAGCATAAGATGGTCGCTGAAGTCCCGACATAACAATAATTGAGGGAATGGAGTTTAAACAATGAATCGGAAATACCAAACACTGTCAGAGGTTGTAAAAACAAAATTGAAGAGCGCGGAATGAATTATAGCATGGCACAGGTAAATGTGACGTTCGAGATTATTTTGTCACAGGAAAAATGATGGCGAAGATTAGGTTGGTGTTGAGGAAGAAGAGGAAGTAGTTGATAAGTAACTGACAATGGTGATCCTAATTACGACTCTGACGATGGGACGAACATGACTGTGATGATAAAGAAACCGTCTATTATAAAGACAATTTTTTGTTGATAATAACGATGCTTATAATGATATTCACTGCAAAGATCTTGACGATAATGATGTTAGTAAAGATGTCCAGGAAGAAGAACGAGATGAAGATGTTGTGGAGGATAAAGATGCTAAGATGATAACAATGGTGATGATGATAAAGGTGCTGACAATTATGGTGATGACAAATATGCAGATGATTGTTATGATGTCAAAGATGCTGACGATTATCATTATAATAAATATGCTGACAATATATGGCAAGATGGATGGTTGTTAGTTAAGTAGTTCCAGAAACTAGAGAAGAGAACTGGTGAACTAGAGGTAGGGATAGCACAGGTCAGATCACATAGTTAACCGCACAGATCTAGATGGTACCTGTAAAAGAGAGCTGGGAAGTAAGTCATCTTCTCGTCAGACCTATTCTATGCTCCAATGGTGTCTCTGTTAATAAGAGACCATTAGACACAACTTCACTTCGAGGATTGTGGCTGGAAATTTACGACTGTGACTGTAGCTTATTGCAACGTTAGGCATTAGCAGTCAGCCTGGCGTCTTCTCAGCTGTAAAATCTTAATGTGAATTCGGGAAGTGTTCGAACTGTGTCTCAACGAGCTATATATACTGTTTTTTTTTTCAGCCAGTCTGACTTGATTGAGCTCGTGTATGATTGGATCTCTCTCTCTCATTTCTGTTGGTTTCTCCTTTTTTTTTAGCTCTTGCGCGTGACAGGCTCTTTTTGTTTGCCAAATTCGATTGGCTGTTTCTCTTTGTAGACTGCGTATAATTAGGTAACCACAATCTCAGAGAAACGTATCATTTACGGTGCAATTCCAGAGTATTTTGCCCGTCGCGCTAATACATAATAGCGGTGATAACAAACATGCTAACGATTATCACGTCGATTAATATCAAAAGCATGCTATGGTATGGGTGTCTGGAACATTTATTCCATTGGGGCCTGCCCTGTTTACCTGTTATACTTAGTAGTAGGGAGTGAAGTTAAGTGTAATGATATTTACCCATGTTATTGCTAGCTATAGTGTTGTAAGATTCCCGTATAGGGTTCAGCTGTTTGGAAAAAAGATATGTCAAACAAATAGTTACATAAACCCCCCAGCGGCAAGAGTTTGTATGTTGGAGTAGGCTTGCTCAAGAAGGCTTTCTACAGTGATGGCTTCATGAGGAGCGAACAAGAAGGCGCTGATGGTGAATTAACAAAATAAAAAGGATAAGAACATTATTATGCCATCTTCTAATGCATTACCATTCAGCTTCTAACGAAGCATAGGCTTTCAACTAACTTATGTCAAATCCTCCGACCCCTAGCCATCAGATCTAGATCTTTCAAACTCGTTCATTTCTGCCTCAAGTTCTCTTCTCTATAGCATATATATAGAATCCCAGCTTTTTCTGTCAGTGCGTAACGCTAAGGGATGCAACTTTGGTTGAAAGTTAGACATTAATTGTATTGTTTCCCTTATATGTATGTACTCTCCCGAAAATAGTAACATTCGACAAAGAAAAATGAGCAAATGACGGTGTGCACAAAAATATTTATAGAATGTATGATCCCGTATACACACATTGGGATTCTCGCTGCTGCTACGTAGTTCGTGTCCTGTAGTGATGCACAGTGGTTTTAAAAAATACTTTTGAATAAGTAAAACTGCCGTTAGGTATTGGTGCTTACTTACTTACTTACTTAGTCGTTCCCCTTCTACCGTGAGGTGTAGAGGTTTGGAAGAGAGAGCGCCAGACTATTCTATCGGCTGTCTTCCTCCTGGCCTGGTTCCATTCTAGTCCTCGGTCCTTCAAAGATTGTCTAATGTTGTCCTCCCAGCGGACTCTGGGTCGTCCTCGGGGTCTGTATCCTTGGCTCTTTGTTTCCCATGCTTGTCGTGGTAGCCGATCTTCTCCCATTCTGCAGACATGGCCAAACCATCTTAGTTGGGACTGTTCTACTTGGGTCTGTAGGGGGTGGCATTTTAGGCCTTGACGTATCGTCTGGTTGCGTACCATGTCTCTTCTTGTTACTTCAACCACCTTCCTCAGATACCTCATTTCTGAGGTTTGGATCTGTCTTTTATGGGTTGTAGTCATTGCCCATGACTCGCATCCATATGTCAAGACTGGGACATAGGTGGAGCGGTATACAGCCATCTTCGTTTTCTTACCAACCTCTCTCTTGCTGAGGAATCCTCGATTTATGGCCTGAAAAAGTCTCCCAGCTGCTGCTTTTCGAGTGGCCAACTCTTCTTTGATGCCTCCCTTTCGGTCTATAATAGCTCCGAGGTATTTAAAGTGGTCGACCTGCTCCAGGACCTGTTCTCCCAGCTTAATCTGATGTCTTCTTTCTTCTCGTGATATCACCATGGATTTTGTTTTAGAGCTGCTTATGACCATCCCTCTCTTCTCCAGCTCTTCCTTCCAGACTTGCAGGTTGGATTGGAGATGTGCCTCTGATTTAGCAATCAGGGCAACATCATCAGCAAATGCCAGCTCTGAAATATAGACCTGTCTCATCTTCCAGTACCCCACTGAATACTTTCTTGTTCTCTCCTTACATGCCTTGATGACATCGTCCATAAGGAGTATGAAGAGGTAAGGTGATAGGATATCACCTTGTCTTACACCAGTGGTGGTCCTGAACTCTTCTGACTTATGGTTTGCTGTCCTCACATAATTTCTGCAAGACTTGTAGAAGCTCTGTATAGCATGAATCAGAGGTGCTGGAATATTCTTCCTTGCCAAACAGTCCCAAAGTTTGCTCCAAGGGACCCTGTCAAACGCCTTTTCCAGATCTATGAAACAAAGATGGATCTCACTCTTATACTCAAGGGCCTTTTCACTCAGCTGTCTGAGTGTGAAGATTAGGTCTTGAGTACTTCGGTTTGCTCGGAATCCGCACTGGACCTCATCCAATTGTGGCTCAGCTAGGCGTCGGAGTCTCTGCTCTAGGATTCTAGAGTAGATTTTTCCAGGGACACTGAGAAGGGATATGCCTCTATGGTTTCCACACTGTCGATTGTCACCCTTTTTGAAAATTGGTGTTATGATGGCAATCTCCCAATCCTTTGGTATGGTCTTGTTGCACCATGCTGCCTGTAGGACCCTTAAGAGTAATAGGTCGCCTGATGCTCCCATGTACTTAACCATTTCTGGTGTTATACCATCATGCCCTGCTGCTTTGCCCATCTTGATTTTCTCCAGTGCTGCCTTCAGTTCTTCCATCTTTATGTCATCTTCATCACCATTGGTTTCCTCTTCTGTGCTAGTGGTTATCATTTCTGATGTTTGACCTTGCTCACCATCAAGGAGTTCTGAGAAATATTCTTTCCATCTTTCCATTACTTCCTTCGGGGCAGTAAGCAATTTGCCTTGCTTGTCCTTTATAAATTTGAGAGGGCATTGTTTTTTCCTTCCTCATGTTCTTTAGGGTCTTATAGAACAATTTCTGGTTTTCTTGTGCATCTTTTTCTAGCTTTTCTCCAAATTCTTCCCAGGACTTCTGTTTTGCTGCTAGCACTTTGTTCTTTACTTCTGTTCTGAGTGTCACATATTCTCTATATTTTTCCATTTGTCCTGTTGTGTTTTTAGCTCCTAAGTATTGTTTCCATGCCATTTTCTTCTCTCTTATTTTCTCTTTGACTTCCTCTGTCCACCAAGGTGTCCTCTTTCTCTGGTTCCCAAGTCGGACTTCACCACATGCTTCTGCAGCAGCTGTCTTTATGATATCCTTGAATTTAATCCAGAGGGTTTCCAAGTCATCAGGTTGTTCTTCTGTGTTGCTCACCGCTGCAGCAATAAGCCCCTGATATCTGGTCTTAATTTCTGGCTCTTTCAGCTTGTAGGTCCTAATGCTCATTTCTCCTGCTCGTTTACTTGGTTTCTTGCGTGATGTTGAGCAGTTCCTAGGCTGAGCAACTCTTTCAGTTGTTCGTTTGATTGTTAGCAGGTAGTGATCACTTCCAATCTCTGGCCCCCTCCAGACTCTTGCATCTCGGACATATTTGAATGAGCTTCTCCGAACAATGGCATAGTCGATCACTGACTTCTCATTCTTTGTTGGTTCACATCTAGTGTATGCATGTATGCGCTTATGGGGGAACTTTGTGTTTGTAATGATCAGATTCTGCTCACTGCAGAATCTAAGGAGTCGCTTTCCATTGTCATTGAGAGTATCTTCTCCATATCTTCCGATAACTCCACCCCATCTAGCATGGTCATTTCCAACTCTGGCATTAAAGTCTCCGAGCATGATAACTTCATCTAGGCAGTCATCCACTGTCCTTTGAAGCAGCTCGAAGAATTCCTCCTTGACCTCTGCTCTCTCATCCTCATTTGGCCCATACACTATGACCAGGTTGACTATGGTTTCTCCTTCTTTTAGTTTCACAACCATAATGCGCTCTGAGACAAAGTTCCACCCCTTGATACTATCTTTTGATTTTGGGCCACAATGCAACCCACACCCCCTTTAGCTCTTTCGGATATGGGTACACCACTGTAGAGCAGCGTGTTGCCATTGAGATCCATGACTCCTTGTCCTTTTTTCTTTGTTTCCGTTATAGCCAGGATTTCTAGTTTTGCTTTCCTCATCTCTTCCACCAGCTCCTCTTCCTTCCCATTTATACTTCTTGTGTTCCATGTTCCATAAGTCGTAGTCCGTAGTCCGTTCCAGTTCGTCGCCTTTAGAATCAGTCCGGTTTTCTCTCTTGTGTTACTCGTAATCGTGGTTTAAAGCAAACAGGTGATTGGCCTGTTGTGCCTTTGAATGGTGGAGGGGCTGCCTCCTTACGGCCTCCATGCAGGCCGCCCTCCTCCTTTTTCATCCGGGCTTGGGACCGGCATAGGCGGAGTTGGTATTGGTGCTTTTGAATTTAATTCCCGTCTTATGACGGGCTTTTACACTAGTTAACAAAATAAACATGATAAGAACATTATTATGCCATCTTGGAATGCATTATCATTCAGCTTTTAAAGCTGCATAGGCGTTCAACAAACTTATGCCGAACCCTCCGGCCCCTAACCATCAGATCTAGATATTTCAATCTCTTCTTCAACTCGTTAATTTCTACCTCATGTTCTCTCACTTGATCGACGGCGTGACTCCTTCTGATGATCAGATTGCCTCCTGTTATATCGCTCTGTTTAGAGTTTCCTATCATCTTATTATTATAATAAGCAATAACTTTCCCTGCTTGTAATTAAATCGACGCTAACTTTGTTTTGTTACATTTTAAATATACAAGTTTGGCATCGTTTTTGGCGAAGCATACCCTGTTCAACATGAGCACACAAAATCCAGTCGACACAATGGGGTGGCGCAGATGCTCAATTAAGACAAATCTTCTGGGTCTGCACAGTTTGATTAAATAGCTGTATGTTCGTGAGATGTATGACGCACATTCCTTGCATATGGAAAGACACACAAACTGGGACAGAAAATTACTTGCATTTTGTGTTAGTAATGAACTCTCTGAGGATAGAGAGCAGTGGAGGACCCTGTCTGCTGATGCTTCCACCATGGCACCCTTACGACCCATGAATGGGTTACGGTTTGAGATGATGATGAATGAACTCTAGCGTACACCTGCTACTTTAAAAAAAACAAATCTCTTGACACAGACTTTTGCGTGAAGTTAATATTGTTTAATATAAATATTTGAATAATCCTCCATTTCCTTGTAATTACACGGTATGCAATTTATACCGTGTTTATAGATCTGTATCAGATGAATATGGGTTAAAAATATTCATGTATTGCGATATTGATATCATGTTTGTAGCGATCACGGTTATTACATCTAATATATGAGCCTGTGTGATATTTCTCGTGTGACGAGAAGGGCCGGCTCTAGGGGTGAGCCACTGGGAATACCGGCTCGGGGCACAAAGGCCCAGATGCACAACCACTGCCAGACATTATTTTTTTTATTTTATTTAAACACAATGAAAGAATCACATGTGATAACTGTTTGCTTTTGTGAGACTGAATCCATTTAAATATTAGTTTGGGCTGGGAGACTAAGATAGTCGTTATGTTAGCAAACGTACATTGACCAAGACATAACTAAGACAATGTTATTCTTCTAATAACTCAGATTGGTCGTTATCTTTAAGATTTATATATGGAGAATGAATAATGATGAAGGTTTATGGAAATTAAAACCTTGAAATATTCTCTGCATCTTCTCATCTCGGCGCAGCTACATGGTCTTCAATCTTATATCTGATATTCATTCTTATGATAAAAGTGTCGATTCATTATTATTAAGACCCAAAGCAATGGAAACATAATCTCAGTTTCTGAGACGTTTGGATTTGGTTTAATTTTAAGGACTACATTCATTGCACACTGACTACTCCATTAATGCTCCGATCTCCTCCCTTAGAACATGTCCTCTACGGCATTATTACTTTGCCATTTCTTGTACGTGCTAATTCTTCCAGTATTCGTTGTTTTCGCTATCATCGTTCAAGATTATTTATCACATCTTGTCACACCTCTCACCCACCCCTCTCTCCTGGTTATTTTCTCCTTTGTTTTTGGCGACGCGTAGGGAAGGAGCGAACTTGCCAATTGATTTGTCGCTTATCGCCAGCTCCAGACGGAGTAAGAGTCTACACTGAGCGACGTTCCTATTGTTAAACCAGACTTTTTGTCTGGGAAGATACACAAAACCATGTTGTCGCATGATATGGTGCTAGTTTGCAAACATGACGTGCCCAAATACACGGTTGATGACAATCATGGCAAGGATTAAAGCACGGAAAGTGATGTAAAACTTCCAGCGGATGGACTTTGTTGTGATAAACAATTACAAGAGAATACAATCTTGGAGAAGATTACAATGTTAGACTTGTGAAGTACTGAGTTGTAAACATGACAAATACCAACAGAAGAAGCAAGACCTTATATGGTTATGGAGTTCGAAAATCACATCTTATGTTGTCATGAAGAAATTTTCTACATAAGAGGGGGGTAGTAGGGGAATAGACCACTACCAAAATCAGACACTTATTTGCAATTGGTTTGGCATTTGAGATGCTAAGATAGTCCTGATTGGACTTAGGAACCTGGGTTTGTAGGTGAAAATGTCGCTTATATTCTACAGCGTTGTAAGACTACTTCACTGACACCAATTGCTTCAAGAAGAAATCATAGACAGCCAAGAACACGGAATAAGGACCCAAATACAGGACAGGCCGCAGGACTGGATGTGGATTCTAAGATTAGATGACAGTAACCCCAGAGACATCACTTTGTGCCTGAAGTTCTAAGATCCTACTTCAATTGCACCCAGTTAGACACAAAACACACCTGAAAGAGACGGTACCTTAAATCATTAGCCCGACAATATTTGGACGTTCTCTGTGCAAACAAGTCTGTGTTCGTCTGACAAAGTTGGGATAAGTTGCAGTAAGTATATTTTATCATTTTATATTTGCATTTCGACATGTGTAGCGTAAGGTTTTTCTGGTATGAAGATAGTGTTTATAGAAGAAATAGAATTTTCTCCAGAATGTATGAAGTTCCAGTGCCAGAGAAGAGCACTGGTATCACAAGTGAGCTACGGCTGCGAATACTCTGAGCTAGACAATAGTTTAAGGCTTCAGAAATACACTTTGCCACATTAGCTGTAGTAACTCATGTGATGTTCTAATAAAATTAGAAAAAGTAACTCAACTTTGAACAGTTACAAATTTAAAAAGTCACTTGAGTACAATTTCATAATTTATTATGTACATCTATCTACTTAGGTAATGAAGGATGAGTGTTGGACGATGGTGATTATGGTTATGTATGTACATCAAGTTTATAATATATTTATAAGTTTAAACGTTACCAAAATGTCCCCACGGGATCTTTAAATTATTTTACACCACAAATGTTCCCTCACTGTTGTTAATTATATTAGTCTGTCTCTTTTAATCTATTCCCTAATGTCTCATCATATGACCGTTGGAAGTCTCATATTGGCCACTGGAATATTCACTAGGTTACCCAACTTTGAATCAGCACTTGTCCAGATATGGGTTGACACATAACACTGTATTCTGAAAGTCACTCTTCATTCCAATCCCAGCAATCAGGGGGGAAAAAGGCTATGGAACACTTCAACCTCTAGGCTCCTGTTATGGTTAGGTAGCAGGATTTAAGGTCCACTTGACTTCAGGGTTTTTGAGATTTGACTATAGGACCTGGAACAAGAGGTATCGAGTGGCTAGGCAATGTCATGGAGACCTATTACATCTTAGGGTGGGATGAGATGAGGGTGTCATCAGATGTCTGCATGTATGATAAATGATACATGGCTGTGTATGATTTAGATATAGGGAGACAGACTGGTGTCTACTGCAAAACATTGTATCAAATATAATAATACATGAATAATCAAAACAATATGAATATATGGACAGGATGCAACCTTTTCTTCCCTCACCTACATGCCAAGTCAGTACTGGTCTTGCTGGTGGGATATAGACCCAGACAAAACCAGAATAGATATATTTAGCCCTGACAAGGACTGTGGTGGTTATATTTTAGGTTTTCCAATCTTCAGCAATCATATCCACACAAACAATATGTCCGATACATTCACAACACACTAAAATCTGAAATTAATTGATATTATTCACACACACACACACACACACACACACACACATATATATATATATATATATATATATATATATATATATATATATATATATATATATATATATATATATATATATATATATTAAACCTACACACCCTCTAGGATCAATTCCAAGCTCTTATGAAGACTGTTAACTGTGAAGAAGATTTGCCCTTCATGCAGTGGCAACTGGCGGAGTTCTAGACAGAACTCTACTTGTCTTCTGGTTGGGTTTTAGTTGCGTGTGATTTTGAACTGAGCGTTCTCGCCTTATATATTGTCAGCGCAGCCGTCTGGGGAAACTGGTAGGGTTTGCCTCTTTTCAGCACTGAAAATCTCTATCACATTGGGTATTATGTGCAACTGTCCCATCAGTCGTTCCAATACACACTCAACCAAGTTTATCCAGCACGTTGTCTTATATTTCCTTTATCTTCCCCTATTGGAAGCTTCCTTTTCATACACTTAAACCTACAATCGGGTAAGACCCGTACTAACTATAAATTTATAATGTTTATCACTAAGTTAGACCTGTGATGTGAAAGTCAAATAAAACTGCAAATATCTAATTATATACATACTTCTTCCAACTTTCCTTTTGGATTTCCATTCCTGCCTATCCCTTCTGTGAAAATCTTTAATATTTATCACATTTCACTTATACATTGTCCTATTATCAAAGAAATTCTTTACCTGACTTGCGACACTTTTCTTCGCCATTATGAATTGTGCATTCCGGCATCTTTCTGATAACATAGCCGACTGCGCATGCGTGACCGCTACTATTTTTAGACTGCTTAGTTACTCTGTGGTCTTTTTTTGTTTACATGCATTTCAAAGCTCTTGCAATTTATTCTTTCTCTGTTCGTTCTATCAGTCCATTAACTAAGCGTGTTTTTGCACACTTTGCTACATAGGCCCCATCTTTTTTTTAAATTGTGCTGTGTACAATTTATTATTGTAAACATACGCTGAAGTTATACCTCTCTTTTCTTTCCTTCCACAGCAATTGGGAGTCGACTTAAAAAGTCTGCTCCCACATTTTCTTTTCCAGGAATGTACTTTACCGTAAACGAGTAAGGAGCTAGAAGAAGACTCCACCTTAACAATCTGGAGTTTAACTTTTTGGACACTGCCAGAAATGTTAAAGGCTGGTGATCACTTTCAACCATGAAATGTTTCCCGTAAAGATAAGGGGAAAATTTGTCGATGGCCCAGACTAAAGAAAGACATTCTCGCTCTATCGTCGA
The DNA here is from genome assembly GCA_024509875.1 of Oreohelix idahoensis. Lineage (NCBI taxonomy): Eukaryota > Metazoa > Mollusca > Gastropoda > Stylommatophora > Oreohelicidae > Oreohelix > Oreohelix idahoensis. Next base: position 94,606 of record JAMPIV010007058.1, read on the forward strand.
ATAATTCAATTCTGCTGAATTTAGCTTTCGACTGGCATACGCCACAGGTAGTAATTCTTCTGGTTGGGTTGTTGACTTTTGTAATAGGGTCGCCCCTATTCCCACATTGCTTGCGTCCGTTCTTAACATAAATTCTTGTGTGATATCGGGTAGGGTAAGGATGGATTTGCTGGTGAGTTTTTCTTTTAGCTCGGTGTAAGCTTGCTCACACTCAGCGTTCCATTGGATCCTATCAGGCTGTCCTTTCTTATTCAAGTCTGTCAACGGTGCACACAATGAATTGAAATGGGGTATATATTTCTGGTAGAATCCGCATAAGGACACAAACGACCTTACATATATCTTTGTTTGAGGTCTTGGCGCCTTTCTCAACTTTTCTACATTCTTGGGGTCAGGAGACATGTGACCCGTAGAAATCGTGTGACCGAGGAATTCCAATTCCTTACACCCCATATAGCACTTGGTGGGTCGTGCAGTCAATCCTGTTTCTCTCAACCGGTCAAATAACATAGATAGTGCTTTTATATGCTCCTCAAATATGTTGGTAGCAACAAGAATGTCATCCATAAAGTTAGTGATATGGGAATTTTTTAGAGGTTCCAATAATTTCCTCATCATTCTTGAAAAAATACTTGGAGCATTTTTTAGCCCAAATGGTAGTACATTAAATTCATAGTGTCCCTCTGATGTACTAAATGCCAGCATTTTCCTAACTTCTGGTTTTACTAGTATTTGGTAGTATCCTTGCTTAGATCTACTTTGGAAAAATACCTAGCTTTACTGAGTGTAGAGAACAGCTGGTTGGTATCAGGTAATGGGTCCACCTGACATTCTGTGATAGCATTCAGTTTCCTGTAATCTATACATAACCTGTGTTCACCACTAGGTTTGCTTAATAGCACCACACTTGAACTATAGGGAGATTCTGACTTTGAAATAATTTTCTCTTTTAATAAATGACCAATCTCTTCCCTGAGTGCCTGTGCTTTTGCATAAGGAATGGGGTAGGTTCTCATACATACAGGAGTGGGGTCAGAAACAGTCATGTCATACTCCAACATATTTGTGCATCCAGGCTTATCGGTGAGCACATCAGCATGAGTTTCTAACATTTTTTGAACTTGCGTCCTCTGCTCAAGAGTTAAATGATCCCTAATATTTACTTGAGCATAACTCTCTGTAGCTGTTAATGGATATTCCATAGAGGATAATGGTTCATCTTTCATTTTTGTTGCAATGGCTAAGGTCATGATATGTGCAACCTCTGCGGATTCCCTGTCATAATACTTTTTAAGAAGATTTACATGATATACCTTCTCTTTTCCCTTCTTGTCAATCTTGTAATTGGTCCTGGAAAGTTTTTCCAGTATGACATAGGGTCCTTGCCATCCAATTTGCAATTTGTTATTGCTGCTGGGCAACAGTAATAAGACTTACTCTCCCACTTCAAGTTCCCTATCCTTAGCTTTTTTATTGTAGTAAGCAGCATGCTTTCTTCTGGCCTGTCTGAAGTTCTCATTTGCCAGTTTCCAACCAGTTTTTAATCTAGAGATTAACTCATTGACATATTGGTATGAGGAAATCACTGTTTCTTCTGCTTTTTCATCAGTTCATGTCCGCAGCAATGCTTCCAGTTTACCTTTGATTGGTCTACCAAACAACAAAGTAGCTGGAGCCAATCCAGTTGAGTTATGTGGGACTTCCCTGTATGCAAATAGTGCAGCAGGTAAGTATGTATCCCAAGTATCAGGTTTTTCACTTGCCAGCTTTCTCAGAATGGAGATAAGGGTCCCATTGAACCGTTTTACTTGTCCGTTCCCTTGAGCATGATAAGGGATACAATGATAGTGTCTGGCTTGAAATATCCTGAATATCTCTTGTGTTAACTTTCCCTTAAACTGAGAACCATCGTCAGTCAATATTTGGTGTGGGAAACCTAATTTGGTGAATATTGCTAACAATGCCTCTGCCACATGTTTTGAATCAATAGATGCCATGGCTACGGCTTCTCCCCACATTGAGCAAGTATCAACCAAGGTTAAGATATAAGCATTTCTCTTCTTGGTCCTAGTGAGGGTCCAACAATATCCACTGCAACACGTTCAAAAGGGGTTCCCATAATGGGCATTTCTCCCAGTGTTGCTGGTGCAGTCCTATGCTTAGGAGCTACTCTTTGGCATTCTGGGCAGGATCTCACATACCTCTTTATGTCTTCTGTGATTCCTGGCCAAAAGTAGTGACAGGCTATCCTTTGTCCAGTGGCCCCTATTCCCATATGTTCGCTGAAGGGTATAGCATGTCCTAGAGTCATAACCTTCTCTCTATATGATTTTGGCACTACCAGCTGTCCATGTCCTTTAGATCCTGTTCCAGTTTTTCTATAGAGTAGGCCATTTTTCATGTAGAATTCTCCTTTCTCTGGAGGGTTGGTTATGTGCCTTTGGCAATTTGCCAAAACAAGGCTTCAATGTGCTGTCTGCTGTTTGAGCCTTTTTCATCTCTTCTGGAAGAGTATTAATTATGTTTTCCTCCATTTTCTTGGAGCTGGCCCTAGTCTAGACTGTTGCCAAAACTACAGGTTTTATAGGTTCTCCGAGAAAAACATACCTACATCCCAGTATCAAGTGGTAAATATGATCTTCCATCACTGCTGCTTTGATTTTTCCTTCTACATAGCGAGATCTTATGTCGATTCGGGCTATGGGTAATGTCATGGTTCCTGCTCCCTTGATTGGATCTCTGATTTCCACTGTTTCTGTGGTTATCTGGTCAGGACTAGCCAGAGAAGAGCACACTACTGAATCAAAATCTAAGCCTGTATCATATAAACACAGTACTTGAGTGCCATTTAAGGTCACTTCCTCACAGACAGGGGGATGATGGAGGTCCTTCTGACTAACTGCCAAGTCCTTCCTTCCCCTGTTCCCTGTTGTAAGACATGCAGCATGATGAGGAGGATTCTTCCTTCTGCATTCCGTAGTATTGCGGTTACTCATTTGGCAAGTATTACACCACTTTCCTTCCTTTCTTGAAGGTTTCTTGTCTGATCCTAGTGGGTTCTTGTCTTTATTCTCATATCTTGGTTTGTACCTAGCTGTATTGTCTTTTTGGTTCAAACTTGGTTGGGTTTTGGTTCGGTTTAAAACTTTCTCCCTGTTTCCTCTTATTCACTAGAGACACAGGATGAGCCAGTTTATGACTTTCTGCATAGATTATTATTTCCTCTAATCTCTCTCTCTCTCTTATGTTCTACTAGAAAGGTCTTTGTCTCAGGAGACATGGACTCCAAGAGTTGTTCTATTAAAATCATCTCCTTGATCACTTCAAAATCCTGAGTAAAATTTATTAACTGGCACCACCTCAGCAAATACATCCCTAACCTTGCTGAAAACTGCCGATATGTCTCTCCTGTTAGAAGTTTAGCAGTTCTAAATCTTCATCTATAAGCTTCTGCATTTTGTTCATATCTAACAAACAATGCTTGTTTTAAAGCTCCATAATTGCTCTGATCTTCTCTTGGAAGTTTTAAGAACACATTATAAGCTATTTCTTTCAATCCTTGTGACAACTTCAAATTCCACTTCTCTTTTTCCAAGCCATATGTAGTAGCCAATTGCTCATACCTGTCAATGAAATCTTAGATTCCTTCGTCCTTTTCAACAAATGGGTCCAAATGAAAGTTCATGGCTCCATTTGAAGTACTTTGGCTGGAACTATTTTCAGAGTGAGATGAGCTGCACGCATCACTATTAGCCGTTACCTGGAGTTCGAGTTCTTTTAAACTCAGCTCATGAGCTCTTTGCAATCTCCTTTCTTCAGCTTCCAACATTAGTCTCTTTTCTTCTCTTTCCGCTTCCCATCTTGTGGCTTCTCTTTCAGCTTCCAATCTTTTGGCTTCTCTTTCAGCTTACAATCTTTTGGCTTCTCTTTCAGCTTCCAATCTTTTGGCTTCAGCTTCCAATCTCTTGTCCTCTCTATCCAAATATTTGTCCACTTCAGTTGCAACATAATGGATAAGAGCATCACCTGCCAATCCTACGTCCTTTCCCTCCTGCATGATCGCAGATCGAAACTTCACCAAATCAGCCATGACTATATGTAAGAGGGTATCTAGTTTTACCTTTTACCAAGTTATCTTAATTAAATTTAATTAACAAATTGGACAAATTAAATTCCAAGTAACTATGTGAGCTTCAACAGTTTCCTAAGTACTAATATTACTTTTCCTAAACAAAATTCAATTTTTAGAATTTAATTCAAAAAATTTTCTTTACACACTACTTGTGGCACTAGACAGACTAGAGATAGTTGAAATATATAGAATTTGGCTCAGGATACACAAGATAATCCCGCAAACGAGCCCCCACTGTAGCGTAAGGTTTTTCTGGTATGAAGAAAGTGTTTAGAGAAAAAATAGAATTTTCTCCAGAATGTATGAAGTCCCAGTGCCAGAGAAGAGCACTGGTATCACAAGTGAGCTATGGCTGCGAATACTCTGAGCTAGACAGTAGTTTAAGGCTTCAGAAATATACTTTGCCACTTTAGCTGTAGTAACTCATGTGATGTTCTAATAAAATTAGAAAAAGTAACTCAACTTTGAACAGTTACAAATTTAAAAAATCACTTGAGTACAATTTCATAAGTTATTATGTACATCTATCTACTTAGGTAATGAAGGATGAGTGTTGGACGATGGTGATTATGGTTATGTATGTACATCAAGTTGATAATATATTTATAAGTTTAAACTTAACCAAAAAGTTTCCATTTGATCTTTAAATTATTTTACACCACAAATGTTCCCTCACTATTGTTAATTATATTAGTCTGTCTCTTTTAATCTATTCCCTAATGTATCATCATATGACCGTTGGAAGTCTCACATTGGCCACTGGAATATTCACTAGGTTACCCAACTTTGAATCAGCACTTGTCCAGATATGGGTTGACACATAACACTGTATTCTGAAAGTCACTCTTCATTCCAATCCAAGCAATAAGGGGAAAAAAGGCTATGGAACACTTCAACCTCTAGGCTCCTGTTATGGTTAGGTAGCAGGATTGAAGGTCCACTTGACTTCAGGGTTTTTGAGATTTGACTATAGGACCTGGAACAAGAGGTATCGAGTGGCTAGGCAATGTCATGGAAACCTATAACATCTTTGGGTGGGATGAGATGAGGGTGTCATCAGATGTCTGCATGTATGATAAATGATACATGGCTGTGTATGATTTAGATATAGGGAGACAGACTGGTGTCTACTGCAAAACATTGTATCAAATATAATAATACATGAATAATCAAAACAATATGAATATATGGACAGGATGCAACCTTTTCTTCCCTCACCTACATGCCAAGTCAGTACTGGTCTTGCTGGTGAGTTATAGACCCAGACAAAACCAGAATAGATATATTTAGCCCTGACAAGGACTGTGGTGGTTATATTTTAGGTTTTGTAATCTTCAGAAATGATATCCACACAAACAATATTCCGATACATTCACAGCACACTAAAATATGAAATAAAATTGATATTATTCACACACACACACACACACACACATATATATATATATATATATATATATATATATATATATATATATATATATATATATATAGTAAACCTACACACCCTCTAGGATCAATTCCAAGCCCTTATGAGGATTGTAATCTGTGAAGAAGATCTGCCCTTCATGCAGTGGCAACTGACGTAGTTCTAGACAGAACTCTACTTGTCTTCTGGTTGGGTTTTAGTTGCGTGTGATTTTGAACTGAGCGTTCTCGCCTTATATATTGTCAGCGCAGCCGTCTGGGGAAACTGGTAGGGTTTGCCTCTTTTCAGCACTGAAAATCTCTATCACATTGGGTATTATGTGCAACTATCCCATCAGTCGTTCCAATACACACTCAACCAAGTTTATCCAGCACGTTGTCTTATATTTCCTTTATCTTCCCCTATTGGAAGCTTCCTTTTCATACACTTAAACCTACAATCGGGTAAGACCCGTACTAACTATAAATTTATAAAGTTTATCACTAAGTTAGACCTGTGATGTGAAAGTCAAATAAAACTGCAAATATCTAATTATATACATACTTCTTCCAACTTTCCTTTTGGATTTCCATTCCTGCCTATCCCTTCTGTGAAAATCTTTAATATTTATCACATTTCACTTATACATTGTCCTATAATCAAAGAAATTCTTTACCTGACTTGCGACACTTTTCTTCGCCATTATGAATTGTGCATTCTGGCATCTTTCTGATAACATAGCCGACTGCGCATGCGTGACCGCTACTATTTTTAGACTGCTTAGTTACTCTGTGGTCTTTTTTTGTTTACATGCATTTCAAAGCTCTTGCAATTTATTCTTTCTCTGTTCGTTCTATCAGTCCATTAACTAAGCGTGTTTTTGCACACTTTGCTACATAGGCCCCATCTTTTATTTAAATTGTGCTGTGTACAATTTATTATTGTAAACACACGCTGAAGTTATACCTCTCTTTTCTTTCCTTCCACAGCAATTGGGTGTCGACTTAAAAAGTCTGCTCCCACATTTTCTTTTCCAGGAATGTACTTTACCGTAAACGAGTAAGGAGCTAGAAGAAGACTCCACCTTAACAATCTGGAGTTTAACTTTTTGGACACTGCCAGAAATGTTAAAAGCTGGTGATTACTTTCAACCATGAAATGTTTCCCGTAAAGATGAGGGGAAAATTTGTCGATGGCCCAGACTAAAGAAAGACATTCTCGCTCTATCGTCGAATAATTCAATTCTGCTGAATTTAGCTTTCGACTGGCATACGCCACAGGTAGTAATTCTTGTGGTTGGGTTGTTGACTTTTGTAATAGGGTCGCCCCTATTCCCACATTGCTTGCGTCCGTTCTTAACATAAATTCTTGTGTGATATCGGGTAGGGTAAGGATGGATTTGCTGGTGAGTTTTTCTTTTAGCTCGGTGTAAGCTTGCTCACACTCAGCGTTCCATTGGATCCTATCAGGCTGTCCTTTCTTATTCAAGTCTGTCAACGGTGCACACAATGAATTGAAATGGGGTATATATTTCTGGTAGAATCCGCATAAGGACTCAAACGACCTTACATATTTCTTTGTTTGAGGTCTTGGCACCTTTCTCATTTTTTCTACATTCTTGGGGTCAGGAGACATGTGACCCGTAAAAATCGTGTGATCGAGGAATTCCAATTCCTTACACCCCATATAGCACTTGGTGGGTCGTGCAGTCAATCCTGTTTCTCTCAACCGGTCAAATAACATAGATAGTGCTTTTATATGCTCCTCAAATATGTTGGTAGCAACAAGAATGTCATCCATAAAGTTAGTGATATGGGAATTTTTTAGAGGTTCCAATAATTTCCTCATCATTCTTGAAAAAATACTTGGAGCATTTTTCAGCCCAAATGGTAGTACATTAAATTCATAGTGTCCCTCTGATGTACTAAATGCCAGCATTTTCCTAACTTCTGGTTTTACTAGTATTTGGTAGTATCCTTGCTTAGATCTACTTTGGAAAAATACCTAGCTTTACTGAGTGTAGAGAACAGCTGGTTGGTATCAGGTAATGGGTCCACCTGACATTCTGTGATAGCATTCAGTTTCCTGTAATCTATACATAACCTGTGTTCACCACTAGGTTTGCTTAATAGCACCACACTTGAACTATAGGGAGATTCTGACTTTGAAATAATTTTCTCCTTTAATAAATGACCAATCTCTTCCATGAGTGCCTGTGCTTTTGCATAAGGAATGGGGTAGGTTCTCATACATACAGGAGTGGGGTCAGAAACAGTCATGTCATACTCCAACATATTTGTACATCCAGGCTTATCGGTGAGCACATCAGCATGAGGTTCTAACATTTTTTGAACTTGCGTCCTCTGCTCAAGAGTTAAATGATCACTAATATTTACTTGAGCATAACTCTCTGTAGCTGTTAATGGATATTCCATAGAGGATAATGGTTCATCTTTCATTTCTGTTGCAATGGCTAAGGTCATGATATGTGCAACCTCTGCGGATTCCCTGTCATAATACTTTTTAAGAAGATTTACATGATATACGTTCTCTTTTCCCTTCTTGTCAATCTTGTAATTGGTCCTGGAAAGTTTCTCCAGTATGACATAGGGTCCTTGCCATCCAATTTGCAATTTGTTATTGCTGCTGGGCAACAGTAATAAGACGTACTCTCCCACTTCAAGTTCCCTATCCTTAGCTTTTTTTATTGTAGTAAGCAGCATGCTTTCTTCTGGCCTGTCTGAAGTTCTCATTTGCCAGTTTCCAACCAGTTTTTAATCTAGAGATTAACTCATTGACATATTGGTATGAGGAAATCACTGTTTCTTCTGCTTTTTCATCAGTCCATGTCCGCAGCAATGCTTCCAGTTTACCTTTGATTGGTCTACCAAACAACAAAGTAGCTGGAGCCAATCCAGTTGAGTTATGTGGGACTTCCCTGTATGCAAATAGTGCAGCAGGTAAGTATGTATCCCAAGTATCAGGTTTTTCACTTGCCAGCTTTCTCAGAATGGAGATAAAGGTCCCATTGAACCGTTCTACTTGTCCATTCCCTTGAGCATGATAAGGGCTACAATGATAGTGTCTGGCTTGAAATATCCTGAATATCTCTTGTGTTAACTTTCCCTTAAACTGAGAACCATTGTCAGTCAATATTTGGTGTGGGAAACCTAATTTGGTGAATATTGCTAACAATGCCTCTGCCACATGTTTTGAATCAATAGATGCCATGGCTACGGCTTCTCCCCACATTGAGCAAGTATCAACCAAGGTTAAGATATAAGCATTTCTCTTCTTGGTCCTAGTGAGGGTCCAACAATATCCACTGCAACACGTTCAAAAGGGGTTCCCATAATGGGCATTTCTCCCAGTGTTGCTGGTGCAGTCCTATGCTTAGGAGCTACTCTTTGGCATTCTGGGCAGGATCTCACATACCTCTTTATGTCTTCTGTGATTCCTGGCCAAAAGTAGTGACAGGCTATCCTTTGTCCAGTGGCCCCTATTCCCATATGTTCGCTGAAGGGTATAGCATGTCCTAGAGTCATATCCTTCTCTCTATATGATTTTGGCACTACCAGCTGCCCATGTCCTTTAGATCCTGTTCCAGCTTTTCTATAGAGTAGGCCATTTTTCATGTAGAATTCTCCTTTCTCTGGAGGGTTGGTTATGTGCCTTTGGCAATTTGCCAAAACAAGGCTTCAATGTGCTGTCTGCTGTTTGAGCCTTTTTCATCTCTTCTGGAAGAGTATTAATTATGTTTTCCTCCATTTTCTTGGAGCTGGCCCTAGTCTAGACTGTTGCCAAAACTACAGGTTTTATAGGTTCTCCAAGAAAAACATACCTACATCCCAGTATCAAGTGGTAAATATGATCTTCCATCACTGCTGCTTTGATTTTTCCTTCTACATAGCGAGATCTTATGTCGATTCGGGCTATGGGTAATGTCATGGTTCCTGCTCCCTTGATTGGATCTCTGATTTCCACTGTTTCTGTGGTTATCTGGTCAGGACTAGCCAGAGAAGAGCACACTACTGAATCAAAATCTAAGCCTGTATCATATAAATACAGTACTTTAGTGCCATTTAAGGTCACTTCCTCACAGACAGGGGGGATGATGGAGGTCCTTCTGATTAACTGCCAAGTCCTTCCTTCCCTTGTTCCCTGTTGTAAGACATGCAGCATGATGAGGAGGATTCTTCCTTCTGCATTCCGCAGTATTGCGGTTACTCATTTGGCACGTTTTACACCACTTTCCTTCCTTTCCTGAAGGTTTCTTGTCTGGTCCTAGCGGGTTCTTGTCTTTATTCTCATATCTTGGTTTGTACCTAGCTGTAATGTCTTTTTGTTCAAACTTGGTTGGGTTTTGGTTCGGTTTAAAACTTTCTCCCTGTTTCCTCTTATTCACTAGAGACACAGGATGAGCCAGTTTATGACTTTCTGCATAGATTATTATTTCCTCTAATCTCTCTCTCTCTCTCTCTCTCTTATGTTCTACTAGAAAGGTCTTTGTCTCAGGAGACATGGACTCCAAGAGTTGTTCTATTAAAATCATCTCCTTGATCACTTCAAAATCCTGAGTAAAATTTATTAACTGGCACCACCTCAGCAAATACATCCCTAACCTTGCTGAAAACTGCCGATATGTCTCTCCTGTTAGAAGTTTAGCAGTTCTAAATCTCCATCTATAAGCTTCTGCATTTTGTTCATATCTAACAAACAATGCTTGTTTTAAAGCTCCATAATTGCTCAGGCCGGGTCATGCTGCATGGGCAACAGCTTGATCTAACATTGCCCAACCTCGTGCCACCGAAAGTTATTTCGGGAGGTACGCTCCTTTGGTCAGAAATGACTGATAAGGAAGATCAATTGCTCTGATCTTCTCTTGGGAGTTTTAAGAACACATTATAAGCTATTTCTTTCAATCCTTGTGACAACTTCAAATTTCACTTCTCTTTTTCCAAGCCATATGTAGTAGCCAATTGCTCATACCTGTCAATGAAATCTTAGATTCCTTCGTCCTTTTCAACAAATGGGTCCAAATGAAAGTTCATGGCTCCATTTGAAGTACTTTGGCTGGAACTATTTTCAGAGTGAGATGAGCTGCACGCATCACTATTAGCCGTTACCTGGAGTTCGAGTTCTTTTAAACTCAGCTCATGAGCTCTTTGCAATCTCCTTTCTTCAGCTTCCAACATTAGTCTCTTTTCTTCTCTTTCCGCTTCCCATCTTGTGGCTTCTCTTTCAGCTTCCAATCTTTTGGCTTCTCTTTCAGCTTCCAATCTTTTGGCTTCTCTTTCAGCTTCCAATCTTTTGGCTTCAGCTTGCAATCTCTTGTCCTCTCTATCCAAATATTTGTCCATTTCAGTTGCAACATAATGGATAAGAGCATCACCTGCCAATCCTACGTCCTTTCCCTCCTGCATGATCGCAGATCGAAACTTCACCAAATCAGCCATGACTATATGTAAGAGGGTATCTAGTTTTACCTTTTACCAAGTTATCTTACTTAAATTTAATTAACAAATTGGACAAATTAAATTCCAAGTAACTATGTGAGCTTCAACAGTTTCCTAAGTACTAATAGTACTTTTCCTAAACAAAATTCAATTTTTAGAATTTAATTCAAAAAATTTTCTTTACACACTACTTGTGGCACTAGACAGACTAGAGATAGTTGAAATATATAGAATTTGGCTCAGGATACACAAGATAATCCCGCAAACGAGCCCCCACTGTAGCGTAAGGTTTTTCTGGTATGAAGAAAGTGTTTAGAGAAAAAAATAGAATTTTCTCCAGAATGTATGAAGTCCCAGTGCCTGAGAAGAGCACTGGTATCACAGGTGAGCTACGGTTGCGAATACTCTGAGCTAGACAGTAGTTTAAGGCTTCAGAAATATACTTTGCCACCTTAGCTGTAGTAACTCATGTGATGTTCTAATAAAATTAGAAAAAGTAACTCAACTTTGAACAGTTACAAATTTAAAAAGTCACTTGAGTACAATTTCATAATTTATTATGTACATCTATCTACTTAGGTAATGAAGGGTGTTTGTTGGACGATGGTGATTATGGTTATGTATGTACATCAAGTTGATAATATATTTATAAGTTTAAACTTAACCAAAAAGTCTCCATGGGATCTTTAAATTATTTTACACCACAAATGTTACCTCACTATTGTTAATTATATTAGTCTGTCTCTTTTAATCTATTCCCTAATGTCTCATCATATGACCGTTGGAAGTCTCACATTGGCCACTGGAATATTCACTAGGTTACCCAACTTTGAATCAGCACTTGTCCAGATATGGGTTGACACATAACACTGTATTCTGAAAGTCACTCTTCATTCCAATCCCAGCAATAAGGGGGAAAAAAGGCTATGGAACACTTCAACCTCTAGGCTCCTGTTATGGTTAGGTAGCAGGATTGAAGGTCCACTTGACTTCAGGGTTTTTGAGATTTGACTATAGGACCTGGAACAAGAGGTATCGAGTGGCTAGGCAATGTCATGGAGACCTAGTACATCTTAGGGTGGGATGAGATGAGGGTGTCATCAGATGTCTGCATGTATGATAAATGATACATGGTTGTGTATGATTTAGATATAGGGAGACAGACTGGTGTCTACTGCAAAACATTGTATCAAATATAATAATACATGAATAATCAAAACAATATGAATATATGGACAGGATGCAACCTTTTCTTCCCTCACCTACATGCCAAGTCAGTACTGGTCTTGCTGGTGAGTTATAGACCCAGACAAAACCAGAATAGATATATTTAGCCCTGACAAGGACTGTGGTGGTTATATTTTAGGTTTTCTAATCTTCAGCAATCATATCCACACAAACAATATGTCCGATACATTCACAACACACTAAAATATGAAATAAAATTGATATTATTCACACACACACACACACACTCATATATATATATATATATATATATATATATATAGAGAGAGAGAGAGAGAGAGAGAGAGTAAACCTACACACCCTCTAGGATCAATTCCAAGCCCTTATGAGGATTGTAATCTGTGAAGAAGATCTGCCCTTCATGCAGTGGCAACTGACGTAGTTCTAGACAGAACTGTACTTGTCTTCTGGTTGGGTTTTAGTTGCGTGTGATTTTGAACTGAGCGTTCTTGCCTTATATATTGTCAGCGCAGCCGTCTGGGGAAACTGGTAGGGTTTGCCTCTTTTCAGCACTGACAATCTCTATCACATTGGGTATTACGTGCAACTGTCCCATCAGTCGTTCCAATACACACTCAACCAAGTTTATCCAGCACGTTGTCTTATATTTCCTTTATCTTCCCCTATTGGAAGCTTCCTTTTCATACACTTAAACCTACAATCGGGTAAGACCCGTATTAACTATAAATTTATAATGTTTATCACTAGGTTAGACCTGTGATGTGAAAGTCAAATAAAACTGCAAATATCTAATTATATACATACTTCTTCCAACTTTCCTTTTGGATTTCCATTCCTGCCTATCCCTTCTGTGAAAATCTTTAATATTTATCACATTTCACTTATACATTGTCCTATTATCAAAGAAATTCTTTACCTGACTTGCGACACTTTTCTTCGCCATTATGAATTGTGCATTCCGGCATCTTTCTGATAACATAGCCGACTGCGCATGCGTGACCGCAACTATTTTTAGACTGCTTAGTTACTCTGTGGTCTTTTTTTTTTGCTTTACATGCATTTCAAAGCTCTTGCAATTTATTCTTTCTCTGTTCGTTCTATCAGTCCATTAACTAAGCGTGTTTTTGAACACTTTGCTACAACATGTATACTTTGCTTGTGAATGTACAGTGGCCTATGAGGCTGGCAACCTCATCACTGCAAATAACTTGACACATGAACCACAACAGATGAACAAACTTTGTTGCGGGACGGACATCCGGAGTCTGAGGCTCGTATGACTGTCAGTGGTGAAAGCCGGTAGGAAGCCACTGACACGAGAACGGATGTCTTGACCGCAAAACGTGAAACAAGAATTGGATTTTGGAATGTCAGGACAATGAACGAGACGGGAAAACTTAAACAGGTCACAGCGGGAAATGAGAAACTATAGATTACACATTCTATGGATAAGCGAGAGCAGATGGACAGGGACAGGAAACGTTAAAACTACAACAGGAGAAACAGTACTTTACTCTGGCAGAGAGAATGGACAGTACAATGAAGGTGTAGCCATTATTCTACAGAAAGGAATAGAAAGGTCATTACTGGAATGGAAACCCATCAACAACAAACTGATAAGAATAAGATTGAAAGGGAGATTCACCAACACTACAATAATACAATGCTACGCACCAACAAATGACAGCGACGAAAAGGTCAAAGATGACTTCTATCAACAACTGCAAAAAGAAATGGAAGACACACCAAGATACCATCTTATCGTAGTAATGGGAGACCTCAATGCGAAAGTTGGAACACACAATACATATAATGAAAGAGTAATGGGGAAATGCGGCAGCGAAACAGCAAACGAAAATGGGGATAAATTAATACGTTTCTGTAGCATTAACAACCTGGTCATTGGAGGAACACTTTTCCCACACAAAGAAATTCACAAATTAACATGGGAATCACCAAATGGCCGGGACAGAAACCAGATAGACCACATCATGGTTAACGGTAGATGGAGACATGCATTACAAGATGTGAAGGTAAGAAAAGGTGCAGACGTGGGGAGTGACCACCATTTCTTCTCTTCTTCTTTCTTTGATCCTTAGCCGCCGACCGTCAAAGCAGTCAGTGGCCATCACGCCTAGTGGTGTCTTGTAGGGCAACAACAAATTGATTCCACTTTGCTCGGTCGGTGGCCATCCTTCGTACAGTGCCCCAACTCTGGTTCATTCCCTGCATCTCAGCCTCCACAGTCCTCCGCCAGGTTGTTTTTGGTCGGCCTCTCTTTCGTTTTCCTTCAGGGGTCCAAAGCATAGCTGATCCAGGAAAGGAAGAAGCAAGACTGGATAACACCAGAAACATTAAACACCCTAGCGATGAGAAAGGAAATGAAAAGAAAGAAAACAGAAGCGAAGTCCCCCAGGTTAAAGCAACGTTATAGTGAACAGAACAGTCAGCTGGACAAGCAAGTTAAACGCCAAACCCGAGCCAACAAAAGGAATTTCCAAGACGATCTTGCAAGACAGGCAGAAAAAGCGGCACTGAGAAATGAACAAATCACAGTATACAAAATAACTAAAACCATCAGCGGAAAACGAGATGCATGTGACGGTATTGCCTCCCCTGCTTTGCAGTAGTGGTCCAACAGTGGCCAAAACTCAAGTGTATCTATTATAGGCTTCAATGGAATCTATCTTTACACAAGATCATTCTTGGCAGAAGTGTCGATAGAAGAATAGTAAAGCTTCTATCACATGGAAGTCTCCATAAGGTATTCAGATAAGCGAAAACAATGCTGGCTGTCGCTAAGCACGTAAATTCTATAATCCGCCGACACTTTTATGAAGATTTCAAGCAATGGTTGTTCTAGCTCGTTAAGCCCCCACCGCTGAGTTAATCAGTGGAATTATTATTATTATTATTATTATTATATATATATATATATATATATATATATATATATATATATATATATACATATATATATATATATATATATATATATTATATATATATATATATATATATATATATATATAGCTGTTAAAGAACAAATGTTAATATGTTATGTATTATTGCCACACAGACATATAGCCATTGCTATTGAGGAAATATGTCTATTTGTGGTAACTCATGTTTTTGCACGGTTTTTAACTTATATTGAACGCTACATATTTAATACGTCACCGGTTGTCAATGACGTAACGCGTTTGCGCTAATTTATTCTAACGGCTAATATTCGTGGCCTTTCGTTACTTCAAGTCGTCCTACTAAGACGTGTTTTTCAAGCTCCCAGAATTGTAGAGGAATAATATATATTTAAGTGGCATAAACTAACTTCGAAGGCCGCCAATATGTTTTCTAAATGGTCCTGAACTTATTGAGTTCTTACTAAGAAGTATAACTCAAGTATTGTATATTCACGTTTTTTCTGGTCCACATTACTTGGGTGTCGTCGTCTGCACGCACCTCTAGTACAGCGGCCAGAACTGAATAATTAAGACGATATGTATTGATGACTAACTACTATGAATGCCTTATTTATGGACTGACCATGCATATGTATGTTTGCGGAGACTTCATTCAAGATTCTCCAAACATGCCATTGTTCCTGGGTTAAATAAATGTCAAACGAAACTTATCGTGGACCCTCTACAAGATGATTTGTGTTCTTCGGCCAGTTATGTCCTGTGATGACCATACCCGTGTCCATTCGTGTCGTAAGCATGATGAATGAACGTTTATAATTCTTTATAGTACAAGAACTAAACAAAACAAGAGAAAACCTCATGCAACAATAGCTCTGTTTATAGTGTGTGTTTAGTAAATTTGACTGAGACAAACATGTAGTACATTTAAAAGATTAAATCGAAGTTAAATTTGTAACATTACAAAATAACAAAATTTAATAATCACTTTAGTTTTAGCAGTTTGAAAATAATTTGAATAGTTATGGCTAAAGACAAGCTATCATCCTCATATTTGGGGATTGCGAAAAGGGTTAAGAAGTTCAAGTGGCAGCATATGTTTGAATTTAGCTGCCAATGACGGTTCTGTCTTTTCACACTGATCACTCGTCTCTGGTCAAGGTTGTCGGGTGTAGTTCGTCTCCCAGAAACTTCAAGGAAAGTCTACACTATGCGTAATTTGTCTTAAAGCGTAGGCCACTGATCCCGTCTTGTTTCAGAAATAGTACGTTCTGGTGGTACCACCAATAACTGTGATAGAAGAATAGAAAAAAAAAACGCTCTTCTGAGTATGGCGTTCTCCGACACATAGTTATGTGTCCCCCAACCCCTCTTCTATTTCACCATCCCACTTAACAGAGTTTACCCCCGATGAGAATTAAATTAATCCCTCGGGATAAAACTTCCTTTACATTTAAACTGAATAGCTTTAGCTTTACATTATACTTTAATGAAAAGGCTAAACGTACAGATATAATATGTTTTTCATATTCATCTTCACTGTTTGAAAAGTGTTCACAATATAAATTCATTCATGTTTCATTTATATTTACACTTGTGGAAAAGTTTGAAACTTCTATTAATTTAAAATGAATATTTTCACCTAGACATTTACACTGGTTTAAAGCTTGAAAACTTACATAAATTTTAAAGTGAATATGTTTATAGGGACATTCACACTGCTTTGAAAATGTAAGTCTTATGCTTAGAATGTACATCATGTCTTTCATCTTTCCCTCCCTGCTCCATAGGGAACCAGGAACATCTTTATGCTTTTAGTTCTCTTTACGAAACTATCAATAAAGCAATCACCTGCCCGTGCAGTGGTGGTTCATGAATCATCATTCTATACGCTGAGGTTGCCAGCCTCAAATGACTTTGACATCCAATAGCGAGGCTCACACAATAAAATTCACATGGTAATATATACATATATATGTTAGTTCACATGTTAGTAATAAAATAAGAAATGTAAATCACAACTTACGCCAATCCTGGCTACAGACTTGTCGCACAGATGAATAAAAGAGACGAATCGTTCTCTTACAACACGTGTCTGGGATTTCTTTTAATTTTACAATAGATTGCCCCTTCTGACTCCGTGTTTCTTCAATTTCCTAGTTCCAGTGTTCCTTATTAAAATTTGAAAGAGATTTGCTGTGCTTTATAAATCTTATCTGGTTCTCCAACAAAAGGTCCGGATAACAATTAGGAATTATGAATCTAGTTTTCACTCTGGCGAGGTCTGAAGTTGTCTTGGCGAGCGTGCAAATCACAGAGAAATAAAACTGTGAAATTGTCAGCCTATATTCCTTCCAGTGATGTTATGAATCTAATCAGAAAGATCCAATCATTTCAAATCATGCAGATAGGGTGTGATATTTCAAAATAGTCCCACGCGGTGCGTGCCTGCAAAGTTCACGTATTACCATATATGAACATCTGATGTCTTGCATACACTCTCACCAACACATTTGTAGACTCATATTGTCTCAAATGTAATAAATCCATGATTACTTTTCAATCAAGGACCGGGAGCGATTATATCACATTTGTCGGCCCACATGCACGGGTTATCATGTGTTTCGCCAGACAAACAAATCTGGTTCTATTTAACCTCCTTGGATAACCAAGCCCCGCCGCTTGAAAGGATGGTCAGACCGATATTGTGATAACATATTATCGCCGGCCGGGTCACCAAACCTGGCGAAGCGAAAATACGTTCAGACGTTTTGTCACAGTGCAAACAATATTACATTAGTAAGAGATTAGCAAGGAAATCTCACCACGACAGCAAAGGGACAGGAAACAAAATGGGCAGAACATTTCAGAGAACCTCTGAACAAGGAACCTCCAGAGACACAGCTGAATGTTCCTGAGGTCGAAAACGATCTGGATGTTAATACAGACATTCCACGGAAGGACGAAATCATAACGGCAATCGAAGGGTTAAAGAATGGAAAAGCTCCTGGCCACGATAACTTAAATGCAGAGCTATTAAAGACAGACCCTGAGCTAGCAGCAGAACTACTCGAACGACTACTTGCACAAGTCGGAAAAACAGGGACAACTCCAACGGAGTGGAACAATGGAATAATTGTCAAATTGCCCAAGAAGGGAGACCTTGCAGACTGCAATAATTGGAGAGGAATCATTCTTCTCTCAGTTCCCAGCAAAATATTAGGCAGGATAATTATACAGAGAATTTCAAAAGCAGTAGACCAGAAATTGAGGAAAGAACAAGCAGGATTTAGAAAGAACAGCTTTTGAAAAGGCTTTTGACAGTATATACAGGGACAGTCTGTGGAAAATACTGAGGGCTTATGGAATTCCAAGCTGCATAGTGTCAATCATCAAAAGCCTCTATGCCAACTTTACGTGTAGCTTGGGTAGAGCAACCTAACCTTTGAGGTGAAGACAGGAGTACGACAGGGACGCCCCTTATCAACCACTCTATTTTTAACAGTCATAGACTGTGTGATGCGACAGACAACAGAGGGCAGTCCAAGAGGAATAAGATGGACTACGTTTTCTACATTGGAAGATCTGGAATATGCAGATGACGTTGCACTACTAGCATATCCACATCAACACATCCAGGAAAAAACGGATAGACTTAATAAATATAGCCAGCAGGTGGGCTTGAACATCAATCTAAAGAAGACAGAGGTCATTACTCAATGTGAGCAACCCCGAGGCCATAACAGTAAGGAATCAACAACTGGAACAGACAGACACCTTCACATACCAAGGATACATAGTAACCCCAGATGGCGGAGCAAGCAAAGACATCAACATCAGAATGAACAAAGCAAGAATAGCCTTTTTTATTCTAAACAACATCTAGAAGTCCTCTCAGTACAGCACAAGCACAATATTAAGATTATATCAGAGCTGTGTGCTTTCTGTGCTTCTCTATGGCGCGGAATGCTGGAGAGTAACAGAGAAGGAAATGTCGAAATTGTCCTCTTTCCACACAACCCGCTTTAAGAAAAATTCTCCGAATCTTTTGGCCGAATACCATCACCAACCAAGATCTGCTTACTCGGAGCAAGCAAGAGGACATGCACACCATCATAGCTGGCAGACGCTGGAGTTGGATTGGCTATGTCCTCAGAAGAGACCCCGATGCCATCACAAGAACATCTATGCTATGGACCGCTGAAGGAAAACGAAAAAGAGGCCGACCAAAAACAACTTGGTGGAGGCTGAGATGCAAAAGAAGAAGAAGAAGATGAACCACCAGTGCAAGAGCTGGTTACTGCTTTGTGCGGGTTTCCTCACAAGAAACCAAATGCGGAGGTGCCTCCAGGCTCCATAGAGACCAGGGAGCTGGTGATTATATCGCGGTGTAATACATATAGAAACCCCTTCATATGAAGGGGTTTCTATATGTATTACACCGCGATATAATCACCAGCTCCCTGGTCTCTATGGAGCCTGGAGGCACCTCCGCATTTGGTTTCTTGTGAGGAAACCCGCACAAAGCAGTAACCAGCTCTTGCACTGGTGGTTCATCTTCTTCTTCTTCTTTTGCATCTCAGCCTCCACCATATATATATATGTATGTATGTATAAGTTTGTGATACAAATTGCAAGAAGTCGACACTAGACACCACCACCATCGGATGGGTCTTAAAGACGCTTGGTAACCTTCATAGTTACCTCATTCTTAATGCACGAGACGTAGTACAGCCACCATACTTGACAAGTGAAGAGAAGTCCTAGGCACATGTGGGGATCAACAGCGGCTGAAGCAGACGCCAACCGACACCATCTCTCTCATAATTTCTCTTAATGAAACTCAAGAGAAATTATAGACCAGAACCGACACCATATTTGAAACAAATTAGTAAACAAGCGCAACAAATGGACATTTTCAGAATTTTTTAAAGTTCCGTCACAATTTAAATCATCCGATGATGATAAATATCATCGCTTCTTTTTTATAAACAACTTTTTTGTTTTACATTATTAACCTATAAGTGATTATTAAATTCGTTTGTCTGTAACTGTAAAGCTACAGTTGGATTAATCACTCTTGAATGAATTGTATGTCTGCACCCTTATGAATCATAATGCACATAAACATGAAGAGCTATTAGATTAATAGTTGCTGAACCACTTTCAGCTGCGGCTCAGACAAATGAGCGAAAATATATTACCTCCCAGAAGGGGCAGGAGAATACTAAATTTCATGGCAGCTTAGATTATCTGTGTTGTTTTGCTTCAATCAATCAATACCCTTTAGCTCCCCGAGAAGCATAGGCCTTGAACAAACACATACCAAGTCCTCCTGTCCTGTGCCATCCGCTCAAGTTCTTTCCATGTTTTCCTCATCATTTTCACCTCTGTATCCAGTTCTCTTCTCCGTGTGTTTTTGGTCTACCTTTGCCTCTCTTTCCCTGTGGATTCCAGACAAGGACTGCCTTGTAATGCTATCAACAGGTCTCCTCAATGTGTGTGCTATCCATCACCAGCGTCTTCTTCTGAACTATTGTTCCACTGGCACTTGTCTGGTTCTTGTCATCAATTCCACATTTCTGACTTTCTCATACCATTTCAGTCCTTCTATTTGTCATAGTAGGCTATAATTTGAGAATAGATTATGTCTGAGTTCAGACAGAGTATGAATGCAAAGATGTGAAAATAGATGAGAATAGAGTCACTAATGAAATTATGAGAAAAAATATGACTTCTGAAGCGAGGTTGGACCACGTCTTAAGCCTGCTGTGACTTATTTTACTAAGACAATCTGCTTCTCTCCCTCCTATGCTCCGAATGGCAGTAAGGGACAACGTTATGACACACAGCGACAGTTATAAAAAGAAGAGATCCTGACCACAGGATAGGTTTTTATGTTTATTAAACAACACACAAAAAACAATACCACAGCATGAACAAAAGAAAACCCCACCTGTATGCCTTCACAATGTCTGACGGCTACAGGGATACATAAAAATCCTCAAGTATAGAAGTTATGGTCAACACACTCTTTATCACATGACTAGGTTCAAACACACACACGCCAACCTCGCCTCGCTACCCCTCCACGCACACTCTCACTGGCACGCTTAAAATGTCCAAATAAAGGGGTTAGGCCCCCAGCTATCAAAACAATGACAGCGGCCAAATCCTTTTAGGGCACTAAAGCTTGTCAGGTATTCTCCTAATCTGCTAGGAAAAATCACTCTGTTCCACCTAAGGTATTAGATCCTCGGAATACGGAGTTAAGCTCCTACTGGAAACAGGTAAATAAATCCCAAGAATCACACTTAATATCGCGAGTGGCCACCACTAATTCAGCGAGCTACCAGTATCTCTGGTTGGACCGAATTTCTTTCACTGATTAAAATATATCCTCCGTGCGAATCAGTGACTTTCAGCTAGGAAATCAGGTTATCCAGGAACAATGCGAGGCGTAGACACCTCTGCTAAAGATAATGACGAATGGAAAAATGGCTGGCTTCTATTGGATGTTGGCGTAAAAATACTCCACGATGACGGGGCGTAAGTGGGTAGGTCAAGGTTGCTCTAAAAATGGAAGGCAACGGCATCAGCAAAAGGTGCTAGTGATTTGTAATATGCCGTGAGTAAATTATTCACTGTGGACTGGCTAGTGGCTAATAACTGAAGACTGCAGTGCTCGTAGACTTAGGGCACAGGAATTTACATGCCACTAATAATTCTGGATAGTTGCGTAGTGCCTGATTCAAGAAAAGAACACAGTACCTGGGACCAGAGCTGAAATAAACAGACAGTCAAGAAAAAGTTTATACCATAATATAGTAATTACTAGCGCGCACTAGACAGTACTTTCTCTAACCTCATCACAATAACAAATACGTCCTCCCCACGTCTTTCCCTCCTCTCACTCATTCATTACAGAAATCACAACCCCCTATCTTAGTTCCCCCTTCTCTCTGATAAGTCTAGACAATAGTACAGGTAACTTCACCCAGGCATGACGACTGGCCTGCCCAGGCGCGCGCGTCTGACCTCTCACACACTCGGTATTATGCAGACATTATAAACAAATCCAGGTTACTCATTCACAACGTGAAATGGAAAACTACAAGCGCCCACATCAACATCGGTAATTGGGACTGTACTGGACGTTATAAAATTAATGTGGCAATGACACACACTACTATCAAACGAGTATCAAAACTCTATACAAAATTAATTATACATCTATTAAAAATGATACATACAACACCAAAATAAAATAAATCAACTCCCCCTTTCTGTCTTCAACTTATATCTCTGTCAAATATCTCTTCAGTCGTGTCGTAATTCTTAGTGAAGTTAAATTTAGTAGCTAGCAAAATGAAGTTATACCTCCCGGGTTATGTCCAGCAATTACTTTTTATTAAGCCATATATCCCAACGGGCTGATCACCCGTTTGCCAGTCACTTTGATTACGGAAACAACAACAAACGGATTGATTTGTCATTGCCCTAAAGACGCCATTAGGCGTGATGGGAACAACGGCAAAGAAAATCTATTCGCTGTTGCCCTTAAGACGCCACTAGGCGTAATGGCCACTGACTGCTTTGCCGGTCGTTGGCTAAGGACGGAAGAAGAAGAAGAAGCCATATATATTAAGAGAAATACAGTAATTAAGTCTCCTAACTCTATATTATTTATCTGCCCATACATATTGGAAGAATTAAAGTAATTAAGTCTCCTGCCTCTCTATTATTAATCTACCAAGGAAAACCAAACTCCAGAGGAAAAAAAAAATCGACTACGTAAATGTGCTTACCAAATCAAGGAATTCCGATTTACACTCTCTAACTATTGTCAGCTTTCAATTCAACAACGCCACCAGACGACAAAATCCAAGAATTGACAACTGGGGGTGAATGATAGAGACATGAACTTAAATAGTGAGACAGAATGCCGGGGTTCGACGAACGCTTTCCCGCACGTGTGCGGATGAAAGGAAAGACAGTCGTAAGAGTGTTTACGATCTCCCGTTCGATGCTCGCCCCTGTTCAAGATAAAGGGTCGAAGGCGGCTGGACATGAAAGAACGAGAGTTCTCCGAGCGACCGGGGTCACAGAAACTAGCCGCAAAAAAATCCCGCTGAAAAACTTAGAGGAGCAAAGAGTTCCTTGTTTTCCCGCACACATCAAAGAGACCAGGGCCCTTTTTAGCTTCACTGAATGCCAACATGAAAAGATCGTTAGACATCCAGCCACTTTGCACGTGCGAAGAGGTGTGTCTAAACTGGACTGTAGCAAGATTGACAGAATCGGAGAGAAATTAAAAGCTGTTAAAATCAAAAATGACAGAATAAGTGGGCGGTAACATGAAATAGGAAAATAACAGACAGGTTAACTTCAGACAAGGGCAGACAATTCTAACCATCTGTGACACTATTCTAAGCAAGCACCCGTTTATAAAAGTCTGTAGCTTTTTGGTTGTTGTTTTTGTTTCTCTCCATGTCTCAGAGCCATACAATAGAACTGACTTGACATTTGAGTTGAAGATTTATATTTTTGTGTTGGACTTGATTTATCTTGTTTTCCAAATGTTTTCCAATGCAATGAAAGCTCCTCTTGCTTTTTGTACTTATTTTGATATCATTGTCTGTCACTCCAACTCTTTCTATATTACTGCCAAGATATGTGTACGATTATACATTGTGACAGCCTGTGGTCGCTGTATCATGAATCATATATGGCAATGTCTGTCCAGGTTTGCTTACCTCTGTGGTTAGCTATGATATGCTGTATACCATACAGTCACACACACACAGCACGTGATGCGATAACGCCATGGTAATTTGAATACTGTTTATTTACATATGAGAGGATCATTGCTGTCTGCTCTGACCTCCACATTTGGTCCATCATAGAATATACAATGTAAGTTCTTTCTTTCCTCACTCTCTCTCTCTCTCTCTCGTTCAGTATCGAATCTACACCTTGTGACCTTTAACCATCAGTGATCATTCAGGTGCTATTGTCTTAGTTCTGTTCTTTCTTCCTTACAGTTTTCTTAGATTATTGTTATTTATATCCTCTCAGTGTTCAGGTTATCTTGATGGGACCGGGCCTCTCAGGGGTTGTTAATTTCCCTTGCCTCACTGAAGAATATGACTACTGTCTATATGTATTGCAAATCACTCTACGTACCTTTTCCTTTCTGAATAATATCTAACTCACACCGTTTCTCCTTCTAGACAAGAATTTCCCACTATTCAATTCTTCTTCTTCTTCCGTCCTTAGCCAACGACCGGCAAAGCAGTCAGTGGCCATTACGCCTAGTGGCGTCTTAAGGGCAACAGCGAATAGATTTTCTTTGCCGTTGTTCCCATCACGCCTAATGGCGTCTTTAGGGCAACGACAAATCAATCCGTTTGCTGTTGTTTCCGTAATCAAAGTGACTGGCAAACGGGTGATCAGCCCGTTGGTCCACTATTCAATATTTCGGGTTAATCATTACCCAAACTACTTCTTGTCCATGAAATATTTATCATCTAAACTACTTGAGTAAGCTATTAACATGGCTACCCGCGTATATGCGGCTTCCCTCTCTGGCTCACGTTTCTGGACTGTCCGCTAAGAAAGCGTGCCTCAAAAGATTATCGTTCACCTCTGTCATGCGCATCGTTGTTTGCGCATCTCCTTTTTGTACTCTATCTGAACCTTCCCATTCATAATTCTCTTTATTCCTTCCCTTTGACTGTAAATCGTTCCCCAACTGCCACATTATCTCCCTTTCTCCCCTAAAAATAAATTATTTATCCGTAGGAGAAAAAATTTATTTTAATGACTGTACCTTCCATTATTGTACTTAACTATGTATCAAAACAAAAACAATATCCTTAGCAATGTGCTGTTACAACCCTAGCTCAGCACATTACCAATTACTATCTGTGCCAAAGGACAATTTCCCTTTACACAACACAATTAAATTGTACTGAGAACGTACATTCATCAACATATCGTTCCCATTTATGACCACTCATCTTTGCTTTTTCTCCTATTACATGATTTCAAAAACATACTTTTGACATGTTATACATTCCACTTCCTTAGTGGTCTTCATTTTTTTTTCACATCACTTAGCATGTCATTATTTTCTTATGTTACAACATATTATCATACCAAAAAACTGAGGAATTACTCTTATCCCGTCACTTTTCTTAAGCACATTTCCTCTTCACATTTATGACTGTTCTTAACCCTCGTCTTTCTCACTCACATTCTGCCAACTGTGTACTTAACCATACAAAGTTTATTTCCTTTTACACATCCAGTCACTCCTATTGTCATACATGTACATTCCTCATATCGTATTATCTTCTGTCAACACACACCTGGTGTGAACTGTCTGGCCTTCCTCTTCTCTCGTATAAAGCCAAACATGTCTTCTGTCATGTCTCCCTATATACATAGTTCATGATGGCGTGAGCCATTTACTATCATGGCAACACTAAATTGCCATCCTCCTATCCACCCTTTGCTAACTAGACTCCTGTCCTTGGTCTACTACACAGAAATATTTTCAACTTCTTTGGTCTACCTATCTTAAACCGCGTTGTCGCTTTGACCTACTTGCGTATTTTTCTGCTGCTGACCTGTCACTTGACTTCCTTTTCCAAAACACTGTCTCTCAGTGTCTGAATTTCTGTTATATATGTTCGGTGAGGGTTATCCTCAATAGACTCACATTTGTAGTCTGATAAACACCACACTTAACGTTTTTATATGTTTTTCGTTCCCTCCCTGGAACTTCTCTTTGTGCTATCTCCTTTTTCCTTCTCCACAACACTGTCTCCCCATGTCTAAATTTCTACTGTATATGTTCGGTGAGGGTTACCCTCCATAGACTCACATTTGTAGTCTGGCAAACGCCGCACTTAACGTTTTTATATGTTTTTCGTTCCCTCCCTGGGACGTTCTCAACACATTTGTTTTCTCTTCATGTATTACGGAGAAGAAAAAAAAATATATGATTTCTCCCCAAAGTCTTCATAAGACTCGGCCACTGCCGCAAAAATCTCTCTTTGCCATTTTCTCCATGGCTTCTCACTTCTACATAAGTTCCTTCTAGAACTATCTCTTCTATATGTCCGTGCCATCCTTCCTTTGGCTTCTCAATACCCCCGTCACTTCTCCGTGACTCTCAATTTTCCCATACTTATTTATCTAAGCGATTCTCTTGTGTTCGCCATCTCCCATGGCCCTTAATACCTCACCGTCCAATATCTCAATTACTCCCTCTTAACTTCGCCATCTCTTATGACTCTTCTTCTTCTCACATAATATCCTCGTCATTTTTCATGACCTTTTATCCCTCATCTCCCCCTCTACGTCACTTACTCATAAACTCCACTATTTTCGCTATAGTGACTTCCTTGTCCCTATGCCTTTCCAAAGAAATCTGTTTAGCAATATCTATATTTTCTTTTTCCTTTATTTCTCTTCTGACTTCGATGACGATTTGCCTGCTCTGTCTTTCCTGTTCACCTTTTCATGTTTGCGTCATCTATCATTTTCGTCAGAACCATATATATTTCAGCTCTTGTTCCTGGAAAGTATGTCTGATACTTTTCTTCTAGCACTCTCCATACCATGCTTCTTGAGAAGTTAAAATCAGGCCGCTTTATGGTGGCTTCTATTACCTTCTTCAACCCCTCTATGTTTGGTTCAACTATTTTGGTAATTTCCTTCGTATTTATCTGATTTATACATCCAAGCTTCTCTTTCCATCGTTTATCCGCCTCCCTCCATGCAGTCTGCCTGATTGTTTCTGCATGTCGCATCCACCTTTGTGCTCTGTCCGCTATTATTTTATCCAGATTGTCTACTGGAAACTCCCGTTCTCTACAACTACTTCCACATTTGCTTCCTTCTTCCTTACTTCTTGTACTACTCTCTTCTCTTCTATAAGTACTTTTGTGTCTGTGACTACCGTCACTCTCCTCAGACACTACACTGTCTGAGTTAGTCGACACCGATTCTGACGACCACCTCCGTCTACTGCTATTTTCTGCTTCATTAACTGTCTGTCGACTTTTTCTCCTGGTTGATCTATCTTCTTCTTTGTAATCGTCATTATCTGTGTCCTCCATAACTGTTTCTTCAATTTTCTTTATCTGATTTATACATCCAGGATCACTTTTCTCATTTTTCGGCCAATAAATTCTACAGCCTTCGTTGTCCGTTATATGCTCGAGCTCGTCCGACCTGTATCCATATTCGTCGGCGTGCATAACTCTATCCTCCTTCCCACTTGACGAATCGAATTCTGATTCTATGTCAAGCTGGTACTTTTCGTGTACTGTACTTTTCTCTTCCAGTCTTGTCTTCCGTACTGCTCTTGGACGCCTATAGGATGTGTCCATGTCCTGTACTTCTTCTATCTTCTCTTTCCTATTGTCCACCTTCGCTGATCTTACTTTCTCTTTCAGTATTATCTGCATCAGTTCATCTTTCGTATTCTTTAACTCGATGCTATCCCTATGCTGTGGTATCACTACTTTAGCCGTTTGTTGGTTCATCCTTTTTACACTGAGTGGAATCTTAGACTTTCTCGTATTGTCTAACCCATGTGACCATGTTTCATTTTCTCTCATGACGTCTTTCTCATTGTGTGCTGGCCCCAAGTGTGACGCTACAGTATCAATCTCAGTTTGTGTTTCGGCACTAATCATCTGTGTTTCATGTGTTTCTGGTTCTTGTGTACCAACGCTGACCCTGTGTTGCAAGTGGATTTTATGGAAGGGGAAGTAATCTTTAGAAGTTTTTGGACAAATTAAATTTCTAGTTGCAACGCTTGATTAAGCGGATACTTGTTTGACTTTAGGATAGAATTATCTTTTCCTATTTTTCGAGTGACAGAGTACAGATAAGCGTGTGAACGCTGTTTAATCTCAAATGTAGAGATGTATTTATTCTGTACTGTTTTGAGCCATGTGAATAGCTCGCAGCTAGTCTGCATGTATTATCGAGAGCGGTGTTCAAGACAGCCGAGTCTCGTGACGGGGTTTTTTGGCGGGACTAGTGTGTGTGATTTAAGAGGAGTTGTGTTTTTGGGCGTGGACCGTGTAGGTCGAGTCCCAGTAGTTTTTGGATAGTGTATGCCTACGTAGGGCTTAAGAAAATGTCGACTTATATATTTCGCTGTGTGTACAGCTTATGTGATAAACTGCAGTAAAGATTTATTAGGCCATATGAAGATTATTATAGCTGCCGGGTGAGCAGGCTTTATCGTGTAATGAAGATTTGTGTAGGCCATATGAAGATTATTATAGCTGCCGGGTGAGCAGGCTTTATTGTGTAATGAAGATTTGTGTAGGCCATATGAAGATTATTATAGCTGCCGGGTGAGCAGGCTTTATTGTGTAATAAAGATTTGTGTAGGCCATATGAAGATTATTATAGCTGCCGGGTGAGCAGGCTTTATTGTGTAATGAAGATTTGTGTAGGCCATATGAAGATTATTATAGCTGCCGGGTGAGCAGGCTTTATTGTGTAATGAAGATTTGTGTAGGCCACATGAAGATTATTATAGCTGCCGGGTGAGCAGGCTTTATTGTGTAATGAAGATTTGTGTAGGCCACATGAAGATTATTATAGCTGCCGGGTGAGCAGGCTTTATTGTGTAATGAAGATTTGTGTAGGCCATATGAAGATTATTATAGCTGCCGGGTGAGCAGGCTTTATTGTGTAATGAAGATTTGTGTATGCCATATGAAGATTATTATAGCTGCCGGGTGAGCAGGCTTTATTGAGTAATGGAGTATTGTTTAGGCCTTATGAAGATTATTATAGCTGCCGTGTGAGCAGGCTTTGTTGAGTAGTGTGGAGATTTATGAAGCTGTGATGAAGCGATTATAAGGCCAGGATGTGGACAGGCCGTATTAGGTATTGATGCAGTGTGGAAATTATAAACTATGATTCGATGTAACTGTGTTCGTCTATGTCTACGTGATGATGTGCTGTGAGTTAATAAACTATTATTAAATATCATCAGTCGTTCCATACTCGATGACTCCCGTGTGCGCCCCTGTTGTGTGAACGACTTTGCCAGTACACAATCACACTCACTTTACCTATCTCAAACACGATTATTATCACCCTGTCTCTCTGTATGTTTTCCTGTTTCTGGACCGGTGTCTTAACCTGACTTGTCCATGGTCTATTCCTATTACCTTCTTCCTTTATTGTGACATTTTGCTGACCAGATCCTATTGTGTTTCTCCACACTCCTAGCGGTTCTACCTTCATTTCCCAACCGTTCTGTGTTCTTATCTGGCACTTCTGTTGGTTTGCTATGTTGACGTTATTTATTTCTATGGGTTTCCCTTTTCTAATTTCTCCCATAAAATCCCTGACCGCCATTCTTATTCTTCTTTTATTAAGTGCGTTCCAGGGTGCTCGTACTGCAGCTGTTTCTGGAACTTTGTTTGTGTCCTTGTTTTCTCTATCACAAGTGTGACAATGTCCTCTCCCTTTTGTATCGTACGATTTAGACTCTGATTGAAGATCTCTTTCATTAAGTAATGTGTCTAATCGCCTTCTGATAGAGTCTGTGATCAGACCAACAGATGAAAAAATCGCAATTTTAACTTTCTCCAATTCATCTGCAATTATTGACATTGCATATTTGTCAATATCTGTAAGCTACTTACGACATGCGTGTGGGTCACCTGAAAATAAGTCTACATTACCTTTTATGTTTGCATATTTAGCACTGTTGTCTACCTTGGCTAATGTGTCGGTAATCGTCTTTATGAGGGCTAGAGTCGAACTGTCTTGCATGTTATACTGTGTCTATTCGGCTTGTGCCATCATCACAATCTGAAAAATAGTTACTCATTTGTAGAAATAACTTAACTTAAACTAACTTGCACCTGAAAATGAACGGAAATTTTTCTATTAGTCTTGGGTTTCCTGAAAAACAATGTTATGGTTACCAAAACAAATTTTATGCATACACTGTTACTAATCAATATTATCTGACACTACAATGGTAATAATAATGATAGGTATAATAATAAGACAAGAATAATAATACAACAATGTCTAATTAAACTAATTAATTAAGACGTCTACGTTGGAGTACTCGTTTGTCGCGATGTTGCGCGCGCGACCGACTTTTCTTTTTAACAAACACTATTGTTATATTTTTATACCATCCGGACTACACATTGTATTGTCTTTTCTACACACAGGCTTCTATCGGTGAATCGGTTACTGTACTGCACTCTATGACCTGTCTTAAGACTACTTGCGCGAAGCACGTCGACCTGTCCGTCTGTTGTGATGAGTGTCCCCGTGCTGGAAAATTTGAATGAAAACAATTCGTTTCCGACTTGGCGTTACAGTACAGTGAATATTGTACCTGCTGTGTTTCTGCGAACCCCTCTCGTGCAGTAAGGCGTGAAGAAAAAAAAAATCTTGACTTGATTTCTGAGCTGGCGTCTTCGGTTGACCAGTTCGCAACCTGTCAGCTTCTGTTTACACTTTGACCGTACTGTTTTGTTCGTATGTTTTGAAACTGCAATTCTGCCTTCTATCTGCGTTGTTCTGCCGTCCGTGGTTCTTGGAGTCTGTCATCAACCAGTTCGTGTGTTGTACTTTGTCTTGGTGAATGACTGATTTCAATGCTGGCTGAGGTTGGTATCGGCTCCCGAATTATATAATGTGGGCGTACTTTGCCTTGTTGCGGCGACTTATTCTCGTGCAGGTCGATTTGAAAAAAGAAAATTCCGACTTGGTTTCTGAGGTGGCGTTTTCGATTGGCTGGTTCCGATACTGTTCACTTTGTTCTGTGTTTACAACTTACACTGTTGTCACTCTGTTTTTTTTTCATGTTATAAAAACGTAAATATGACTTTTGTCTGAGTTGTACTCTGCCGTCCGTGGTAGGTGAGGTCTGCTACAGAAACGAAAATGTATGATGTCTTCTGTCGTCCGTGGTTGTTGAAATCTGTCACAGCGTCAAATGTATCTATGTGTTCTGCCTGAAGCGAGGAGAGATGACAGCATAAAGCATAGCTTCTGAACTACTGTTTATAAGCAATGTGTGTGTGCTGCTAGAGGTTGGTCATGGCACATAATTCTATACAGATGTGACAGCCTATGGTCGCTGTATCATGAATCATATATGGCAATGTCTGTCCAGGTTCGCTTACCTCTGTGGTTAGCTATGATATGCTGTATACCACACAGTCACACACACACAGCACGTGATGCGATAACGCCATGGTAATTTGAATACTGTTTATTTACATATGAGAGGATCATTGCTGTCTGCTCTGACCTCCACATTTGGTCCATCATAGAATATACAATGTAAGTTCTTTCTTTCCTCACTCTCTCTCTCTCTCTCTCGTTCAGTATCGAATCTACACCTTGTGACCTTTAACCATCAGTGATCATTCAGGTGCTATTGTCTTAGTTCTGTTCTTTCTTCCTTACAGTTTTCTTAGATTATTGTTATTTATATCCTCTCAGTGTTCAGGTTATCTTGATGGGACCGGGCCTCTCAGGGGTTGTTAATTTCCCTTGCCTCACTGAAGAATATGACTACTGTCTATATGTATTGCAAATCACTCTACGTACCTTTTCCTTTCTGAATAATATCTAACTCACACCGTTTCTCCTTCTAGACAAGAATTTCCCACTATTCAATATTTCGGGTTAATCATTACCCAAACTACTTCTTGTCCATGAAATATTTATCATCTAAACTACTTGAGTACGCTATTAACATGGCTACCCGCGTATATGCGGCTTCCCTCTCTGGCTCACGTTTCTGGACTGTCCGCTAAGAAAGCGTGCCTAACAAGATTATCGTTCACCTCTGTCATGCGCATCATTGTTTGCGCATCTCCTTTTTGTACTCTATCTGAACCTTCCCATTCAAAATTCTCTTTATTCCTTCCCTTTGACTGTAAATCTTTCCCCAACTGCTACAATATCCTTTAGTGGTGTTTCTTCAAGTTCAACCTTGTTATCATTTGTTGCATTTATTCTCATAATCTTTGTCTTTTCTCTGTGTATTTTCAGGCCCACTTGTTGTGACCTCTCATCGAGAATTTTCATTTTCTCTTGCATCTGATTATGGTTATGGGACAGTGTGGTAAAGTGGGATGTTATAAATATTTATAGGGGACTTAGTGTACTGACTGAGATCAGCTGTGAAGGTATCTGTATCTAATAAGTGTGGTGTTTTACAGATGACCTTACTTGCTACCACATTTATACCTCAGTCAGAATTATTCTGGAATATTGTGATGACTACGTTAAATGTCTAGGGTTATGAAAATGATGAAGAGTAAGTCACAACAACAACAGACAGATAAACAGTTTAATTTATTCCACAACACTCTACAACACTGTGACACTCACACACATATAACACTCTATAAGACTATCTTAAATGAGTCAAGTGTTTAAGTTTAAAAATATATGTGTTAATTCTTTCAATAATGAGTATCCTGATTCAACTACACAGTGAACCAGGAATCACAATCAAATGTAATTACAAGTATTATGTACACAGTTTATATATATGAACTTTGTATTGACATAGTTTATTATTATTATTCTATGTGTGTAAGTTGTGCAGTAGTAATATGAGGTAATACTGGTTTTGTTCAAGCTTGGTTGTTGTTTTTCATCATGACTTCAAGTGTTTGATTATCTTGGAAATAGTATTGGGAAAAGTTCACAGTTCCTGTCATTTGAACCAATTAATTGTCCCTCTGTGTTTGATAAAATGTCAATTTTTGAGGGGGTGTGATGATATCCGATATTTCACCGATCAAAATATAGCATCTAGTAGTTTGTAGGTATAAAATAACATAGGTATTACCACACCACCAAAAGACTAGTTTTATTTCTTGGTTCCTAAAGGGTTAACGCGTAAAACGCCGATAGTTGAAAATGCCAATGTGACGTTACAGACTTGCAAGCCTTACCCAAAATGCATGCGTGAAAGTTAGTGTAGTTGGAAATCGTGTATTTCTTGGAAAAGACAAGGGAGAGAACGGGGGAAATGCATAGACCCTGTTTGAATTTCTAAACTGAAACTAAATGGCCTAAACGAGCGATAGGAAAAATAAAGACTAGAAATGAAGATTAAAATGCTACTAATTAGTTGTTAAATATATAATATGCGTTAGTCTAAATATTTTAGCCTACTGTATAAGAAAAATATGTTATTTGAATAAATATACAGGAAAGACGAAAAGGGTAAAAATAATAGCTAGAAGTGTGAAACCTGATGCATTAGATGACAAAACGGTAGAATAAGTAAATATTTTCATTCTGGATTAACATGACTTAGATAATACTAGCGATATGGTAGAATGAAGACATATAAAGACGTGCCTGGGATTTCTTTACTGAA
This sequence comes from Oreohelix idahoensis, assembly GCA_024509875.1. NCBI lineage: Eukaryota > Metazoa > Mollusca > Gastropoda > Stylommatophora > Oreohelicidae > Oreohelix > Oreohelix idahoensis. The sequence continues at coordinate 128,153 of JAMPIV010007058.1, forward strand.
GCTAGCCATATTGAGGCCATAGAAAGGGGTGTCTCCTGATTTGAAAATTGTAGGTTAGCTTTTGAAAATAGACGCGTAGGAACGGAAGTCACCTGATTGGTTGAGGAGCATAACTAAGAAAGTGAAATAAATACTCAGAAAGACGAGCGTTCCTTGCCACTTTCAATTTAAACTTTCACATGTAAAGTTAATAACGTTTACAGACAAGTGTGTTCAGATGCCTTCGCTGTTCTGTTATTCAGCAGGAGATCTTGTGTGACCATTTATGGCCTGTAATTTACTTACATAGTGAAAAAATTCGATATTTCGGTAAGACCAACATTTATATAATTATTATTGTATTTGAAAATGTGTTTGCCATATTGATTATGAATGAATATTTGAAGGGGAGAGTCCCAGTCGTACAAGTGCCATTTCAACATGTTACGTACACTCATTAAATGGGGTTAGATAATCTTATAGCTTCATGTAAAAGCCCTACAGCTTTGCTTGTACTTTGGGAGATAAAAGAACATATAAATTTATATAAAGAGTAAAGTTAACATCAAACTTTGTGTTGTTTCACCGAGTTGCTAAGAAAGATATTATCATTGTGGGGAAAGAACTTAATAAAATCCTTGCAGTTTTACTTAAAAGTTGGGATAAAGAGAGATTAATAAGGGAAAAGACTTTAATGAATAATGTTCAAGTATAGCCAGAAAATCACTGGCCATCTTTATGTAATCCATGTTATTACCTGAATGTATTTATGAAATTATAATATTGTATTAGGACTAGGAAGAAAAAAAAAAAAAAAAAAACATATGTTTGAGATATTTAATGATACTAGAGCACACTACCCGAGGGGGAAAATAATTATTTATGTATTATGTTCTGATTTTTGATTGGTTGATATCTGTAAAACTGTTACAAATGGAGATAGGTCAGAATATTATTTTGAGGGGAAATTAATCCTCTACTTCCAGAGTTTCTGGGTGTGAAACTGAAGTGAGCCAGTCACGTTGTTGTTCAACCCTGGTAACTGTTCGAGGCCATATGATTTGAGGGCCCTACCTTATCTTGAATCCTGAAAGCTGAGCAGTGCTGTGAGGAGGAAGATTTATAACCAGGACATCGCAGAATTTTCGACACCTATCTTAAGATAAGCCCTGTGTTTTGGGGCCTTGTGAATTCACTGAACTATTCTCCACAATTTGATATTTCAACCAGATTAAATAAAATGATGACAGTAGTGATTCCCCAAAATATGTGCTTTAGTTTGGACTAGAGTATTACAACAAGAACACTTCCTAGTCAGAAATAAAAGGACTTTAGTAGTGAAACTAGATTGTGTGTAACTGTATATAAATGTTTAATCTTAATGTTTTTTATGAATCAACTCAATTATACTTAATACATTTGAAAACAATTGTTCAGACCAAAATTCAATAGGGGTTGTTTACTTAATTGTTTATTAACCTTAAAGTGTGGTTGTTGTTATTTTCTGCACATGCATTGCATATACCCTAGACACGTAGCTACACAACATCCATACATTATAACATATAAATTGGGGATAACATACATAGCGGGTGGTAGTCATTGGTGGAAGCAAGACAGGTTTCCTGACATATAGTTAAAAGGTAAACTTCCTCAGGAGCTAGCATAGCTGACTTCACATCTGCTACACAAATATATATATAAGTAATATCGACCCACCACATATAGTGGGATTGGCTCGTCCGGGATTTCCAAAGTTTTATAATAAGTAAATAAGTGGAGGTTTTGGTGAATTGACATTGCTCTGTGTTGTCCTGTTAATTAGATATTAATTAGATATTTTGGTTTATTTAAATCACATTGGATAGAATATTAAGATGGCAGAATTGGCCAAGTACAGATCTTCTGCTGTGCAGACTGCGAAGGAAATGGGTATGGAGGGACAGATTTTAATTGATTATGTTACAGCAGAGGTTGATAAATATATAGCCAGAGAAAGGGAAGATGCTAGGGAGGCTAAGAAATTAGAGGCTGATAGATTGGCGGAGGAGAAACGAATTATGTTAGAAGATGCTAGAGAACTTAAGAAATTAGAGGCTGATCGGGAGGCTGAGATTAAGAGGCTGCAGTTGGAGGAAAAGAAACTTGAGGCTGAGAAGGAGGAAAAACGTCTACAGAGGGAGGCGGAACGAGAGAAAGAAGAAAAGAGGTTGGAGGCAGAAAGGGAAGACAAAAGACTGGCTGCTGAAAGGGAAGCAGAAGATAAAAGGTTACAGCGGGAGCATGAGTTACGACTAAGAGAGTTAGAGTTACAAGGCCATGCTCCTGAAAATGGAACTAGCCCATCCACTTCCGACTCAGCTGCAAGCCAGGGGGCCTCCTCATCAGCCATGGGGTTTCATTTGGATCCTTTTATTGAGAAAGACGATGATATTGAGTCCTTCCTTAGCCGTTTTGAAAGTTTAGCTACAACATATGGGTTGGAGAAGGATAAGTGGAGCCTTAAAGTATCCCAGGGACTTAGGGGAAATTCTTATGAAGTATTTTCCAAGCTCAGTAAAGATGACCAAGACGATTATGACATTCTTAAACATGCACTATTGGTCAGATACGAGAAAAACTGTGAATTTTATAGGAAGAAATTTAGACAGGCTAAATTACTCACAGGGGAGACCTACCACCAGTTCTCGGCCCGACTAGAGACCTATTTGGAGAAATGGACTGCTCTGGGGAAAACCCAAGATTTAAAGGAAATGGTTATGATGGAGCAGGTTAGAGAGTCCATGGCTCCAGACTTGAGAAAGTTTCTCACAGAACAGGGTGCAGAGAGACTGGTGGATATTTTAAATGTAGCTGAGAGATATCTAGCAGCCCAGTCAGAGTTGGCAGGAGCAAAGAAGAAACATATAGATCATAATAAGGGTCCCCAAATTCAACCTCAGAACAAATATGACAATAGAGATAAGTTTAACAAGAATAAACCATATTATGATAGGTCCAGGTACGAACAACGTGACAGAAACCCTCAATATAATGAAAGAAAACCTGTTAACCAGGGAAAGAAATATTGTAAATGGTGTAAGAGGGATGGCCATGACACCCATGACTGTAAAAGAAAACCTTCCACCTTTGCTGCAATGAAAACTGGGAACAAGGGAGTAAAGGCAAAACCTATTAAGCCACATGAGCCCTATCACCCCCCAGTATGTGAGGACGTTGTATGTAATGGGGTCACCATAAGGTGCCTTTATGATACAGGTCTAGATTATGATTCAGTCGTCAGTTCGCACCTAGTGAACCCAGATCAGTATACCACAGAGACAGTGGAGATACAAGGGGCGACTAAGGATATAGCAACCATGACACTTCCCGTAGCTAGGATAGAGGTGAAAACTCGTTATGTGGAAGGGATCATCAAAGCAGCAGTTATAAACGAACCCATATACCCTCTAATATTGGGATGTCGTTATGTCTTCTTGGGGAATCCCAAGAGACCTGTGATTATGGCAACAGTGCAGACCAGGTCACAGTCAAGGAAGGAGGAAGATGAACCTATAAATACTCATCCAGAGGAGATGAGGAAGGCACAAGCTGAAGATAGGTCACTCAAGCTGTGTTATAAAAAATTACCTAAATGCCATACACCTCCAAACAAAGGAGAATATTATATGAAAAATAAATTGTTATATAGGAAGGCTGGAACTGGATCCAATGGTCACGGACAGCTGGTCCTTCCCAAGGCATATAGGGAGAAGGTGATGGAATTAGGACATGCTATTCCCTTCAGTGGTCATATGGGGATCAGCGCTACAGGTCAGCGCATAGCTTGTCATTATTTCTGGCCAGGAATAACTGAGGATATAAAAAGATATGTAAAATCATGTCCAGAATGCCAACGGGTAGCTCCAAAGCATTGGACTGCCCCAGCAACTCTAGGGGAAATGCCCATAGTGGGAACACCTTTTGAGAGAGTTGCGGTGGACATTGTGGGACCTCTCACTCGGACAAAGAGGAGGAACAGTTACATTCTGACTCTGGTGGACACATGTTCCATGTGGGGAGAGGCGGTAGCCCTGTCATCAATTGATTCGAAGCATGTGGCAGAGGCATTACTCACAATATTCACGAGGTTAGGTTTCCCTCACCAAATCTTGACTGATAACGGCTCACAGTTCAAGGGGAGACTAACAGAAGAGGTATTTAGGATCTTCCAGGCCAAGCATTTTCATTGTAGTCCGTATCACCCCCAAGGGAACGGCCAGGTGGAGAGGTTCAATGGGACTCTCATTTCCATCCTGAGAAAGCTGGCCCATGAAAAACCTGATACGTGGGACCAATTTTTGCCCGCTGCGTTGTTTGCGTACCGGGAAGTTCCACACAGTTCAACCGGGATGGCACCCGCAACCCTGTTATTTGGGAGGCCAATAAAAGGTCCATTGGAAGCCCTATTGAGGACGTGGACCGATGAGAAGGCAGAAGAGACTGTTACCTCATCATATGCGTATGTGAACGAACTGACCACTCGTCTAAAAACTGGCTGGAAACTTGCAAATGATAACCTCAGACAAGCCAGGAAGAAACATGCTGCATACTTTAATAAGAAAGCGAAAGATAGAGAATTACATGTGGGAGAGAAGGTGCTTCTTTTACTTCCCGCCAGTAGTAACAAGTTGCAAATTGGATGGCAAGGTCCATACACCGTTCTAGAAAAGATATCTAGAACCAATTATAAAATAGACAAGAAAGGAAAGGAGAAAATATATCATGTAAACCTCCTAAAGAAGTATCTCGAGAGAGAAAACCAGGAAGGGACACCTTTACTGGCCTTGTCCATTGCAACCCAAATGAAAAATGAACCACTCACCTCGCAGGAATACCCCTTAAAACCATGTGAAACACCTGTACAGGTGAAAGTCAGTAAGCACCTGACTAAGAAACAGAGGGAACAGGTTCAAAAGGTTCTAACAGAACATACAGATGTGTTAACGGATAAACCGGGGCACACCCATTTGTTGGAGTATGATATGCAATTAATAGACCCAACACCTATCTGTATGAGGGCCTATACGATTCCGTTCGCTAAGGAACAAGCATTGAAGAAGGAGATAGATTATTTGTTAAAAGAAGGGATTATCTCTCACAGTGAATCTCCTTACAGCTCCAGTGTGGTTTTGCTGAGGAAACCCTCTGGGGAACATCGTCTGTGTATAGATTACAGAAAACTGAATGCTGTCACAGAGAATCAGGTGGATCCATTACCTGACCCAAATCAGCTGTTTGCCAGGCTGAATAAGGCAAAATATTTTTCTAAGGTGGATCTTAGCAAGGGCTATTATCAAATTCCAGTAAAGCCTGAGGTCAGATCTTATTTAGCATTTAGCACCTCGGATGGACATTATGAATTCAACATGTTGCCGTTTGGGTTGAAAAATGCTCCGAGTGTGTTCTCAAGAATGATGAGAAAATTGTTGGATCCACTAAAAAATCCATGTATAACGAATTTCATGGATGACATCCTCATTGCCACAGAAACATTTGAGGAACACATTAACTCTTTGACGATGCTATTTGATAGGCTCAGAGAGGCAAATTTGACTGCGAGACCAACCAAATGCTATATTGGTTGTAAAGAGTTGGAGTTCTTGGGACATACGATATATCAGGGTAACATGACCCCTGACCCCAAGAACCTGGAGAAATTACAGAGGGCACCTAGACCACAGACCAAGAAGGACGTGAGATCGTTTGTGTCGCTATGTGGATTTTATCAGAAGTACATAAAAAATTTTAACTCTATATGTGCTCCTCTAACGGATTTAACTCGCAAAGGAAATCCAGATAAAATTGTGTGGTCTGCTCAATGTGAATCGGCGTATCAAGAGTTAAAGGAGAAACTCACTAGCAAGCCTATTTTGAAATTGCCTGATTTGACTCAGGAATTTGTGGTAAGAACGGACGCTAGCAACGTAGGATTAGGGGCTACATTGTTGCAACGGTCCAATTCAAAAAAGGGGGAGCTGAACCCAGTCGCTTATGCTAGCCGCAAGCTGAATAAAGCGGAGCAAAACTACTCAACAAGTGAGAAAGAATGTCTAGCTTTAATCTGGGCTATAAAAAAGTTCCAGATCTATCTTTATGGTAGAACATTTGTGGTCCAAACGGATCATCAGCCCCTCGTATTTTTATCACAGGCTAAGCATGAAAACGCCCGATTATTAAGGTGGTCGTTACTAATCCAACCTTATTCGTTTTCCATTGAGTACATACCCGGTTCGCTGAATGTGGGAGCGGATTTTCTGAGTAGACATCCTTTGGAAGAAACTCAGGGGAGTCATAAGGCCAAATAAGTTAATTTGATCTATGTGAATCTCGGATTTTGAACTCGCTTTACAAGCATGTTCTTAAGTGGGGAGATGTGTGATGATATCCGATATTTCACCGATCAAAATATAGCATCTAGTAGTTTGTAGGTATAAAATAACATAGGTATTACCACACCACCAAAAGACTAGTTTTATTTCTTGGTTCCTAAAGGGTTAACGCGTAAAACGCCGATAGTTGAAAATGCCAATGTGACGTTACAGACTTGCAAGCCTTACCCAAAATGCATGCGTGAAAGTTAGTGTAGTTGGAAATCGTGTATTTCTTGGAAAAGACAAGGGAGAGAACGGGGGAAATGCATAGACCCTGTTTGAATTTCTAAACTGAAACTAAATGGCCTAAACGAGCGATAGGAAAAATAAAGACTAGAAATGAAGATTAAAATGCTACTAATTAGTTGTTAAATATATAATATGCGTTAGTCTAAATATTTTAGCCTACTGTATAAGAAAAATATGTTATTTGAATAAATATACAGGAAAGACGAAAAGGGTAAAAATAATAGCTAGAAGTGTGAAACCTGATGCATTAGATGACAAAACGGTAGAATAAGTAAATATTTTCATTCTGGATTAACATGACTTAGATAATACTAGCGATATGGTAGAATGAAGACATATAAAGACGTGCCTGGGATTTCTTTACTGAAGCTAGCCATATTGAGGCCATAGAAAGGGGTGTCTCCTGATTTGAAAATTGTAGGTTAGCTTTTGAAAATAGACGCGTAGGAACGGAAGTCACCTGATTGGTTGAGGAGCATAACTAAGAAAGTGAAATAAATACTCAGAAAGACGAGCGTTCCTTGCCACTTTCAATTTAAACTTTCACATGTAAAGTTAATAACGTTTACAGACAAGTGTGTTCAGATGCCTTCGCTGTTCTGTTATTCAGCAGGAGATCTTGTGTGACCATTTATGGCCTGTAATTTACTTACATAGTGAAAAAATTCGATATTTCGGTAAGACCAACATTTATATAATTATTATTGTATTTGAAAATGTGTTTGCCATATTGATTATGAATGAATATTTGAAGGGGAGAGTCCCAGTCGTACAAGTGCCATTTCAACATGTTACGTACACTCATTAAATGGGGTTAGATAATCTTATAGCTTCATGTAAAAGCCCTACAGCTTTGCTTGTACTTTGGGAGATAAAAGAACATATAAATTTATATAAAGAGTAAAGTTAACATCAAACTTTGTGTTGTTTCACCGAGTTGCTAAGAAAGATATTATCATTGTGGGGAAAGAACTTAATAAAATCCTTGCAGTTTTACTTAAAAGTTGGGATAAAGAGAGATTAATAAGGGAAAAGACTTTAATGAATAATGTTCAAGTATAGCCAGAAAATCACTGGCCATCTTTATGTAATCCATGTTATTACCTGAATGTATTTATGAAATTATAATATTGTATTAGGACTAGGAAGAAAAAAAAAAAAAAAAAAAAACATATGTTTGAGATATTTAATGATACTAGAGCACACTACCCGAGGGGGAAAATAATTATTTATGTATTATGTTCTGATTTTTGATTGGTTGATATCTGTAAAACTGTTACAAATGGAGATAGGTCAGAATATTATTTTGAGGGGAAATTAATCCTCTACTTCCAGAGTTTCTGGGTGTGAAACTGAAGTGAGCCAGTCACGTTGTTGTTCAACCCTGGTAACTGTTCGAGGCCATATGATTTGAGGGCCCTACCTTATCTTGAATCCTGAAAGCTGAGCAGTGCTGTGAGGAGGAAGATTTATAACCAGGACATCGCAGAATTTTCGACACCTATCTTAAGATAAGCCCTGTGTTTTGGGGCCTTGTGAATTCACTGAACTATTCTCCACAATTTGATATTTCAACCAGATTAAATAAAATGATGACAGTAGTGATTCCCCAAAATATGTGCTTTAGTTTGGACTAGAGTATTACAACAAGAACACTTCCTAGTCAGAAATAAAAGGACTTTAGTAGTGAAACTAGATTGTGTGTAACTGTATATAAATGTTTAATCTTAATGTTTTTTATGAATCAACTCAATTATACTTAATACATTTGAAAACAATTGTTCAGACCAAAATTCAATAGGGGGTTGTTTACTTAATTGTTTATTAACCTTAAAGTGTGGTTGTTGTTATTTTCTGCACATGCATTGCATATACCCTAGACACGTAGCTACACAACATCCATACATTATAACATATAAATTGGGGATAACATACATAGCGGGTGGTAGTCATTGGTGGAAGCAAGACAGGTTTCCTGACATATAGTTAAAAGGTAAACTTCCTCAGGAGCTAGCATAGCTGACTTCACATCTGCTACACAAATATATATATAAGTAATATCGACCCACCACAGGGGGCACATAATGTTGAGCTACTCTGGCCACAGAAGCTTATCTTTCGTGATGGCGGCAGGAAAAGACTCCTCTGCTCGATTGCTTCCTGTGTTATGGAGACACCTCACTGGTCGCTATCTGGACCAAGGAGTATGCTGTCAGCCTCTGGATTCAGCAAAACTCAGACCAGGTGCTGCTTCAATAACTAGGACCACAGTCCCTGAAACAAGAAGGTTGTACCTCCTATTTCAGAACTAATTTATAATCTATTTCCTCACTGAACACAATACATAACAAACACTGAATTCAGAGCGGTAGGCCAACTGCTAGCTTCATCTGAAACAATTTACACCAGTATACTCCTCCCTAATGGTTACTACGCCTCTGCAATTCCAGCATTAGTTCCTTCTAGTCAATAAGATAGGTGTCAGTGTACTGTTTGGCAATTCCATGCAGTTTTACTTTTCTCCGACACCTCCTGTTCAGGTTGAAGCAATATTTAGGCCTTGCCTCATGTTTGCCACTGAACCACACACATATACAGACATAAATTATCAATTTACATTCAATTTTCATTAAAAAGATATCGAATATATCAAGCTTACCACAATTCATGGAAATAATACACAGATACGTTGACTGGCGATGAATAATGGCACAAATTCCGATCTGCCTCTGTCCCAGACTTTTATTTAGAAAAATATGATCTGGCTCTTAACGCACTGTTTCTTAGTAAGTTTATTTTAACATGTGGCACTGAACTGACGCTCCTAATTGACTATATTGGCGGGTCTAACCAATCGAGCCATGTTTACACACGCGTTTGAAAAAAAGTACCCTTCCTTCCGTCTCCCCTAACAACAAAAATTAGTATTTGCAGCCCGACTAATCGTGTTTAGCCTTACATATCATTCCCGCCAATCAAATAGGATTTAACATGGTGACCTATTTCCCGTAAAATGGTAGTTTCAAAACATGCCACTGTGCGATTATTATTTGGTGTTGTCTGACACCCTCACTATTTTCTTTTGGCTATAATTTGTTAATTCCTAGACTATTTGCATAACACTTAACATATTCTTTGTCAGCAAGTCCTAAGGAACCCAAATATATAAGTTTTAAGGGAGCTAAGTGGCGGCGTTCAAAATATGTATTTTCTTCTACCTCCCGTTCACTTCGATACGATGTGGTGTCTGGGTACTGTCAGGCTTTCAAACGTAAACCAGTATAATGTCATGTTTCCGAATAAGCATTTTTCATGTTTTTAAACCTAACTCTCGTATGGGTAGTGTTTTTTATCACTGTCTATTTGAAAAAAAGTTAGTGCTTCTGGCCTTTCGCTTGGGGAGGGTGGCATTAATTGTATATCGCGAGACGCGTGTTAGTATTGCCTGCGTTCCTGCTTTCAGCCCTCCCTCTCTCTATCCTAATTCCATCTGTCCTTCCGTTTATGTTAACGTAGTGTATAAAATAAAATTAATGGAAGTATTAATTTAGGTCATTAATCAGCTTGCGAATCAAGGTTTTCTTAGAAATGCAGTACACGTTTTATTGTAGAAAGCGTGTAGTGATGCAGTAGGCTTTACTATCAACGTGAAACGTTACAATTTGCAGACGAAGTAGAAAACAAGGGGGATTTTTGTACGCCATTGGGACAGCACTGTACTTTTACCATTTCTCTTTCCTTTTATTGAATTTATGTGTTAGGCTTTACATTTACCTTTTAATTTATATATGTGGATTTAGAATGTTTCACGACAGACAGAAGAGCCAAGTCATCTGCAAAATCCAGATCATCAAGCTGTTTAGTCAGATTCCACTGGATTCCATTTCTGTTGAGTGATGTCGATGTTTTTATAACCCAATCTATTGCTAGTAAGAAAAGAAATGGAGACAAGAGGCATCCCTGTCTCACTCGCGTTCTAATCCTAAACGGCTTTGTAAGTTGTCCTTCATGAAGAACTCTGCATGTCATGTCTTCATAGGTCTTCCTTATTAAGTTAATGATCTTCATGGGAACTCCATAATGCCTCATCAATTTCCAAAGTGATTCTCTGTCTACACTGTCAAATGCCTTTTCATAGTCCACGAATCCGATGTATATCGTGAATTTCATTCCAGACTTTGTTCAACTATTATTCTCAATGTGGCTTTCTGGTCTGTACAGGATCTGTTTTGTCGAAAACCTGCTTGTTCATCTCTCAGTTGCTTGTCGGTGGACTCTCTTAATCTCTCAAGGATGATTCCGTTTAATCCTTTCCCTGGCGCTAATAGTCACATAATTCCTCTATGTTGTTGTTGTTGTCGATATCCCATAGCTGCTGCGCATGTCTACTCTTGGCAGCCCAATGCCATTCTTAAAAAAGTGCAGGTTTTCTGCAGTTGTTTTAATGTTCCATATAGTGAGTTGGTGACTGTCAGAGGTGTCTGTAAAAGTTTTTTCCTGACATTTGTGAGTGATGGGCACTCCATGAGGAGGTGTCTGGTTGTTTCATAGGGATGAGAGCAGTGTCTACACATGGGTAGGTGCTGAGGGTTGATACGGTTTAGATGGCTATTGACTCTTGCGTGTCCTGTTCGGAACTGAAAGATAAGACTTTGATTTCTCCTGCTGAGTCTTTTATGTTGTCGTTGTCTTTTGGGCAGGTCATTTCATTAAAGACATTTCGGCCAGTCGGCCCGTTTGCCCATCTGTTCAGCCAGATTTCCCTTGTGTTGTTTCTGAGAATCTGTTCTCATGCTGCAGGGTCTGTCCTTTTGTTGTTTAGAGGCTCCTGTTTTTGCAAATCTATCAGCTGTCTCATTTCCAGTTAGGTCACTGTGTCCAGGGATCCACTGTAGGGTTACACTGATGGAGTAGGCTGTGATCAAGTTGTGAACCACTCTTCCTATAAGAAAAATGTCTTTGTTTTCATATGGAGTCTGTTCAAGTGCTTCCAGAACAGACATGGAGTCACTGAAAATCATTATATCTGATGGCTTTCGTTCCATAAAGTCAAACTGTTGGTGTAGCAATTCAATGGCTGTCTTGATGGCCTCAGCCTCCGCTTCGTAATTTGAACAATTTTCACCACAGGAGTCACAGAACTCATAAGAGGATCCATCCAGGTACCATATGCAGACGCCATATCCTGCAAAAGAGGTGGTCTTGAAAGCTGAACCATCTGTGTAGGCCTGGATTGCTGATGTTGGGTAGCTGTTTATGGTCTCCAAGGCACAAGTCTTCAAGACTGTGGGTAGTGTTTTCTTGTTGGCCGTTTTATCTATCAGTTGTGTTTTGACAGTTGGTTGATGGAAGTTTTCCCAAAGGGGTGGTCCAAAGTATTTGTTTTCCAATTCTCTCTCTCTTACGGGAGATGGTGTTTATCATTTTCCTGGCTGTGTCCAGGAGAGATAGTTGTTTCATTCTTCGTGTTTGTTTCCAAGTGTCAATAAGTACTTTGTTTGGGTGGTCTTTCTCTTGTCTCCTGTATCTCTCTACAGCTTCAGTCAGTGTTCTTTTACGCCTGATATCCAGCGTCTCTATATTGGCATCTATCTCACATACGGCTGTGGGTGTTGATCTCATCCCTCCACAAATTAACCCGAGAGCTTGGTTCTGCACACGGTCCAGAGATGAGATGGTATTAGTACTCACAATTGTCTGGAGGGGGATGTTATAGTCTATCACTGATCTCACACAGCCGAGATATAGTTGGCGAAGGGTTTGTTTATCCGCTCCCCAATTTTTACTAGCTAGACGTTTGATGAGGTTTAGGCGCTTACATGCTTTTTCCCTGAGGTTGTAGATGTGTCCATCTAGTTTCAATTTTCTGTCCAGTTTTACTCCTAGATAGACTGGGTGCTCCTCTTTTGTTAGTGTTTCCCTACTCAGTTTGATGTTGATAGGTCTTTTTGCTATTTTGTGGCTGCGCGAGAAAGTGGTGTATACAGTTTTCTGCGTATTGATTTTAAGTTTCCACAGTTCACAATATACTGACATTGTAAAGCGAGCTCTGTTGATCTTGGCTTTTGCCATAATGGGATATTTATCAGTAGTCCAGATGGCAAGGTCATCAGTAAACAGCGCCTTCGACACATTCACCTGGCAAAGGGGCGACCGACCCCAACCAGGCGCGTCCACGGGTGGCGGATAGTGGAACGACCTCCAGATATGGTGTGTCAGCTGCGAATTAAGTCAGTATTGCTGGACGAATAAGCAGTCGCGGACCAAACGGCGATGTCTTCCCAGCAGGACGGGGAGGGGTAACAGGTGGCACTGATACCCCCACTGAAATCCCCCATATGTCCTATGACGGGTGCATCAAGCGAGTAAGAGCCGCTATAAGCTCTAGCCACGGGGAAGGTAAACCTCGGTAAACAAACCAACCTGCTGCCTTGCAGCTACCACCGGGAGATGGAAAAGCTATGGGAGACAACCCTGAACAACAAACACAACCCGGCCTGCCGAAGACGGAGTGTGTTGGCTACGGCGCAGACACCGGGAAAAATTAGGACACACACGCTTTTGCAGTATGGAGTCATGCGACAATCTCGACTTACGTCATGGCGTCGCTCCTATCAGCTACAACCGGGGAGGAGCGGAGCCGGGCCCTTAGCCTCGAAAGGGCCCACCCAAGCAACCGGTGCCTTTGCCAACCAAATGGTCGGGGGAAGGCAAAGTAGAGCAACTGACTAACCAACCCACTGCCTTACAGTGGCTCAATGGAATGCAGAAGGAGTGAGGAACAAGAAACCGGAGTTACAAGAATTCCTCAGGGAAAATAACATTGATATAATCTGCATCCAAGAAACTCACCTAAAAGATACCCAACGATTCTTCATACGTGGATACGAATCCTTCCGCCAAGACAGGGCAAAAAGAACTAAGGGAGGAATCCTCACGCTGATTAAAACCTCAATCCCAGCAGTAGAGATACACAGATCTGGTAAGAACGAACTTGAATACATAACAGTCCAACTACTGCTGCCCAGTGGAGACTTAATGATCACAAACTGCTACAGCCCTCCAACCACAACTCTGGAGCTACACAAAGTGAAGCTTGCAGCATCAAGACACCTCATTATGGGCGACTTCAACAGCCACTCACCCAGCTGGGGCTATGAAGCAACAGATCTGAGAGGAGAAGAGGTGGAAGATTGGATGGTAGAGAATAAACAAATTCTAATAAACCAATCAGAGGATAAGCCCACCTTCTATTCCAGAGTATGGAAAACAACGAGCACACCAGATCTTTAATATGAAACAAATATAAAGGTATGTTATAAGGCACTCGTAGGAAATAAAGAAGTAGAACACTCGACAACAGAAAAACAACAGACATGAGTGGCTTACCCAGGATTTGAACCTAGATCTTGCTATGGCTACAGATGACATACATCGACTCACCACTAGAACAGTAAATAACCAACTGGGGGGAAGTGACCATGTACCAGTCACATTACAGATATCTGAGGTAAGAAGTGCAGGACAAATTAATATGTCTCCTAGCTGGAATTTCAAAAAAGCAAACTGGGGATTTTTTAAAGAACAAGTCGATAAACTCTGTCAGAACATTACCCACTCAAATAATGTCAATAAAAACGTTTCCATCATCAGTGAGGCAATCATCCAAGCAGCAAAGAATTCAATTCCACGAGGTAAACGACGAGACTACAAACCATACTGGAGTGACAGTCTGGGTAAACTCCATAGTGACTTAAATAAAGCACGGGAAACTGTGGAGCAAAGTCCCACATTAGAGAACACCCAGAGACACAACAGCATAAAACAAGCTTTTAATGAACAAAAGAAAGCTGAAATCCAAAGGAGCTGGCACCAGAAGACCAGCAGTCTCAACATGGAAAAGGACTCGAGCAAGCTGTGGAATCTGACAAGAGTGCTAAATGAAGAAACAACAACCAGCTACTGCAAGACTGTCATCAAGGAAAACGAAAAATACCACACAGGAAAGATGGCAGCAAACATACTGGCAGATTTCTACAAGGAAGAAAGCACCACATCACTTCCACATGCACGTATCTAAGAAGTACGTAAGGAAGTAAAAGAAAAACTGAAGCACCAAAACCCAGATACCTGCATGAAGTCATCCCTTACTTTGAGAGAACTAAATTCTGCCATAACAAAACTGAAGAACATGAAAGCTCCAGGAAAAGATGGTATCACAAATGATATGATCAAGAACCTTGGACCTGTAGCCAGGCACAAGCTCCTCCTAATCTTCAATCAATCATGGAGTACTGGAAAATTCCAGATCGATGGCGAGAAGCAATCATTGTTCCCATCAGAAAGAAACAAAAGGAGAAAACAAGCAAGTCCAGCTACCGACCAGTTAGCCTTCTGAGCTGTCTGGGTAAGGTAATGGAAAGAATGGTGAACTCAAGATTAATGAAACATCTGGAAAAAAAACTATCTGCTTGATAACACACAGTCAGCATTCAAGAAAAACCGCAGCACCGAAGACCAGCTGATATATCTAGCACAGGAAATAGAAAATGCCTTTCATGAGAAAAAGAAAGTTCTGGCTGTTTTTGTAGACTTGACAAAAGCCTTTGATAAGGTATGCAAAGAAGGACTCCTCCTTAAGATGCTCAACAACAAAATTGAAGGGAGAATGTTCAACTGGATACGGGACTTTCTCCAATACCGCACAGCAAGAGTAAAACTTGATGGGAATCTGAGCCATCGCGTCACTCTTCAACAAGGTGTGCCACAAGGAGGAGTTATCTCCCCCACACTTTTTATCATATATATAAATGACATTGCAGAGAAACTGTCCGGGAATATCTCCAGGGCTCTTCATGCTGACGATTTTGCTGCCTGGTGTGCTGCTGAACATTTGCCTACTGCAAAGTTCAGGATGCAAGCAGCGCTAAATACCATCGGTAAATGGGCATCAGAGTGGGGAGTACAGATAAACCTCTCCAAGACAGTAGCAACCTGCTTCTCTCTGTCAAATCGCCAAGAAACGATCAAACTGCAACTAAATGGAAGTGAGCTTCCAATCGAGGAAAATCCAACATACCTGGGAGTCAAGTAGGATAAGAGACTCACCTGGAAGCCGCACATAAAAGCAGTAGAACAGAGAGCAATAAAAAAGCTCTCTATTATGAAGAAACTGGCTGGCACAAGTTGGGGGGCAAATACCAACATACTAAAAAAAGTCTATACAGGCACAGTCAGGCCTGTACTTGAATATGGCATGTCAGCCTGGGCCACGGCATCTAAAACAAACACAGAACGTCTAGGGAAAGTACAAAATTCAGGCCTTAGATTAATCACTGGAGGGATGAAGACTTCTCCAATCCAGACAATGGAGAGATACACCAACATCCGCTCTCTGAATGACAGACGTGAGGAAAAGGTATTCACTCACAGTGAGAAGCTTCTACGAATGCCAAGTCATCCAATGCATGCCAAACTCCATAGCTTGACAAAGAACAGGCTGAAAAGAACCAGCTTCATAAACATCTCCAAACATCTGCATCGATGCCATGAAGACCTCCTCCCAAAACAACCTACTGAGATTGAAATGTTAATTGACTATGAGGCGCCAGACGACTGCCATGGAAATATATCTATCTTCACAGAAGTCCCTGAAATAAAAAAGAAAGGCCACCAGACCCCTCAACAACTAAAAACCTTGGCTCAAGAAATGATTGAAGAAAAGTACAACCCGAAAGAGTGGACACACGCATTCACAGATGGATCCGCTGAGGGGGCAGTAAAGAACGGTGGTCGGGGCATTTTTATAAGATTCCTAAATGGAAAGATCATCCAAAAGGCATTCTCAACTGGAAAGATCTCCTCCAATTTCAGGGCAGAAGCTATGGCACTACTGCAAGATCTGAAAATCTTCACCAGACCCGAACAACAACCACCAGCTAAGATAGTAATCTTCACCGACTGCAGATCATTACTGGAATCAATACAAAACACCAGAAATGATAACATGATGAATGAGATCAGATCTGAGCTTAACATCATCCAAAGGTCATCAACCATTGCCCTTCAGTGGTTGCCCTCCCATTGTGGAATTGCTGGTAATGAGAAAGCAGATGCTCTATCAAGAAGTGGCAGTAAAATGAAACAATACAGCCATCCATTGCCGTATCGGGAAGCAAAAACCATAATCCACAACAAGTACAAAAATCAGTGGAAGGAGGAAGGGGATATGTACAGCAGAGATGACCCAATACACCATCTAAACAGATACCAACAGACCACAATGTTCCGCCTGAGAACCGGCCACTGCAGATTACTAGGACATCTCTATCGCCTCAAGATATCCCACACAAATGAATGCCCATGCGGAACAGGAATCCAGACCCCAGAACACATTCTCCAGAACTGTCCAACCCACGATGAACCGCGACGTGCGACCTGGCCAAGGGGTGCTGAGCTCCAGCAGAAGCTATGGGGCTGCCGCGCCGACCTGGTAAAGACTGTGGACTTCGTCCTGGCGACAGGCCTGCAGATTTAGCATGACTACAAACTGAACGCAGAAGAAGAAGAAGACACATTCAGATGTTTGGCAAGGTCATTAATGAAGATGAGGAAAAGGGTGCAACTTAAAAAAGAGCCTTGAGGCAGTCCTTCTTCCAGCGTTCTTTTCCGTGAAATTGCACCAGCATAGTTGGTAGCTATGGTTCTATTTGTTAGGAAGGCCTGTATCCATCTAATCATTTTCCCTCCTATTCCCATTCTTCTCATCTTTAGCAAAAGTCCCTTTCTCCAAACTCTGTCGTAGGCTTGCTCAAGGTTGATGAACACAGCTATCGTGCTTTTTCCCTCTTGAAAGCCATCCATCACATTCTGTGTGAACCTGAAGAGGGGTCATCTGTGCGGCACTTACGTCTGAAGCCTGCCTGGTTGTTGTCAAGAAGGTTCCAGCTTTCCAACCACCAGTATAGTCTGTTGTTTACCATTCTCTCGACCAGCTTACCTAAGGATGAAGTGAGGGATATAGGCCTATAGCTTCTTGGTGTTCCCGGTGGTTTCCCTTTCTTCAAAATATGTATGATGGTTGCTGTCAGCCATGCTGATGGTAACTGCCCCTCGTTCCACGTTCTATTGGTGAACCATAGAAGTGTCTCTTTTGCCTTTGGCCCTAGTTGACAAATCATCTCATTTTTAATTTTATCTGGTCCTGGAGCTTTGTTTTTGGCCAGTTTCCGTGGTGCCATTCTCAGTTCTTGTGGGCGAAACGGATCATCGAACTCAGCCATATTGGTCTGATCTATGTTACGCGTGGATGTGTTCTTTATGAGCACTTCGTCTAGTTTCGTTCTCTGTTGTTTTATTTACACTGGCATAAAAATTGTTGAAGACATCCGCTTTCTTGCTGCTTGATGTTACTTCATCACCACTTCCACCTACCATAGGTGTTGGGTTTGTCTTTTTCTTGCTTCCCTCGAGATTACTGAGGAGTCTCCAAACTTTATTCCCTTCTCTTTTTAGATCTAGTTTGTTGCAATTTTCTTTCCAAGTCTCCCGCTTATTCTTCTTGGTGACATACCTTACTTTTGCTGTCCACCTGTTGTACTCTGTTCTATTTAGGGTGGTCGGGTATTTTTCAGCCTTCTTTCTAGCCTCTCTCCTCTCTTTGACTGCTTCAGCTAGTTTAGATGTCCAGTAAGGTTTATACTTCTTATGCTTCCCCCTTGGGATGCACTTTTTGGCAACTGTTAGGATTGTGGTACATATGTTGTTGTATGTAGTATTAATGTTATCAGTTCTAATGATTTGACTGAACCCAGCGTCAGTTTCTAGGCCGTAGCGGTCCCAGTCTGCTTTCTGAAGTTCCAGGATGGTTTACCCAGGGACTTCTGCGTCATCTGTGGTGTTAAAATAGTTGTTAAAACAGGGCGGTGATCACTTCCCACAGCTTCTAAGAATTTGATGATATTATTTTCTGCTATGTGAGCTGAAACAAATGTCAGATCTGGCCGGCTGGTCGATCCGTGTGCCCTGTGTAGAAATGTTGGTGGAGTTTTCAAGTAAGTTCTGCAGTAGCATTAAGTTGGTACTGCTGCACAGCTCCTCAACCTCTATGCTTCTACTGTTAAACTGCAGGTATCCTAGAGCAGGAATGTAAGCATTAAAATCACCAGCAACGACAGTTTTCTTTAGTATGGGCTCAAACTCAGGCAGACCTTTTGATGAGGTCGGGGGACAGTAAATGTTGTGCAGTGTGTACTTAGTGTTATCTTTGCTCCATAGCTTTATTATTTGCCGGTCGATATCCGCCGCAGGGTTGTTGGTTACTGTGGCTTCGGTATCATTTCTGATTAAGGTCATGATGCCTTGGCACTTCAGGCATTCACATTTGTACTGTGTATAACTCATGATGTTAATTTGTCTCCGTGGGAGTATTGTTTCCTGGAGAAGGGCTACATGTACTTGATGTTCGTGTAGTATTTTTGTAAGCTCAATTGTCTTGTTCTGTAGTCCAGCTATATTTAGCTGTAAAATGTTAAGGTTCCCCTTCGCTGACTTTTCACAAGGAGCAGGGGATTTATCTCTCTTGCGCGGGCCTTGGTAACCGAGGCGACGCCCGAGCTCGTATGGAATATGTTGTTTGACTGGCATTGGGGGTATTGTGTGTTTGCTGCAGACATCTCCCTCTCAAAGAGTGCAATGGGTATGTCTTCCTCCATGAGTATTGGGTTGATTTGCTTGGCCACTTGCCTTTTTGGCTCTAAAGATCACTTCGCTTTGGGGGTTCAGGTGGGGTTCACAGCGGCGCATTCCCCGCTAGTCACAAGCGCTCATGATGCAGGTCTCATTTCTTCGTTCTATGGCTGAGCTTTTTCTGTGGCTGTGTCACGTCCTGCATCCTATGCCTTCACGATTTTCCCCAGCACAGTGGTTCTAAATTTCCATTGAGTTTTAGTGGCTTTGCTTCCCGTGTCTCAGGAGTTGGACAAAATCTGACGATGGGTGCAATGTCAGGTCGCATGGCACTCTTGCTGCAGCTGGGACGTTGGGCAGGGCCGGGATCCCTTCTAGGTAAAGACCTATATTTTACCATCACCACTTCAGGATCCTTGGTGAGGTGTATCGTGGATTGGACAGAGAAAGCTTGGTAGACAAGCAGAGAAGAGAGAAAGTAACATTTAATCCATGAGAGGGGTTTGGGTTGGTGTTGGGCAGAGCATGGTCCACTCGCCGGTGGGTATTACGCCTGCACCTTAGGAGGGGTCCCAAACAACTCCCGACCCAGTTATACCGCCAAGCACTCGGTCGCCCCCATGGCAAACTCTGTGAGAACGGGGTCACCACGTGAAGGTGCTGCTATGGACACGTTTGTGCAGGAGAGGCCATATGCTAGAAGCTTACTACAAGACAGTAGCTTCCGCGGCGATCACTGCACCTGGATATGAGAGGCTGTGTGTTCGCATCAACATCCATTGATGTAGGTGAGACGTCGGGTCCGAACCATACATAGACTCCATAATTCCTCTATAATTTGTGCACTCTTGTAAATTTCCCTTCTAATGCAACTTGACAAGATAACCTTCCTTCCATTCTGCTGGTATTTCCTCTCTCTCCCAGACTTTGCCAAGTATTTTGTATAATATCTCTGTAGAGGTATCAATATCTGTTTTGATGGCCTCTGCTGGAATGCAATCTGGACCAGCTGCTTTTCCATCTTTCAGAAGCTTTATGGCTTTCTTTATTTCTTCTCTACTTGGTCGTTCACAGCTGATTAGTAGCTCCTTTTCTGCTGGCTGGATGTCTGGGGGATTAGTTGGAGCTGGTCTATTGAGAAGTTCCTCAAAATGTTCTGTCCATCTCTTCATTTGTTCTTGTATATTACTAGTTGGTATGTGATGAGGGTGGATTTAGGGCTCGCTCCTCTTTGGTGATAAGGCCGCTATTGTGATGCTTCCATAAAATGATAATGGCAGAACTGACCACCATGGACGTTGTAAATATAAGTCCAATTTCTTTGGAAAACCTTCAGCCCGGTCACAATACCACCCCTATCGACACCAGGTATTATAGTTCAAGATGTAGGGTGTCTTATCTGGTTTTGTGTTGTTGTTGTTGCTGTGTATAATGGTGATGTAGTTCATAGAGTTACAGCACATAGGGTACGACATGTGAAGTCATAAATAGGCAAACTGCTCTTGACGTTTTTTCATCATTTATTTTTGACGCCACGAGTACAGGTACGTTACATCCAGTTCACAATAGAGCAAAGTCATGACATTCACGAATATCAGCATACATAGTTCATCAATGCATTTGGCATATTCTCAAAATGATGATATGGCGCCAAGGAATTATATTGTTGGCTCCAAATACAAAAGTACATCAAAAAATCCTCCTACTGTTCAGATGTGCTAAATGAGTCAAATCATAAGTCGCACGAGGATAGCATTCCAGGAGTGCAGGTCAAACTGACCTTTACAGGCATTCCTAAGTCTAACCTTGACGTAGGCATAATCGCTGACACACAGCGACGTTCATAGAACATAGAACTGTCCTTCGGGCTGAGTATGACCCGTGTACATATAGATCTCAGGTATGAAGATACCTGGGGTGTGACTTCTATTAGAGGAACCTCCCTTTCTGTAATACATACGTGAGCAGAGATCGACCATTGTCAAACATAAAGTAAAGTTACAGATTGGATGTAAATGAGGCATTACCTTCGTTCGAAAATCCACACCACAGAAAACATACGCCTCCAGGCGTTTTAAATACTCAAGGGAAAGACCTTGTAAGCTAACTAACTCACAAAAAGGCTCCTAATTCCCTAACAAAATCACAGAGACGCCGGAACGCGTCTTCTCTGCTTCACAACTCTTGATCGACTCCAAAGATAAAGAAACTTCCCAGACGCCTCGCGTCCGGACATGCGCAGAACCCATACACTTGAATAGCAATCAAACAAGACGATCTAGGAACATTCCAGATAAGATTTATACTAGATCGAGCCATATATGGACATGAACAGAGAACCTCAACACTGGTTTCAGACATTCCAACAACAGTTGACCGATACTACCAAATAAGGAGAATGGTCACACCTCGTTCAAAAAATATGGACCGACCGTGTCTCGACACAAGAGGAGGTAACATCATATTAAATGATAATCTCAATTATCCAGAGTTATGTAGCTTTGACCGAAAAAAATTAAAGTGTACATCTCAGTCAATCTAATTACACAATGTCTTTAGCAAAAAATGATCATACAATGACTTTAGGAAAAATGATCATATAATGACTTTAGAAAAAATGATCTGTGCGTAACATTACCGCACCCTCCCGGGAAAAAAAATGAAACTTTTTTTTTTAAATCCTGGAGCCGGGAAAAAACCCTAGGCTCCTAACGCACGTATGATGCGCGGATATATTGCCTAAAAATGAGGCTAGCTCGACGCATGGAGCGAAACTGAGATTATATCTCAGATCCTTAGAGAAAAAAAAAATTTATCTAAGTATACGCGTATATATTCCAGGAAGGTGCCACCAACACACGCCATAGTGATGGCAACATCATAATGAAAGTCAAATTACACTCATACAAATCTATGACATTAAATATATATCATAGTATTATACAATGAAGTGTTGTGCAAACAGCGGTGTAATATAACAATATACCGCACTATAATATTACACATATTCAAACAGAGAGTACATTATATAATGCATTATCAATCATTACTAATACATGTGCTGTTCCTCGTAGACATAAATATAATCGATACAAGAAGATGTGGACATCATCCGCTCCAACCTTGGACAGGACTTGATAACTTCAAAGTTCCACACTGTACATAATCTCGCAGGCTTCAATGATGTGCTGCAAAAATATCAATAACAAATCTTTGAGACAACTGTTAAATCTCTTAATACAATCATTAAAATATAATATCTAAATGTGGCCATGTGATCTTTTCGCCCGTATATCGCTAACTAAGCCTTCTTCTGTTATGATCAAATCGGTAACAGAAAAAAGGAAATTACATGGTACAATGTTATAAATTCCCAAAAAGTGAGAAAATATATGCTAATATATCATTATAGTATTGGACTGTATATCGGGAAAAATATATGACAGAAGAATTATGTGGAATCGTGTGGGCACCTGGACAGAATGTCTGCCATCACATTATCCGAACCACGAATAGCTCGCACCGTGAAATGAAATGGTTGAAGAGCTATGGCATATCGAGTAGACCTCGAGCTCTTCAAGTTTTTGCTCTGAATAGCAGTAAGCGCTTTCTGGTCGGTTTCCACAATGAAATGTGCGCCTAGAAGAAATCTTTGTAACTTCAGAATAGACCATACCATAGCCAATAATTCACGGTCTAAAACCGAGTAATTCTTTTCTGCAGCATTTAATTTCCTAGAGATATACATCACCGGATGCAGAGTATCAGAATACTCCTGCATAAGTGCTGCCCCAATCCCAGTTGACGAGGCGTCACTTCGAAGAACAAAAGTCTTCTCAATAGTAGGTAACCTAAGGATAGGTGGAGATGAAAATAGAGTTTTAACCTGGTCCAATGAGGATTGACATTCTTGAGACCAGCGGATCAGATTAGGCGATCCTTTCTTCAATAAAGTAGAAAGCGGTGCCATAATGGAGGACAGATTCGGAATGAATCGTCCGTAAAATTGGATCAAACCTAAGAGACTCCGTACTTGTTTCTTCGTCTTAGGGACAGAAATGTTAAGTATTTTTGAAACATTGTGGTCCTCTGTCTTTAAAAGACCATGACCAACACGATGACCCAGGAAAGAAATCTCACTAAATCCTATAAAGGCTTTAGAGAGTTTTGCAGTCAAGTTATACTCCCGAAGAGTAGACAGCAATTCGTATAAACCCAAATAGTGATCTTCCCAGGAATCACTGAACAGACAGATATCGTCTAAATATGCTATGACATCTGTACGATATGCGAGAATTCGCCGCATCATGCGTACGAATGTAGCAGGGGCGTTCATAAGACCGAAAGGCATGAAATTCCATTGGAATAAACCTCTAGGTGTAGAAAACGCTGTAAAAGGTTTGGCACGTTCAGTTAAAGGAACTTGCCAATAACCTTTAGACAAGTCTAGTTTGGTAAAGAATCTAGAATTAGAAAGTTTATTTAGTAGCTCTTCCAATGAAGGCATAGGTTCAGCATCGAACTTCGTAACTTGGTTCAATTTGCGATAATCCACGCAAATGCGAATGTTATTATCCTTCTTTCGAACAATAACCATAGACGAAGAGTAAGCTGAAGTGGATGGTTCAATGATTTCCAATCGTATCATTTCATCCAATTCTTTTTCGACTTGTGACTGAAAATGGATAGGTATTGGATAGGGTCTGACTCTGATAGGATTATGGTCAGTTAGTATAATGTCATGTTCGATGACATTTGTGTGTCCCGGGATGTCTGTAAGGACATCCTGAAATGTTTGCAACATCGAAGAAACTTGTCGATGTTCCTCAGCGGAAAGATTAGGAGAAACGGTAACGTTTTTCCAAGATTCCGTAGAATGAAGTGGGACCATAGGAAATGGAAGATTGAAATCAGAAAAAGTTGTTTCCTCATCCTGTATAACTGACAGGGATGAGTAATGACCATGAGGTACTTTAGAATTGTCCGTTGCCTGGAAAATAGGCTGCAAATAGTCAGGTCTTTCATGAAATTCCGTGAGCATATTTATGTGGAAAGTTTTATGCTTTCCATCGATATCGACAACATAGTCGACATCAGAAATTTTGGAGACTATTGCATATGGACCTTTCCATGCAATTAGAAGTCTGTTCTCCCTTGAAGGAAGTAGAACGAAAGCTTTGTCACCTGGACAAAGCTGTCGTAGACATCTATTTTTATTTGCAAACTGCCTTGCCTTTTCTTTAGCAAATTCGGATGAAGAAGTTGCTAGTTTGCAAACCTCGATGATCTTTTTCCTAAGAGCAATGACATACTCGTAAGAAGATTGAGTCTCATCGCTAATATTATCGGCAGTGATTAGATCGTGAAGTAAAGACATAGGGCCGCGCGGTTGCGCGCCAAAGACAAGTTCAAAAGGAGAAAACCCTGTGTGTTCATTGGGGACCTCTCTATAAGCAAAGAGAGATGCGGGTAAAACCCTGTCCCAATCCTGAGGATGATCCTCAGTTATCTTCCCAAGTAAAGTTTTTAGAGTCCTATTCAAACGCTCAACTAACCCATTAGACATTGGGTGATAGATACTGCTGAGAGACCTTTTAATATGTAGCATAGTACCTGTGACATAGTGTCTGATATAAGTTGAGTGCCATGGTCTGACAATATTTCTCCGGGGAAACCCAAGCGAGAAAATATCAGCCAAAGAGCGTCTGCGATATCAGCAGTTGAGATGCTCTTGAGAGGTATAGCCTCTGGCCAACGTGTGCACATATCGACACATGTAAGGATAAATTGATGTCCTCTGGCCGACTTAATCCTAAAAGGACCGATAATATCTATTGCCATTTTTTGAAAAGGGCGAATAGGAATGTCAGCAGCCTGGATAGGCGCAGCATGTCGTGGTCCTTTCGATTTGACCTCCTGACACACTTTGCAAGAACGACAGTAAATTCGTATGTCCTTGCTCACAAATGGCCAAAAGAAAGCCGCAAGAACCCTCGACTTTGTACGGGAAAAACCCATATGTCCAGCACATTGCGAGTCATGAGCATGTTGCAATGTTTGCAATCTCATACTCTTAGGCACAAGAATTTGTGAATGAGTGGACGTAGACGAGTCTTGTACCATACGCACAAGTACGCCGTTCTTCATAGAAATCCAAGACTTTCTATTAGTATTCTGATTTGGATCACCTTTTTTTTGCTAGAATGAAGAATTTTTGTAAAGAAGGATCTTCTTCTTGCAATTTTATAAATGAGTCACGTGAAATAATCAAGTGACTATCTTGGCTATCTACTTCATCATTATCAGTTAATGAAGTTTGAGGTGGATCCAGAGCATGTGCTCTTGTGACCACCGCATTGGTAGCTTCCATGTTTTGCTCTTTCCAAACAGCAATTTGCTGTGGGGTACATTCCCTAACTCCGTGAATACGACCAATAATAAGGTCCGCAATAGGGTTTGGAAGAAGACACGCGTGGACATCTCCCGTAAAGAAAGGAGTAGCAATATGTATTATGGCTGTAGGATACTTTTCCAAAGTGCCACCAAATGTGACACATTTGATGACCTTTGCTGTAGCACAGGATGGATTATTTACAAGAGATTGCCTAACACCAACAGTAGTACACATCCAGAATCAAACAAAACTGAGACTGGATTACTATTTACAAGACCCTTATGTAGTATAAGAGAACCTCTCCCGTCATGCGCAACATTAGCAGGAAGAGCGGGAAGAGGATGACCACAGCTTAAAGTAGTTACGGTAGTCGGGTCAAATAAAGTACTGCATTGGATACATTTATTTGCTCTACCAAAATCAAAAGATGAACATCCGATAGCATTATGGTCTTTATTATCATTAACCAGTTTATCTGCTCCCTGAGATTCTTGTTGTACATAGTTTGTCTGTTGATATCTTTTTTCTTTTCTGTTGCGATCTACCGCGACCATTATTGCCTCTGCAATTATCATTACAGTCCCTACTGTAATTGTTATCCTGGTTTGAATTCCAGTTTCCATAACTGTCATTACCATTTCTATACTGTTGAGAACCTCTATTATATTGGTTTTGAGGTCTCCGAGAAAAAGATTTGCCTCTATACTGATTACCTTTGTGAAAATGTCTAAAATTACAGGGAGTAGTATACCGTGGAGTATCAGGTTGTCTCCAGTTCTGCGAAGAAGAATCACCCTGAAATTGATCGCTATGATTCTGAGCATAATTACGGTTACTCTTCTTATTAAAATTTTGTTGGCTACCCTGAAATTTACGCATGAAATTTGGGCCATAAGGTGCTGCCGAAGCAACTGGCAGACCTTCTTTTACTTTAGAGTTGCTAATGGTTACGTGAGGATGCGCAGTGACATACTGGCAACAGTATTCTTCCATTTCTTTTATGTTTTTAGGCTTACGCTCATGAAGAAAAGAAAGAAAAGATTCATTGACAGAAGACATAACCTTGTCTCTAAGTAGTAAGTCCATAAGAGCTTCATATGTATTTTCTGTCTTAGACAGCTCAACCCATCGTGAAAAAGTAAGACGTATCCTTGAGATGAATTCAGAGAATTCCACTCCAGTTTCTGGCAACATATTTTTAAATTGAAGACGATAGCCGTCTTCGTTAAGTTGGTACTTCTTTAACAAGACCGCTCTGACAACCTCATAGTTGTTCTTGTCAGGCACATCTACCATGCCCAACATAGTCAAAGCATCACCTCTAAGTATCTTGGACAGGTGATAAACATATAGTGTTTTATCTATGTTATGTACCTTACATGCACTTTCAAATCTGTCTAAATAAAATGTTATGTCATCAATGGAGGCATTAAATGCTGGTAGATTAAGCTTGAAATTATTAGCATTAGTCTTATCTGACACCTTATCTGCATTATTAGCATTACCAGTGTTCAACAATTTCATCTTTTTCATCTTTTCTAACTCTAAAGCTAAGAGTTTTTCTTCATGCTCCATTTTTGCTTTTCTCTCATCAGCCTCTCTTTGTAACCTTCTTTCTTCAGCCTCTCTTTCCAGTTTTTTTATTTTCAGCCTCAGCCTCTCTTTGTAACTTTTTCTCTTCAGCCTGAAGTCTCTTATTTTCAGTCTCTAGTCTTTTTTTTAGTCTTTTCTCAGCTTCTCTTTCTTTTCTCTTCAGATTTTGCTTCTGCTTCTCTTTTTTGTTTTTCCATTTCCATTTGGAATCTCTTTTCCTCCACCTGCATCTGCAGTTTTAAATTCTCAGCATCTATTTTCTTTTGTTCAGTTTGTTCTTTCATTTTCTTTTCTTCCGACTTCAATGCCTTGGCATATTGAACAGTCGCAAATTCTTCTAATTTATCACCAGTCTTTCCAAGGGATTTACCCTGCTCAATAAAGTACTCAAATGTAGACATGTTGTCTAAAATATGAGTCCAAAACTTGAAATAATTAATTATCTTATTTCAACCTTAATAGTAACAAGACTTAATAAAGTACTTGTATAATCCCAATGTTTAACCCAATCTCCATGGGAAACAAGTCTTTGACACCAACTTGTATTATCAAATGTATAATAATATCACAAGTCACTTCTTAATCATGAAGGCACTACACAAATCAGTGCATAACCATCAGTTATTTATCATAACTGCACTACAATAGTGCGTAAGCAAAAAAAACCACCAGTTAGTTATGATAAGTGCACTATATACTGAATAATAGAAAAGAGGAGATCTACAAGTACAAACAAATCAAAACAAAACTAAAGAATGCGAAAAAATAACGAAAACAACACTAACACATGTCATCACAACTAACAGAAATAGCAACAAAAGTCGCTTAGCAAATTTCACTATAGGAAATTTGCATACCCTACAGAACACTCTCAATAGAAAACCTCTGTCACGTGGTATGATCTATAGGAGTCACCACCCATCCAGACCCGCTGAAATATAAATATACATACACAAATAACATATAACATGTAAACAAATAGCAAAATGTGTGAGAAAGAATTCAGAAGGCTCAGCTAGAACATAAGGGCACAGTTCACAAACAAACAGGCCACTTAACTTCTATATGTCCCAAACGTCAGCACGGTGCAGAACAGGATGTGATCAGCATTCTTAGGATAAATGATCCAACGTTGATCGACATCTGCTCCCATGTACAGCCATGACGCAGGAAAAAGAGCTTCTGATACAGGAAATACGTTACGGAACTTGACCTTCTAGATTGAAAGAAATCGATTCAAACGGCACTTGACCTTCTAGATGTAGACAAATCGATTCAACGGCACTTGTCCTTCTAGATGTAGACAAATCGATTCAAACGGCACTTGTCCTTCTAGATGTAGACAAATCGACAAACTGCCGAGCAGCGCCGGGTACTTTCAAAATATCTCTTGAAGGAAGTGAGTTGAACTGCAATGTTGTATGATGAAGTATGCTGTCTGGGTTTGATGATTCCCTTGACTGCTGGTACCAGAATTAAACCAACATCTGGCCACCATAAAATGATAAGGGTGGATTTAGGGCTCGCTCCTCTTTGGTGATAAGGCCGCTATTGTGATGCTTCCATAAAATGATAATGGCAGAACTGACCACCATGGACGTTGTAAATATAAGTCCAATTTCGTTGGAAAACCTTCAGCCCGGTCACAATACCACCTCTATCGACACCAGGTATTTTCCAAATACAAAAGTACATCAAAAAATCCTCCTACTGTTCAGATGTGCTAAATGAGTCAAATCATAAGTCGCACGAGGATAGCATTCCAGGAGTGCAGGTCAAACTGACCTTTACAGGCATTCCTAAGTCTAACCTTGACGTAGGCATAATCGCTGACACACAGCGACGTTCATAGAACATAGAACTGTCCTTCGGGCTGAGTATGGCCCGTGTACATATAGATCTCAGGTATGAAGATACCTGGGGTGTGACTTCTATTAGAGGAACCTCCCTTTCTGTAATACATACGTGAGCAGAGATCGACCATTGTCAAACATAAAGTAAAGTTACAGATTGGATGTAAATGAGGCATTACCTTCGTTCGAAAATCCACACCACAGAAAACATACGCCTCCAGGCGTTTTGAATACTCAAGGGAAGGACCTTGTAAGCTAACTAACTCACAAAAAGGCTCCTAATTCCCTAACAAAATCACAGAGATGCCGGAACGCGTCTTCTCTGCTTCACAACTCTTGATCGACTCCAAAGATAAAGAAACTTCCCAGACGCCTCGCGTCCGGACATGCGCAGAACCCATACACTTGAATAGCAATCAAACAAGACGATCTAGGAACATTCCAGATAAGATTTATACTAGATCGAGCCATATATGGACATGAACAGAGAACCTCAACACTGGTTTCAGACATTCCAACAACAGTTGACCGATACTACCAAATAAGGAGAATGGTCACACCTCGTTCAAACAATATGGACCGACCGTGTCTCGACACAAGAGGAGGTAACATCATATTAAATGATAATCTCAATTATCCAGAGTTATGTAGCTTTGACCGAAAAAAATTAAAGTGTACATCTCAGTCAATCTAATTACACAATGTCTTTAGCAAAAAATGATCATACAATGACTTTAGGAAAAATGATCATATAATGACTTTAGAAAAAATGATCTGTGCGTAACAGTATGTTTACTTTTCTTTAAAATCCCGTGAGATCCCCTTAAATAGAAGCATCATTCTTAATTTTTATCTCTGTCAAGAGTAATCTTAAGTGAAAGTTGATACCTTTGGAGACCCTTGTTATTATACTCTAAGTTTGAACGTTGTTGGACCACTACTGTGGACCAGTGGAAACAATACTGTCAAAGATCACACAAGGAGGATCTCAGCACAGTGCTCAAACTCCGTAGCAGCGACAAGGATCCCAATGTATGTATACAATAATCACACATTATGTACATATTTTTGTGTTTTCTGAGACGCTAAAACATGTGTCTCTTGCTACAACTGCACACAAAAATGATTCATAAATTATGAAAATCTGTAGCTTTTTGGTTGTTGTTTTTTTTTTTTTTTTTTTGTTCTCCATGTTTTAGAGCCATATAATAGTACTGACTTGACATTTGAGTTGAAGATTCTTATTTTTGTGTTGGACCCGATTTCTCTTGATCTCCATATATTTCCCAATTTTCAATGAAAGGTTCTCTTGCTTTTTGTATTCTTATTTTAATATCACTGTCTGTCCCTCCAACTTTGTCTATATTACTCTTTACTGAATATGAACATAATAATAATGAAGATTTGCAAATATATATGGTGTTTCAAAACTATGTATACACACTTCGAGTGCATATTACTCACCCATAATTTAATTTAAAATTTTGCTATTTTGCAAGAACAGAGCGGAATAGTGCTAGATGCAAATGGATAATGCCATTAGATTATACTCGTGACGTTTTTTAATAGAAGTTTTGATCATCTCAAAACGCGCACGGTGAGGGACCTGAGACATCTAATTAAAACGGTGTGTTTCACTATTCATTTAGTAACAATACAGACGGACAGTCAGTTGTTCATCGCTGTGAACAGTGCATTTTGTTGCAGGTCGTCGACACTTTGAAAATCTGGGAATGTGAAAATGCCATAATTCTATCTCAAATGTTAATTGAGTTATCAACATTCAAAATGTGTATACATAGTTTTGAAATACCATGTATTTTCGGTTGTATCTATGAGAAACCGAGCATCATTCTATAGCTGTACATTTCGATATAAAAAAAAATAATAATAAGAATGAGAAATATATATTAACAAAATAGCGTTACATAGCGCTCGGAATCAGCGCAGCTTGTGCTGTACGTGCGACTATAAAAATAATATCATTTGTTTTGTTTTTTATAGTGGAGTGACATTTTTGCTGAGCTAAAAGTGCACCGCACAATAATTATTACTATCACATCTCTTATTGGATTTCGTGCTCAAATTTTTTTTTTTTTTTTTTTTTTGTTTGTCGTAACACCAAATCTATATCTCCTTGTCGTAAAGAGATAAAAAAAATTATATATAAAAAACACACACAAAAACTTGAGACAGCTGTGATAACATTCTCCAATTTATGCATAGTGTCTATGTGTGTATGCACTATCGCATTCGTGTAAATAGCCTTATGTATGTAGGTCTACGTATGTACTTACGCGTGTTCCTATGTATGTGTGTATGTATGCTGGTACATGCTGGTATGTGTGTGTATATGTATATCCATAGAAAATCTAGGTATGAATACAGAAATAATGAAGGAGATCGAATTTAGACAGCTGAAATATTCTGGTCATATAAAAAGACGTTATGTAACCTTCTTTCTTCTAGGAGAACTTTCAGATTTGGTACCTGGAATGTTCGGACATTAAACGAACAAGGGAAAATGGCACAAGTAGCAGCAGAAATTAGAGAATGTAAAATCGAGGTTATAGGAATGTGTGAAACAAAGTGGAAGGGGGTAGACAAGAAGAAACTCATCACATGTGAGTTGGTGCTGTCCTCAGACTTGCTGAGAACCAAAAATGAAAGGAAGAACTGAAGGCAAGCACGCAAGAGGAAGACAGCGTTATAAGTGGGAAGAATAAGTAACAACAATGTAAGAGTAGGGATCTGAGATTAAGAATCACCTCAAACAAACCATAATTGAGGATTACAGTGCCTAGTTGGCAGGGAGGATAGTGCGATTCGCTTCCGTAGCTAGGCGATGGTGCAGTTCGGATGGTCCTAGGTTCGATTTTCCGGTAAGTTACTCACTTCTGTTGTTGTTGTTTTTTTTTTTGTTGTTGTCGAGTTTTCTACTTCTTTATTCCTCACGAGTGCCTGAAACATACCTTCATGTGTGTAATATTTGTTTATTTACATAATTGAGGAGTGGAATACCAGACACGGAGGTTGTAATCACTAGACTATAAGGTTATTTATATATTGGGAGGGAGCCGCGCTAGCGTAGTGGTCACAACACCGCTCTGGCGACCGGGTGATACAGGATCAAACCCGGGCGACGGCATTTGAGGATTTTTCGTCGACCGGGATTTGGACTGGATTAACTCGAGACCTGGTGAGGACATTTGAAGGAGTGTCGTCGACCAGGGACTGGCGGCTCCTGAGCCGACCCAGCTGCAATGGGTACCTCCGAAATCGGCGAGTATTTGCCTGAATGGCGAGGGACACCTGTCTCTGTACAAGAAATAAAGGGATACTCACGTAAAATCAATGTCAGGTTAGACATAAATAATAACCTGAGATTTCGCCTCGAGTATTAGCGGGCGTACGAAAAAAAAAAAAAAAAAAAAAAAAAAAAAAAAAAAATATATTGGGACAGGCGCAACCATATAACATTCGGACCCTGTTTCTAGACCGAACAGAGCGTGTCTCGCCAAAATGAAGCAAAATTTGTTTTTTAAACCGCACGTGGAAGCGAAGTAGTAAAGGTGTAAACTTTTGCAAAGAATCAACAAGGAAGTGCCAAATTGAGAGGTGACAAATATGAGGTTTTGTATTTGGCTGACAACCTCACGATATAAAATATATTGCTACAGAAACCACTTCTGCAAGAGTACATAAGTACTTTGATATTATCTTCCTACAAGAGGAACAGCGGTAGTGGTTGACCCATGCTCCATTAAGAGCGTAAAGGAAAGAAAGAAGTAAGAACAGCATAGATAGGAAGGAACAAACTTCGAATTTTTTTCTAATTGTTAACGTACGCCCGCTATTACTCGATGCGAAATGCCAGGTTAGTATGTCTAACCTGAGACTGATTTTAGACGAGTATCTTATTTTCCCTGTACGCTGACAAGTGTCCTCTCGCCATTCAGGCAGATACTCGCCGTCTTCGGAGAGTACCCATTAGAGCTGGGTCGGCTCAGGAGCCGTTCAGGTTATTCCAGTCCCTGGTCGATGACATTCCTTCAAATGTTCTCGCCAGGGCTCGAATTAATCCAGTCCAAATCCTGGTCGACGACACTTCTTCATATGTTCTCGCAAAACTTCGAGTTAATTCAAGTCACAAAGCAAATGAAGACACAAAATCACCAGCGCCTAAAGAAAACCTGTTGATTACATTACTAGACATTACTCCAAGGAGCATAGGCCTTCAACAAAGGAATGCCAAGTCTTCCTGTCCCGTGCCATCAGCTCAAGGTCTTTCGTGTCTTCTTAATCCCTTTATGTCTATCTTCAGTTCTCTTCTCCATGTGTTCTTTTGTCTTCCTGTACCTCTGTTACCCTGTGGATTCCAGAACAAAGACTACCTGGTAAAGCTATCAATGGGTGTCCTCAACGTGTGCCCTATCCATCTCCAGCGTCTTCTTCTCATCGCTTGTTCACTGGCGCTTGTCTGGCTCTTGTCATCGGTTCCACATGAGTGATCTTGTCATACCATTTCAATCCTTCTATTCTACGCAAGCATATATTTATGAAATTATGTAGCTTTAGGATGAATCAAACTCATTAAGTCTAAGGAGACACAACTGCCCAGTTCTAAATCACATCACAAACTCCTCACATACAGGTAACTTCTCACTCTCTCAGCAGTGTTCACAGCACATTTTCCAGTGGCTTACGTAGACATCTTCCCAGACTCTCTACAATCTCGAACAGAAATAAGATGCGCTATAAGCACGTGAATTGAACCCAACACATGTCAACAACCTAAGTGGCATGCAACCAAAACAGCTACTTCATCACTCCTACACAAAACTGTCCCGCTACACCTTTTATTTCTGTTTCTTGTTTTCTTCTCCATGAGTATCTTTTTGACGTCCTCCATGTCTTTTACCCTGAGAATTCCAGAACAAGGGCTGCCTTGTAATGTTATCAAAAGGTTTCCTCAATGTGTCCTATCCATCGCCAGCGTCTCCTTCTCATTTGTCACGAAATATGTTCATTCTCTTTTTCTAGTCTTCAATCGTCTCCGGCATTATTACTCTACCATTCTGTTCACTTGCTAATTCTTCCAGTATTCATTGTTTACGCTCTCCTCGACTAAGGTTATCTTATATATATATCATGCCACTCCCTTACTATTACCTATCCGCTTGACCTGTTTCTGAAAGAACATTGACTACTATTTGTTTAGCGGGGAAGTTGTTTGTGTAATAAATTATGTAACAGCCATCTCCCGACAGAAAAGGTGTCATTAAATAGCGAGACAGGTTGATTGAACAAACGTTTGATACGGGGAAATATGTCGCAGATAATTGCCACAAACCATGTGGTTCCGGTTTTCCAATATGCAATGACAGACGGTAATTTGGGACAGTTCGCAAGCATGATGTGCCCAAATACACGGTCGATTCCACTGGGATGTCGGAAGATGACAATCTTGTTACAGATTAAGACACGGAAACTGATGCAATACTAATAATAATCAACTACGAGAAAGTAACTGAAGTAGTGAGTTTGTAAACATGACAGGCAAAACGGAAGTGGCAAGACCTCATTTGGTACTGGAGTTTGAAAATCCGGTTCTTGTGTGTTTATTCACCGGCAGATTAAAATTGTTGAAATTTTAAAGCCAAACCGAGCACCGTACTTTTTCTTGACTGAAAAAGGTAGTTTGTGGTTACATTGTCTGCTTTGTCGGGCATTTCAGTTGTCCATCCTTGCCTTTTGACATACGATGCTTCCTAAGTTCCCCCCCCCCCCCCCATCCCGACAGTGAGCTCCCCCTCTCCAGTTGTTTGGGAGGGCAAGTTAAAAAGAAATAATGCGTTCCTCGTGCATTCTTAGTTGACACGAACTGTGCGTACGCTTACGACAGACCCTTCACTGCCGCCCTCAAAACCCCCCCCCCCCCCGTATTTTTTTTAAAGTATTTAAACCAATAAAACGGTATTGAATCAGTTCTACAAGTTAACGGTACACAGGAAACAAGGGACGTTTCGGGTTTTACCCTTCGTCAGCCACAGTTACAAACAGGTGACAAGGACAAGAAATACATTTTTTTTTAAACACGCCTGCCGTTAATTTAAACAGTAAGGGTAGTCACGTAGCAGATTCTGCCGTAGGGGAGTGAAGTGTTATAGACTTCGATGTACTGGGTCCCAGCTTTATGAGGTGGGGTGGCTTGTTCCCTTCCTCGCTGCCGTTGCCTTCTCTAACTCAAGATCAGAGTCAGGTACCCTTTTACAGCTGGTTAGACTGATGCGTGACACTACCAAGCTTTGAACCCGAAACCCGGTAACTTATTGCGGTAGTGGAGTGTTAGAGACTTCATCATACTAGGTCCAGCATCGAGAGGTGGGGAGACCAGTTTCCTTCCTCGCTGTCTTTTCCTTCCCTAACTCAAAGTTAAGTACCCATTTATAGCTAGGTAGGCTGGAGCTGTGTGCATTCAGACCCGCTAATATTAGGATGCATGTCAAAGTATACAAGACGTTGTAGCCTGGTAATACCCTCGAGAATCATCAAGTGCTACATATATTCTTCATCATTGTGTAGTTTAGAAACATGGACAATGAACAAGCAGTTAGAGGAAAGAATTGAGGCATTTGAGATGGGGATATATAGAGGAGTGGGGTGCGTCTCATGGATAGAGAGGAAAACAAATAAAGAGGTCACAGACAACCTAGGGATGAAAAGATAATTAATGGCGGAGGTTAACATTAGAGAGTAAAAAATATGGTGGCCTTGTAAAAAGATACAGCACCTTACTAAAGACCATAATAGAAGGTGGAGTTAAAGGCAAACGTGCAAGGGGAAGCTATTAGTGGAAATGTAACATCAAGAGATGGACAAGAAAGAGTCCCTCACAATATCAAGAGAAAAGGTAGAAGTCGCCGGAGAGCCATTGCAGCCGATCTAAGATATTGATATGTCTGATGATGATGATGAATAGTCTTGTTGTTTCACGCCCCCCCCCCCCCCCCCCCCCCCCCCCCCCCCGCCCCCCCCCCCCCCCCCCCCCCCCCCCCCCCCCCCCCAACAAAAAAAAAAATTAAAAATTTATTGACAATCATCTTAACAAGACAATTTCGAGAACTACACGTTAAATCGTTGAAAGTATTCAAAAAGAGACATGAAAATAGGTCGTATATCTTTATCATCACTGCCCTACCTTTGTATGCTTAATACATTCATGTGCCATGCTATCACTGTATAAAACATAGCATATTTTGCTACGGCTTAACGACGTTCCTTAGACCTAAGGGTTTTTTATATTTGGACATGCGCCCTAATATAACCGACTAGGTTGAACGTGACGCGCCTCGCTAAAACGAGGCAAAAATTTTACATTTAAAAAAAAAAAAAATGTGCCATGCTGAAAAATGAACCATGCTGCCACCCCTACCTGCGAAAATGCATAATAGACTAACCCGCAACCCCTACCTGCGAAATGGACTAGCCCCGCGCAGGCGCAAAAAAAAAAAGAAAAACATTGTAAGAAAAAAAATTTAAGAAAAAGTACGGTGCTCGGTTTGGCTTCGAAATTTCAGCAATTTTAATCTGCCGGTGAATAAACACACAAGAACCGAAAATCCCATGTAAATGGCAATATCTTATTTATATCATGTAGTAATATTCTACGTGAGGGTAGTGGGGGACCCCTACCAAAACCAGACACTTCTTTGCAATTGGTTTGGCGTTTGAGATGCTAAGAAAGACTGCTCCTGATTGGATTTCTCCTCCAAGTAGTAACCTGGTTGTTGCGTGATAAATTCTCGCAACATCGTTTTATTACAATATCTATTTTATAACGCAAGGGCAACAACTGCTTGAAATTTATAGTCACTTTTCTCGGTAAGCATTTGTCTTCCCGCGTTGGTATTGAATGCAGTTAAGTTTTGAGCTGTGGTCTTTTTGCGCTGGACTGCGCATGACTGGTCTTGTTTTTTGGTCGATCGGTTTCCGCCCACCACTAGTGGAGTGAGCGATTTGAATGGCGAAAGAGATGCCTCGTTAAATGATGCGTGATGCCATATGATGATGGATGGTATCCGCATGTCTGGTTTTGTGTAGTGTGCAGATGTGTTCAGTCAAACAATGTTCATACAAAAATAACAGGGCAATCCACATAGGACGTCAGTAAACTCACGACGTATAAAGTCAATGATTCTTGTAACAGCCGTTGACGTTTTTCTTCATTATTTATTGTGGACGCCACAGTGACAAAATGGTTACGCGAATATGTAGGCACATCAAACAGTCATTATCACAGCAACATTCAATACAGCAATAGACGGTAGACAGCATTACAATGATGAGTCAGATGCATGTTATATTTCATAGTGCTGTAAATGTAGTCAGGTGAAAAACTCCATCCTTTTCTATAACAGCCAGGAGATAACCAGATGTATGAGATCAGTTCACTCTCCTTAGTCTGACTTCAGCAAGACAGACACGTCTGCCGAAGTATAAATAATGTCCTCAAAAATATCCTCTAGATAATAAAGGTTTTCCAAACCTAGTTCCTTTAACAAAGTAGCAAGTAATGGTCCTTGGGACATGCATCAACCGATGCAGTACAATACAGCGACATGTGAGCTGGGAAAACATCTCGTGACGACGACTTTCGAAGACAGGCTATGAATCGAAATCGCTCACGACCCAAAATCGATAGAGTTAATGAAAAGTCAATTTACCTTGCCTTCAGGAAATACACAGAAATATCACGCCTCCCGACATGTGGGAAACACTAGAGGTATTATCTCGAATAAACGAAATATCCATTAAGAGGACTACACATCCCTGACAGAACAAAAAAATAGCGGAGATCCCC
This sequence comes from Oreohelix idahoensis, assembly GCA_024509875.1. Taxonomy (NCBI): domain Eukaryota; kingdom Metazoa; phylum Mollusca; class Gastropoda; order Stylommatophora; family Oreohelicidae; genus Oreohelix; species Oreohelix idahoensis. The sequence continues at coordinate 166,184 of JAMPIV010007058.1, forward strand.
TCTTCAACGAGGCATCTCTTTCGCCATTCAAATCGCTCACTCCACTAGTGGTGGGCGGAAACCGATCGACCAAAAAACAAGACCAGTCATGCGCAGTCCAGCGCAAAAAGACCACAGCTCAAAACTTAACTGCATTCAATACCAACGCGGGAAGACAAATGCTTACCGAGAAAAGTGACTATAAATTTCAAGCAGTTGTTGCCCTTGCGTTATAAAATAGATATAGTAATAAAACGATGTTGCGAGAATTTATCACGCAACATATCACCACCTCCTCCCGATAAAAAAAAAATGTGGAACATATTTTTTTTTTTTTAAATATCAAAGAGCATGCGATAAGCGGCTCAAAAACGCACGAATTATGCGCTGATAATTAATTAAATTGCCTAACATGAGGCTAAATATAGAGTGTCTGGTGAGGATATACCTCAACAGAAAAATAAATATGTCTCAAAAAATATTCACATCGGGGAGGTGTCACCAACACACATCACGTTAGCATGTAAACACAATATACGTATGCAAGTTACCATAATCATCATTAAAAAGCATACTCTAATATTGTCTTTAAAAATGGATGTACAAATCTGATAGGAAAATTTAATTAGTACATTATTTGGCATGTAATGACATAAGTACATAGTAAAGTTAAACTACATGATGATCCAGGACATATGCTCTGGTATTCCGAGGGTAAGTACACAATCTAGACTCGTCATGCTTGATACTAGTAAGGTAAGTCCTCAGCTCAACAATGACATTCTGAGAAAGTACAAGCAATATAATGCTAATTAATAACTAATATGCTTCATAAGGTACAATACATTATTAATAATTGTGGCTGTTTAGTAAACTAACGGCCCTTATATTAACTACTCAGTCCTCCTCTATCATCTTAAAAAACGAACAGAAGAAGATGACAACAAAGCACGATAGTGTGTACATATAAAGTAAGTACAGATGTGCTAATCTATTGTAGAAATATAGGTGTGTTATGACTCTGTAATATATGGAAATATAGGACAGAAGTATTAGTTGGAGTCATGTGGGCATCTAGACAAAATGTCAGCCATCACATTATCCGCACCACGGATAGCTCGTACCGTGAAGTGAAAAGGTTGAAGAGCTATAGCATATCGAGTGGATCTCGAACTCTTCAAATTCTTAGTCTGAATAGCTGTAAGAGCTTTCTGATCAGTCTCTAGAATGAAATGTGCGCCCAGGAGGAATCTTTGTAGCTTTAGAATTGACCAAACCATCGCTAACAACTCACGGTCTAAAACCGAGAGTAGTTCCTCTCTGCCGCATTTAGTTTTCTAGAAATGTACATAACAGGATGCAGAGTATTTGCATATTCTTGCATCAGTGCTGCTCCAATCCCAGTGGATGAAGCATCACTCCGAAGAACAAAAGTCCTATCAAGAGTAGGTAATCTTAAGATGGGAGGAGAAGAAAATATATTCTTGATTTGGTCTAGTGAAGATTGGCATTCTTCAGACCAACGGACCAGATTAGGCGAACCTTTCTTCAACAATGTTGAGAGAGGTGCCATGATCGAAGATAAATTTGGAATAAATCTCCCATAAAATTGAATTAAACCTAAGAGACTCCTAACTTGTTTCTTCGTTTTAGGAACAGAGATGTTCAGTATTTTGGAAGTATTGTGGTCTTCTGTCTTCAAGAGACCATGACCAACACGATGACCCAGGAAAGAGATTTCACCAAAACCAACAAAAGCTTTAGAAGGTTTCGCTGTCAAATTATTCTCACGTAGAGTGGACAGTAAGTCATATAACCCTAAATAGTGATCTTCCCAGGTATCACTGAAGAGACAGATGTCATCTAAGTATGCGATGACATCCGAACGATGTGACAGAATTCGACGCATCATGCGAACGAAAGTGGCAGGGGCGTTCATGAGACCAAAAGGCATAACATTCCATTGAAATAGACCCCTAGGTGTAGAAAAAAGCAGTAAGAGGTTTGGCATGCTCTGCTAAAGGCACTTGCCAATAACCTTTAGACAAGTCAAGTTTAGTGAAGAATCTAGAATTAGAAAGTCTAATCAGTAGATCTTCTAACAAAGGCATCGGTTCAGCATCGAACTTTGTGACCTGATTCAATTTGCGATAATCAACACAAATTCGTATGTTCTTATCCTTCTTCCGGACAATAACCATGGAAGAAGAATATGGTGAAGTCGATGGTTCAATTATATTTAATTGAATCGTTTCATCCAATTCCTTTTCCACTTGCGACTGAAAGTGTATAGGAATAGGATACGGCCTAACCCTAATTGGATTATTGTCGGTAAGAATTATGTCATGTTCTATGACATCTGTGTGTCCAGGAATGTCAGTAAGAACATCCTGAAATGTTTGTAACATCGACGAGACTTGTCGATGTTCGTCACCAGAAAGATTAGGAGAAACAGAAACGTTTTTCCAAGATTCCGTAGAATGTAATGGAACCACTGGAAGGGGAAGATTAACATCAGAGAAGGTAGATTCCTCATCCTGTATGACAGACAGGGATGAATAATGACCGTGAGGTGCAGGAGCATCATCCGTTGCCTGGAAAATAGGCAGCAAATAGTCCGGACGTTCGTGAAATTCCGAAAGCATGTTTATGTGGAAAGTTTTATGCTTTCCATCAATATCGACCACATAGTCAACATCGGAAATCCGAGAGACTATTGCATACGGACCTTTCCATGCAATAAGAAGTCTATTTTCCCTACTGGGGAGTAGGACGAATGCTTTGTCACCTGGACAAAGTTGTCGTAGACATCTATTCTTGTTAGCAAACTGTCTTGCCTTCTCTTTAGCAATTTCTGATGAAGCAGTTGCTAGCTTACATGCCTCAATGATCTTTTTTGTCTAAGAGCAATGACATACTCATATGAGGATTGAGTTTCATCGCTAATATCATCGGCAGTGATGAGATCGTGTAATAAAGACATAGGGCCGCGTGGACGCGCGCCAAAGACAAGTTCGAAGGGAGAAAATCCTGTGTGTTCATTAGGGACTTCTCTATAGGCAAAGAGAGCCGCGGGTAAAACCCTGTCCCAATCTTGAGGATGATCTTCAGTTATCTTACCAAGCAAAGTCTTGAGCGTTCTATTCAGACGCTCAACTAACCCATTAGACATAGGATGGTAGATACTACTGAGAGATCGTTCAATATGTAAGGTAGACATTACCTGTGACATAGTGTCAGATATGAGTTGAGTGCCATGGTCTGACAATATTTCTCTGGGGAACCCCAAGCGAGAAAATATCAACCAAAGAGCATCTGCGATATCTGTAGTAGATATGCTCTTAAGAGGAATAGCCTCTGGCCAACGTGTGCACATATCGACACATGTAAGGATAAACTGATGTCCTCTGGCCGACTTGACCTTAAAAGGGCCAATAATATCTATGGCCATTTTCTGAAACGGCCGAATAGGAATGTCAGCAGCCTGGATAGGCGCAGCATGTCGTGGTCCTCTAGATTTGACCTCCTGACATACCTTGCATGATCGGCAGTAAATACGAATGTCCTTATTGACAAAAGGCCAAAAGAAAGCCGCAAGGACTCTCGACTTCGTACGGGCAAAACCCATATGTCCAGCACATTGCGAGTCATGAGCATGTTGCAATATTTGCACTCTCATGCTCTTGGGAACAAGAATTTGCGAATGTGCCGACGTAGTCGAATCTTGTACCATACGTACAAGTACGCCGTTTCTCATTGCAATCCAAGATTTTCTATTTGTATCCTGATTCGGATCACCTTTCTTCGCAAGAATGAAGAATTTTTTTAAAGAAGGATCTTCTTCTTGCAATTTTATGAAAGAGTCACGAGTGATTACTAAGTGACTATCTTGGCTATCAACTTCATTATCACTATTCAGTGAAGTTTCGGGTGTTTGTAGAGCTTGTGCTCTTGTAACTACTGCATTTGTAGCTTGCATGTTATTATCTTCCCAAGCAGCAATCTGCTGTGGGGTACACTCCCTAACTCCGTGAATACGACCAATAATAAGGTCCGCAATAGGATTAGGTAAGAGACAAGCATGCACATCTCCAGTAAAGAAAGGAGTGGCAATGCGAATTACAGCAGTAGGATATTTTTCTAGAGTGCCGCCAAATGTGACACATTTAATAACCCTTCCTGTAGCACAAGATGGATCTACAAGCGATTGTCTAACACCAATAGTGGTGCATCCGGAATCGAAAAGTAGTGAGACCGGAGTATCATTAACAAGACCCTTATGTAGAATTAAAGAACCCCTCCCGTCATGCGCAACAGCAGCAGGAAGAGCGGGAAGTGGGTGACCACAACTCAAAGTAGTTATGGTACCCGGTTCGAATAAAGTACTGCATTGGGGCATTTGTTTGCTCTCTCAAAGTCAAAAGCAGAACCAGTGACAGCGTCAAAGTTTTTACTATCAACAACATGATTACAGGCTCCCTCAGTTTCCTGTTGTACAGCATTAGCCTGCTGATATCTCTTTTTTTTTGTGTTGAGATCTACCCCGACTATTATTACCTCTGAAGTTATCAGAGTTATTATTATCTCTGCAGTTATTATTGTCTCTATTGTAATTGTTATCCTGGTTCGAATTCCAGTTTCCACGATTACTATCATGTTCACATTGATGCGAACATCTATTTGTTTGGTTTTGAGGTCTTCGGCAGGAATAACCTCTATTACCATATCCTCTTTTGAAATGCCTATAATTATTAGGGTGATAGTAACGAGTACTATCAGGTTGTCTCCAATTCTTCGAAGAAGAATCACCATGAAATTGATTTCCATGATTTTGACAGAAATTACCGCTACTCTTTCTATCAAAATTTTGTTGGAATCTACGAGCAAAGTTTTGGCCATACGGAGCTGCCGAAGCAACTGGTAAACCTTCTTTCACCTTAGAGTTACCCATGGTTATGTGTGGGTGCGCAGTTACGTATTGGCAACAGAAATCTTCCATTTCTTTTATTGTTTTAGGTTTACGTTCATGAAGGAAAGCAAGGAAAGACTCATTGACAGACGACATGACTTTGTCTCTAAGTATTAAGTCCATAAGTCCTTCATAAGTTTTTTCCGTCTTAGATAGTTCAACCCATCGTGAGAAAGTAATGCGTATTCTTGCAATAAACTCGGAGAATTCAACTCCATTTTCAGGTAACATGTTTTTAAATTGTAGACGATAGCCGTCTTCGTTAAGCTGATATTTCTTTAACAAAGCGGCCCTGACAACCTCATAATTGTTCTTGTCAGGTTCATCCACCATATTTAATATACTTAGAGCTTTACCTGTCAGTATCCCTGATAACTGATAAACATATTTTGCTTTGTCTATGTTATGAGCTGTACATGCTTGTTCAAACCTGTCCAGATAGAACATTATGTCATCACTGGAAGGACTAAATGTTGGTAACTTAATCTTAAAAGTATCATTATTAGCCTTACCAGAAGATGAACCCTTGTTTGAATCATTACCATTACTCAAGCTCGTCAATTTCAATTTTTCCAACTCTAAAGCTAAGACCTTTTCTTCATGTTCCATTTTTGCTTTCTCTTTCCTCTCATCAGACTCTCTCTGTAATCTTCTTTCCTCAGCCTGAGCCTCTTTTTTGAAGTCTTTCATTTTCAGCTTCTTTTTCAAGTCTTTTATTTTCAGCCTCTTTTTCAAGTCTTTTATTTTCAGCCTCTTTTTGAAGTCTTTCAGCTTCTAGCTGTAGCTGGAGTTTTCTCTCCTCAGCTTCTGATTCCCTTTTTTGTTTTTCCATTTCCATTTGGAATCTTTTTTCATCCACCTGCATCTGCAGTTTCTTTTGTTCAGCTTCCATATGCAGTTTCTTTTGTTCAGCTTCCATTGCTTTATCATATCGAGCAGTTGCAAAATCTTCTAACTTATCACCAGTCTTCCCAAGCAATTTACCCTGCTCAATAAAGTGCTCAAATGTAGACATGTTGTCTAACATACGAGTCCAAAACCTGAAATAATTAACTAATTTATTTCAAACCTAAGTGTAACAAGTCTTAATTAAGCACTTGTATATTCACATCACATTATATTATCCCAGTCTCTGTGGGAAACAAGTCTCCAATCAAAGAACTTGTATATGAAATATCAACAATCAATTCTTGATCATAAGTGCACTTCTCATTCAATAGTGCACGACACTATTCATCATTCATTTATCATCAGTGTAGTAGTAACAGTGCATTAGCATAGCCCATTAACTAATTACTATAACTGTAAACAATGACTATGTAAACACATGCAGAATGTAAACATTGAAAATGTAAACAATGCAAACAATGTAAACAATAACAATGTAAACAATAACAAAGATCAGCAACAATACAAAAACGTTCGCAGAAATCAACTAAAAATAAAGCAGAAATTAATGAAATATCACAAAAAATGTGACGATATCTGCGCTATAATTAAACAAAATACATGACACCACAGTGTATAAACAAAAATGTAGTATGAAACTAAACTGTAGTCAAGAGTAGGCTAACAAATACAAACAAATCAAAACAAAACTAAAGAATGCGAAATAATAACGAAAACAATATTAAAACATGTCATCACAGCTAACATAAATAGCAACAGAAGTCGCTTAGCAAATTCCAGTATCGGAAATTTGCAAACCCTACAGAAAACGCTCACAATAGACGACCTCTATGACGTGGCATAATCTAACGGAGACACCACCCAACCGAGAACCCGCTGAAATATAAACATATAAATATACAAATAACATATAGACATATAACATATAGAATGAGATGATACACAGAAGACTCAGCAGAAGTATAAGGGCACAGTTTACATACAAACAGGCCACTTAACTTATAGGCTTCCAATCGTAGAACAGCAGAAAAAACGGATGTCAATCAACGTCCTAAAGAGCGAAGCTCCAACGATGATGGCACATCTGAACTGCTTCCACTGCTAACACGATGGTACAAGAGCTTCTGAAATACTGTGTTGAGTTGTTTCGGCACTTGACCTTCTAATCCAAAAGTAAGTTGATGGAAATCGGTACTTGGCCTTCTTCAGAAAACAACCCGTTTCAACCGGCACTTGACCTTCACAAAAACGACAGCACTGGAACCTTGACAGCAGCAACTTGCTTGACTTGCGTAAAAGATAACAGCAGTCCGAGTTATCCGGCAACATGTAACAACGCCGGGTACTGTCAAATTCTTGTTTCCGTCAAAAAGTTGAAATTTTGACTTTTACCGGGCAACGCCGAGTACTTTGAAAATTTTGAAGATGTTGACTGTATTGAAGAATGTTAATTTCTTGAAGGATGCTGATGAATTCTTGTTGAAAATGAAGTGGGTAAGGGACCCCGTGTTTGCTGGTACCAGAATCAAACCAGCTTATGGCCACCAAATGATGCGTGATGCCATATGATGATGGATGGTATCCGCATGTCTGGTTTTGTGTAGTGTGCAGATGTGTTCAGTCAAACAATGTTCATACAAAAATAACAGGGCAATCCACATAGGACGTCAGTAAACTCACGACGTATAAAGTCAATGATTCTTGTAACAGCCGTTGACGTTTTTCTTCATTATTTATTGTGGACGCCACAGTGACAAAATGGTTACGCGAATATGTAGGCACATCAAACAGTCATTATCACAGCAACATTCAATACAGCAATAGACGGTAGACAGCATTACAATGATGAGTCAGATGCATGTTATATTTCATAGTGCTGTAAATGTAGTCAGGTGAAAAAACTCCATCCTTTTCTATAACAGCCAGGAGATAACCAGATGTATGAGATCAGTTCACTCTCCTTAGTCTGACTTCAGCAAGACAGACACGTCTGCCGAAGTATAAATAATGTCCTCAAAAATATCCTCTAGATAATAAAGGTTTTCCAAACCTAGTTCCTTTAACAAAGTAGCAAGTAATGGTCCTTGGGACATGCATCAACCGATGCAGTACAATACAGCGACATGTGAGCTGGGAAAACATCTCGTGACGACGACTTTCGAAGACAGGCTATGAATCGAAATCGCTCACGACCCAAAATCGATAGAGTTAATGAAAAGTCAATTTACCTTGCCTTCAGGAAATACACAGAAATATCACGCCTCCCGACATGTGGGAAACACTAGAGGTATTATCTCGAATAAACGAAATATCCATTAAGAGGACTACACATCCCTGACAGAACAAAAAATAGCGGAGATCCCCTCTTCAACGAGGCATCTCTTTCGCCATTCAAATCGCTCACTCCACTAGTGGTGGGCGGAAACCGATCGACCAAAAAACAAGACCAGTCATGCGCAGTCCAGCGCAAAAAGACCACAGCTCAAAACTTAACTGCATTCAATACCAACGCGGGAAGACAAATGCTTACCGAGAAAAGTGACTATAAATTTCAAGCAGTTGTTGCCCTTGCGTTATAAAATAGATATTGTAATAAAACGATGTTGCGAGAATTTATCACGCAACACTGGTGTGTAGGCGAAAATTTCACATATTCTACAGCCTTGTAAGAGTACTTCATTGACTTCCAATTTCGTCAAGAAGAAATCACCGACAGCCAAGAACACGGAATATTAGAACCCAAATATAGGACAGGCCATAGGACTGGAAGTGAATTCTAAGATTAGAAGTGAGTCGCCCCAGAGACATCACTTTGCGCCTTAACTTCTAGGATCCACCTTCAAGTGCACTCAGACACCTAACACACCTGAAAGAGACGACATCTTAAGTTATCCGAACTGTGCAAAAAAAAGTCTGTGCTCGCCCGGAAAACAATTCGGGGTAAGTTGTAATATGTACATTTTATAATTTTGTATTTGTATTTTGACTTGTATAATTTGCTTGTGGGTGTTCATTGGCATATGAAGCTGGCAACCTCATCACTGCAAATAACTTGACACATGAACCACCACTGCAAGAGCTGGTGACTGCTTCGTGCAGATTTCCCTACAAGGACCAACAGCAGAAGTGGCCCCAGGCTTCATAGAGAGCAGGGAGTGGATAATGATACCATGGTACATATTTATTATACAAGCATTTTAGGAAATTTTATATATCTTTTTATATACGAGTATTTAATTGTTGCACGCCGCTGCCCAAAAACACTTTCATTCGACTCACTAGGATTAAAGTAAATGCTCAGCTATGGTACAATTTTTTGGGAAGATGAAGTGGTGGATGGAAGCGGAGGTCGCCTGATGTTCATATCAGGAGACCAAGTACTCTATTGAGACATTGGTTTCCCTCTCAGTTTTGGATACAAGTTGTCAGCAGGCGACGCTAGACACCAACATCAGACGGGTCTTGAAGACGCTTGATAGCCTTTGTAATTTCCTCAGCCTTAATGCATGAGACGGTGTTACAGTCCCCATACTTGACTATTGTAGAGACGTATAGTCCAAAGCACCTGTGGGAACCAACAGCGACTGAAGCAGACGTCAACAGGCTCACACAAAGGCAGCTAAGTACTGTAACAGCGCAACCAATAGACATTTCAAATATTTTCTTGTCAGCCACCAAAATTTAACATCATCCGATGTTGATAAATATCATCGCTCCATTTTTATAAACAACTTTATTTAATTTACATTCTTCTTCTTCTTCCGTCCTTAGCCAAAGACCGACCAAGCAGTCAGAGGCCATCACGCCTTGTGGCGTCTTAAGGGCAACAGCAGATTGATTTTCTCTGTTGTAGTTTCCCATCACGCCTAGCGGCGTCTTTAGGGCAACAACAAATAGATCCATCTGCCGTTGTTTCCGTAATCGGTGTGACAAGCCAACGGGTGATCAGCCCATTGGGCTTAATTTACATTGTTAAACTATAAATAATTATTAAACCTGTTTATCTGCAGCTATAAATCAATAGTTGGATTAATCACTATTGAGTTAATTATATGTTAGCACCAGTTTGACTCATATTGTTCTAAATACATAACCTAACCAGACAAAGCTATTAGATTAAGATATTGCTGAATCACTTTCAGCTGGGGCTCAGAAATACGAGCGAAAATATATTACCTCACAGAAGGGGCGAGAGAATAATATGTTCATGACAGCTTAGATGATCTCAGCTGTTATACTTGCTATTCTTTAAAATCCTGAGAGGCTCCCTTAAATAGAAACATAATTCTTCTATTTTTATCTCTGCTAAGAGTAATCTTGATCGGAAGTTGATACTTTTGAAGACCCTCATCACTATACTCTGAGTTTGGCCATTGTTAGATCACTACGAAGGAGCAAAGGAGACAACCCCGCCACAATATCTGTTGTTTCACTAGCGCCTGTCTGGTTCTAGTTCCACTGGGGATCTTGTCAAATTACTTCAATCCTCCCAGTTTACGCGAGCACCCATTAATGAAAGAATGTAACTTCTTTGTTGCCTTTGTTTGATTGTTGTTGTTATTTTTATGTTCTCCATGTTTCAGAGCCACACAATAGAACCAACGTGATAGTTGTTCTGAAGAATGGCATTTGAAGATGTTAATTTCTACAGTTTTTGTTCTGTTAGTAGTATGTTCAAATTCGTTCGTAGAAACAAATATTACAGTTTACAATTAACCAATTTCAAGATCAACCAAGGCCTGTTGATAGCATTACTAGGCAGTCCTTGTTCTGGAGTACCCAGGATAAAAAAGGTAAATACGTTTTGTGAAGACCTCCACTCTTTGGGGAACATAAGAGTGATGATTGAATTATACAATAAACGTAAACAAAGGCAGCCACTGATACGAGCTCTCCAGTTGTTGTGAAGACAAATGTTATCGGTGAGATTCACCTCGTTTTCATTTTAAAGAAAGGTCACAACCCAGATGAAATCGATAATGACAGGAGCCAGAGAGCACTGACAATAACGGATCAAATTGCACCAGGGAAAGATAAGATATCGATAAATTTAACATTCTTCCAGATCTTATGCAATCCTGGAAATGATTTGCTAACCACTAATAGACAGGACCTGAGGAGCAATAAATTTAACATGTCCTTGGAAGTGGCGTTATGAGAAATTCCGGAAATGATCGGAGCGACCTATCTCATTTACCACAGTTCTCGCTTTAAGCGTATTCGCTGGACACACCGAAAGTAAAAAAAAAAGAGATTACGAGAGAGAGAGAGAGAGAGAGAGAGAGAGAGAGAGAGAGAGAGAGAGAGAGAGAGAGAGAGAGAGAGAGAGACAGACAGACAGACAGACAGACAGACAGACAGACAGACAGACAGACAGACAGATAGAGACAGAGACAGACATACAGATAGACAGACACAGAGAAAGAGAAAAAGAGAGACAGAATGCGGGAAAGACAGACAGGCGGAGAGACAGAAAGGGAGACAGAGAGACGCAGAGAAAAAGAGAGAGATAAAGAGAAAAAGAAAGAAAGAGAAAGACAGGCGTAGAGATACAGAAACAGATAGAGGCAGAGAAAGACACAGGGAGAGAGAGAGAGAAAGAGAGACAGACAGATATAGAGACACTGAGAGAGACAACGAGAGAGAGAGAGAATTCTACAAAGTGACACAAATTTCTAGGCAAATAAAGGTATTTATAAGATATTTAGATATTAGATGACATCATCACTCGATGGACGCCAGTTAAGTCAGGTACGTATGGATAAGTCTCCTTGCGTTTTACTGTACTTGTACACTGCTGTTGTTCCAGCGAAATTCATATTGCCAATATGTTATGTTCTTTTATAATTCATCTATTTCTCCTTGTAGTGAAACTGAGAAAAATGTAGTTGTAATGTCGATACAATGTGCGTGTGTTGTTTTTTCTATCTGTGTGTGTGTGTGTTTTTTTTTTCTGTCTTGCAATGTATTTTTCCTTGACAAGGGACTGGGAGAAATTATTTCCTGTCTCATTACAATACGCATGTCCGTGTCTTTCTTCCGGTATTATTTGTGATAATTGATCCATTTTCCGCTTCATTATTTTAAATATATTTTTCTTAGCCATTTTAGGTGTGCGTGAAATAATGTGCAGTCATCTATAGTAGGGTTTCACAACCGGAGTTCCAAGAAACCCTAGGGTTACGCGAGAGATCGTAATTTACCCAAAATAAACGTGTTTTTTTTTTTCAAAGCCGTGCATAAAACTGTGTCTTAGGCTACATTTTTATTCACATTTTTTAAATTGGCATATGGTTTTTAGTAGTTTTACTACACAACACTGTCAATAAATTCTCATGCTGTAAATAAATATAATTAATTAAACTCTATTTACATCCTTTAATTAAATTAAATCTACCGAGCCTACTTTAGACAAATCATATCCCAGTTTGGCTTTTGCCAATTATTTAGCAAAAATGTATCATGTTTGTTTTATGAGTTTTTAAAATTTATGACAGGGAAAGAAACAAATTAATTTCAAGAAAGGTAAGCAAAGCTCAACTGCCAGGTTTTTTTTTTTAATTTTTATTCAAGAAGGTTTGGCTAAAAAGTGGTTTTTAGTTTTAAATAGGGAAGAAAACTACACTTGCACATACAACATTTTATTAGCATCTTGTAGAGTAGAAATTTGTGATAATACTTTCAGCCTACTTGGATACTGTTAAAAAAATCAATTCGGAAATTAAAAATGAAAAAACAGAAGTTTCTTCAACCTACACTACTGACTTGCTTCAGAGTTGCTATCATGTGTAGGGAGTGGGAACCACACAAACAAGAGTAGGCTGATATGTTGGCCACAATAAACAGATTCACAGAAGGAAACAAAAAAATCATTCTCTACTCATAAAAGCATTGACAATTATTATTGGAATTTTTACATTAACAACTTACTGATCACGCTAACATAATTGTTTTTCAGGTGTTCCCTGAGACCTAAACATTTGTTCAAGGGTTCCTTCAGGATAAAGAGTTTGAGAAAAGTTGATCTATAGTATTTTTTTTTTCTTTTTCGCTCCTTATGAGCCACCACAGCAGCTAGCCGCCTTGCAGGAAGCGTACATCACAGCATTCACATGCTTTTACATGAGTGGTTGGAGAAACATACACTATATCGTCCCGCATGGGTTGGGTTCCGCGATCACTTGTCTCTACAGCTGTCTAACTCTGGTGTTACCTCTACGAGTTCTGTTGGTGGCCGTCTGCCAAGGGGCAGTGTTCTGCACCCTCCGGGCCATAATGATCATTTGCCCCATACCATCCATTCAATATAGATTACTGGCACAGGAAGAGTTGGCCCTTTCTTGCTGTAGGCCCTCTGGCACTGTGGTCTCAGTACATTTATCAATTTTCCATCCCTCTCTGTTTCGTGTGACATTTTTTCCCTCGAGCTTTCCTATTTTTTAATGATGTATGCAAGGTTCAGTTTTCGCGGAAGGTGCTTTATAAGTTGTAACAGTTAATTCCTTATTTTTCCAACTATTTCTCTCTTTTCCCCAGCCTTCCTCGTGACTTTGGATTTATTAGCCATCCATTGTATATTCAAAGACCAGCTGCCGAACTGTATGTTAATGAGCGATAAGGAAATGATAATGATCTTCATACTTTTTTATTAGTATTATTATTATTATTAGGATCAACAATGTGACCTACTGGGGTGTCTACGAGATGGTGCATTGTCACGAGAGGGTTGATGTTATTGAAATTATAAGATATCCTGGACACAAAGTTGTATCAGGTGATACCAGGATAGTGCCAGATAAAAGTCTGGTCTTAAAAAGTAATACCCCCTTCTCTAAAAAGAGTAAGGGTGTATAGATATCACAGGTAGGATCAAGCTGTATAAGTTCCTAGAGAAGATGGTAATGTATTACTCTAAGTTCCTAAGGACCCCTCTCCAGATCCTCCTATGATTATGTTATTAGCTCTGCTAGGGGTATTAACTAAATTATCCACCAACAAGAACTTGAATTTAACTTAAATAATTTAAGTAAGTCTGCTGGTAAATATTTACAATTTATTTTTACAGTTTTTCTTTTCTGTTTGAAAAGCTTTCAAGTAAATCAAATTCAGTTACAACAGTAAATAAATAAAACATTAGAAAATAGTTAAAAGGTATCAAAAGTCATTACAGTTGTTGAAAGTTCTCTCTTTGGTTAACTATCTCTGCTTGACGATTATCTATATCTTACTAACACTTTTATTTCACTGTCATTGAATGTTAGGATATCACTGGCTATATCTATGCCCAAACACTGTTCATCATGAACTATTATTGTCTATTATTGTGGTGTGACTCGGATACTCTACAGTTGCCTTGTTTTGCAACTCATCTGTTAGAATGAAGCTGGTTCCACTCTTGTCCTCGAAGGAAAAATTTAGTTGAACTTCCTCCAGGCAGTAGGTACTTGATGACTGGCCCTCTGAACTCAAAAGGCACTTGCACCAGTAGTAACTTCAGTAGTGGCTGACTCTTTTATGAGTAGTTGGGTTGACAGGATATAACCTGAAACATATTAGGTGTAACCCCTATATTGCCCATCACTATCCCACTATCACAAAGGTTGGGGATGATAGACAGTTTCAGACAGTGTGCTAGCAGATGCACAGGACAAATTATAACCGTAACAACCAAATCCAGTTCACTGTGACTACAATTTTCCTCTAAATCCTTAGTTAGAGCCATTTGTCCATGATCCGCCTCCATACAATGATTAGGCCTTGTATAAAATACTAAGTAATAGCTTAAACAATCCCGTAAAACAATCGCTTTCATCCTTCCTTACGTTCTTGGTGTGTGGTCCCTTTCATCAAGAAATAATTCTTTAAATGCTTTTCTAAACCTACAGACACACTTTTTCCACCATTCTCAATTATTTGAATACATATCTTGGCATTGTTTTGCCTCCAGAAATTACACAATGGTTCAAAACACATCTACACATTTCCTAACGCACACTGTAATTAATCAATAGAACTACATATATTTATATTTCATTTCATTTTTCATAACCCTCCACTCCCAAAGGAGCATAGGCCTTCAACAAACACATGCCAAGTCCTCCTGTCACGTGCCATCATCTCAAGTTCTTTCCATGTTTTCCTCATCATTTTCACCTCTGTTTCCAACTCTCTTCTCCATGTACTTCTTGGTCTTCCTCTGCCTCTCTTGCCCTGGGGGTTCCAGAACAAGGACTGCCTTGTAATGCTATCAACAGGTTTCCTCAGTGTGTGTCCTATCCATCGCCATCGTCTTCTTCTCCTTTCTTGTTCCACTGGCACTTGTCTAGTTCTTGTCATCAGTTCCACGTTGGTAACCTTGTCATACCATTTTAATCCCTCTATTCTACGCAAGCACCCATTTATGAAAGTCTGTAGCTTTTTGGTTGTTGTCTTTGTTGTTCTCCATGTCTCTGAGCCATACAATAGGACTGACTTCACATTTGTGTTGAAGATTCTTATTTTCGTGTTGGATCCTATTTCTCTTGATCTCCATATATTTCCCAATGCAATGAAAGCTCCTCTTGCCTTTTGTATTCTTATTTTGATATCGCTGTCTGTCCCTCCAACTTTGTCTATATTACTGCCAAAATATGTGTATGATTCTACATCTTGTATTGGTGTTTCTTCAAGTTCAACCCTGTTATCATTACCTGCATTTATTCGCATTATTTTTGTCTTTTCCCTGTGTATTTTCAGACCCAATTGCTGTGACCTCTCATCGAGTGTTTTCAATTTGTCCTGCATCTGATTACGGCTATGGGACAGAAGAGCCAAGTCATCAGCAAAATCCAGATCATCCAACTGCTTAGTCAGAGTCCACTGGATTCCATTTCTGTTGTGTGTTGTCGATGATCTCATAACCCAATCTATTGCCAGCAAGAAAAGAAATGGAGACAAGAGGCATCCCTGTCGCACTCCTGTTCTTATCCCAAACGGTTCTTTAAGCTGTCCTTCGTGAAGAACTCTGCATGTCATGTCTTCATATGTTTTCTTTATTAAATTGATGATCTTCAGGGGAACTCCATAATGCCTCAACAATTTCCAAAGTGATTCTCTGTCTACACTGTCAAATGCCTTTTCGTAGTCCACAAATCCGATGTATAGTGGTGAATTCCATTCCAGACTTTGTTCAACTATTATTCTCAAAGTGGCTATCTGGTCTGTACATGATCTGTTTTGTCAAAAACCTGCTTGTTCATCTCTCAGTTTCTTGTCTATGGACTCTTTTAATCTCTCAAGGATAATCCTGTTTAATACTTTTCCTGGCACTGATAGTAACATTATTCCTCTATAATTTGTGCACTCTTGTAAATTTCCCTTCTTAGGCAACTTAACCAGATATCCTTCCTTCCATTCTGCTGGTATCTCTTCCTTTTCCCAGACTTTACCAAGTAATTTATATAACATCTCTGTAGCCGTGTCGATATCTGCTTTGATGGCCTCTGCTGGAATGCCATCAGGTCCAGACGCTTTTCCATCTCTTAGAAGCTTTATGGCTTTCTTTATTTCTTCCTTCGTTGGTCTTTCACCGTTAATTTGTAGCTCTTCTTCTGCTGGCTGGATGTCCGGCGGGTTTTGTGGAGCTGTTCTATTGAGAAGGTCCCCAAAATATTCTGTCCACCTCTTCATTTGCTCTTGTATATTGTTGAGCAGTTTCCCATTCTTGTCTTTTATGAGGCAACTTGTTTGCTTGTATTTCCCTGTTAGCTTCTTTGTGCTGCTATACAGTTCTCTCATATTTCCTTTGGCTGCAGCATCTTCTGCCTCTCTTGCCAACTCCTCAATAAACTTCCTCTTGTCTCTTTTGATACTTCTTTTTACTTCTTTGTTTGCTTCTGTGTACACTTCTTGAGCCTTGGCTTTGGAACTTCTGGTTTTGCTTGTGTTTAACTCTGCTTTCTTGTTTTTTCTGTCTTTTATCTTATTGATGGTTTCTGTTGTTATCCATGCTTTTTGTTGTCGTTCCCTTTTCCCCAGTATTTCTTCACATGTCTCCTTCCATACAGTTTTGACCTGCTGCCAATAGTCTTCTGTATTCTCTACCTCTTCCAGCTGTTGGAGCACTTGGAATTTGTTGGATACTGTGACCGCAAATTTATCTCTTGTTTCTTGATTTCTTAGCTGTCCTACATTATACTGTTGTCTATAATTTTGCATTGTTGCATATCTCTTGAGTTTCATTTTTACTTTGGCTATCAGAAGATGGTGATCTGATGCCACATCTGCTCCTCTATATACCTTTACATCCTGCAATGATGATCTAAACTTCTTGTTTATGCATATATGATCAATCTGATTTTCTGTTCTATGGTCTGGTGATATCCATGTTGCCTTGTGTATTCTCTTATGTGGAAACATGCTTCCTCCTATAGCCAGTTGATTTGAAGCACAGAAGTTTGCGAATAGTTCTCCATTTTCATTCATTACTCCTAGCCCATGTTTTCCCATGACTTCTTCAAATCCGGTGTTGACTGTACCTATCTTTGCATTCATGTCACCCATCAAAATTGTGATGTCTCTTCTTTTTACTTTATCCATAATTTCCTGTAGTTTAGTATAAAATGCTTCTTTCACAGACTCTTCTTTGTCATTAGTTGGTGCATAACATTGGATGACATTTACATGAATTTTCTTTTTAGCTGTTTTGAAAGTAGCTGTTATTATTCTGGGTCCAACAGCTTCCCATTCAATGAGTGCTTTCTGTGCTTCTTTAGATAACATAAGAGCTACCCCTTCACTGTGGTGTGAACTTTCGAACGAAAAAATATATTTATATATATATATATTTATATATTCTTTCTTACCCTCAGGCACATACAGTCAAGCTGTTAATGGGTATCTATTAGTCTGCTCTCAGATACTGAGCGCCTGTAGTGGTATTCTGTTGTTTTGCATTCGTAGGACATGACCGATATATGACGGACAATTATCCTTTAACTTCCTATTTAATTGTCTTTTACTTTCCTAAGATGCGTACACAGCAAAATTATTAACCTGAGGTCTCGTGCATTGCATTAGTGACCTCTTCCAGGTGGTACTTCTTTCCTAAAGCTGTAGTTAAATTCCAATCTCAACTGGTTTGCACAAAATAGGACTGGCCATTTTGACTGTCTAATGCTTTAGTAAACACTGCATAAAGGTACCTTCTGATTGGTCCGTGTATCATGCAGTTTTCACAAAGTATGGCGCGCGGTTTGAGTCAGAGTTACTCAGAATGACGTGTTGTGAAACAGACCACTTCACGACATGCATTACAGCAAAATAATTATACTGTAATTGAATATGTGTTTTATTTCGGACAATCATGACATCACGGCATCGGTTTTGTGCATTCATTCATTCCGTCGTTCATTCATTCATTTAGTCGTTTATTCATTCATTCAGTCGTTCGTTCATTAATTCATTCATTCATTCGTTTGTTCATTCATCCATTCAGTCGTTCGTTCGTTCATTCATTCATTCGTTTGTTCATTCATTCATTCATTCAGCAACCAATTCAGTCATTCATTAATTAATTCATTCGTTCGTTCGTTCATTCCTTCGTTCAAACCTTCATTCAGTCATTCATTGACTCGTTATCCGTTCGTTCATTCGTTCTTTCATTCATTTGTTCATTCAATTCTTCATTCATTCAATCGTTCGTTAAATCCTTAATTCATTCGTTCGTTCATTCATTCATTCAGTCGTTCATTCATTCATTCGTTCGTCTATCCGTTCGTTCGTTCGTTCATTAATTCAGTCATTATTTCAATCATGCATTCGTTAGTTCATTAATGAGTTCATTCATTCCTTAATTCGTTTGTTCATTCATTCAGTCGGTCATTCATTCATTCGTCCGTTCGTTCACTCTTTTCCCCAGCTTTCCTCGTGACTTTCTCTTTGGATTTATTAGCCACCCATTGTATATTCAAAGACCAGCTGCCGTACTGTATATTAATGAGCACTAAGGAAATGGTAATGATGTACAGTATAACTTTTCTATTATTACTATTATTATTATTATTAGGATTAACAATGTGACCTACTGCGGTGTCTACGAGATGGTGCATTACAGGAAAATAATGATACTGTAATTCAATATTTGTTTTATTTCGGACAATCATGACATCACGGCATCGGTTTTGTGCATTCATTCATTCCGTCGTTCATTCATTCATTATTTCATTCATACATTCGTTGATTGATTCATTCATTCATTCCCTAATTCTTTCGTACATTTATTCATTCATTGATTCAATCAATCGTTCATTCACTAATTCATCATTCACACTTACAATGAATCATTAATTTAGTCGTTAGTTTATTAATTAATTGCTTCATTCATTCATTTATGAATCCATTCATTCGTTCGTTCGTTCATTCCTTCATTCGCTCGTTCATTTCTTCATTTCTTCGTTCAGTCATTCATTCATTCATTAATTCGTTTATTCATTCGTTCATTCAATCTATCATTCATTCATTCGTTCGTTAATTCTTCCATTATTTCGTTCATTAGTTAATTAATTTATTCAATCATTCATTCGTGTGTTCATTTATCCATGCATTCATTTACTCATTCATTTATTAATTCATTAGTTCATTCGTTCGTTCGTTCATTCATTCAGTCAGTAATTCCTTCATTCAGTCATCCATTCGTTCGTTCATTGGTTCACTCATTCATCCGCTCATTCATTCATTCATTCATTCGTTCATTCATTCATTCATTCACTCGTTCATTCACTAATTCATTCATTCATTTTTATATTCATTCATTCATTCATTCAGTCGTTAGTTAATTAATTAATTACTTTGTGAATTCGTTCATTCATTTATTCATCCGTTAATACATTAAATTAGTTCAGTCATTCATTCGTTCGTCCATTCATTCGTTTGTCCCTTCATTCATTATTTCAACCATTCATTCATTCATTATTTCATTCATTCATTCGTTCATTCAATCATTCATTCGTTCGTTAATTCATTCATTCATTCGTTAATTAATTAATTCATTCATTCATCGTTCGTTCATTCATTCATTCGTTCGTTCATTCATTTATTAAGTCGTTCATTCATTCATTATTTCAGTCATTCATTCATTCGTTCGTTCATTCATTCATTATTTCAGTCATTCAGTCATTCGTTCGTTAATTCATTCAGTCATGCATTCATACATTCGTTCGTTAATTCGTTAACTCATTCGTTCATTCATTCGTTCGGTCATTCATTCATTCATTGCCTTTCAACTCCATTGAAGAGTATTTTCTTGTCAAGTTCAACAACAAAAATAAGAATGTGCTAACCAAAACATCAAGAAAGTTTTATTGTCTGAGCTTTAAAAACATAGAGAACGACAAAATAACAACCAAAGAAGTTACAAACTTTCAAAAATGGGACTGGGACCAGAATACACGGATTACAGTGGTATGCTCACTAATGTTGAACTGCTGGAAAGAACTAGAAAATATTCTAGTAGAACAATAGGTGTGGAAAAGATGTTGATGTTGGACGGGGTCACACGTTGAAGAAATCTGCTGATAGCATTAGAAGACAGTCCTTGGTCTGGAATCCCAATAGTAAGTGAATTATGGGGAGATCGAAAGCACGTGGAGTAATGAGTTGGAGATTGACAAAAAAAAGAATAAAGAGAACATGGGAAAACCTTGAAAGAATGGCACTGGACAAGACGACTCAGACTGAATTGGTTCAAGGCTTGTGCTCCATATAGAGCAGACAAATAATGAATGATTGAATGAAATGATTGTTAATGAAAGTAAGAGAAAGGGTTCTACAGTGCTACG
>JAMPIV010007059.1:0-32977 GCA_024509875.1 Oreohelix idahoensis
GCAAGGACCAAAGAACACGCGTAGAGAAGAGAACTGGAGAGAGACTTGAAGTGGATGATGAAAACATGGAAAGACCTTGAACAGATGGCACGGGACAGGAACATTTCTGATATAAGCTTCTTGAATGCCTTTGCGCCTTTGGAAGTTGAAAGAAGAAGAACATAACAGGACACAAACACACGACAACAGGACACGCCTACATGACAACAGGACACGCCTACATGACAACAGGACACGCCTACACATACAGGGCAAGCGAGCGATGACAAATAACCGAATATTGACGTAAAGTACAAGAGTAATTTATTATTACTTAACATGAGAACCAAGTGTGGATTCCGGGGATTTCTGATGAGACAAGGAAAGAATATGATTACTGCTCACTCTAGCATGTCGTAAGATGTGACTAAAATGAATATTACATGGGACTGGCAGCATCAGTATGTTACACATATTGATACATATACCATAACTACAACAGCACGTGAATGCTTTGATGCAGGCTTCCAGAAACGGACCAGTTACAAAGATGGCGTCAAAACTTCACAAGAAGCAAGAAGCAAAATAATGATTCATTTATTAATCCTTCAGTTCCGGAAGAGGGGGAACCATAGACGCAGCAGACGAGATGAATGCATTCAGCGACCCATAGCTTGACTGCTTGCGTCAGGGTCAGCGAACCAGAGCTGACCAAGACCCTACTCCACCTCTAAGTGGTGGTCCTGGAAACAGGCTGCATTACTGCAGTCTGACCGAGAGAGTAGGGATCGACGAGAGAAGGCAAACCCGGTCCCAAAAATGCCATGCGCAAGTCGGATGTGTCGGGCCGAAAGGCGCAAAAATCGCAGCCACGCTGTAAAAGGCGACACAACGCAACCAACGTCCTTTTCAGGACGAACGAAGAAGAAGTTCCGGAAGGAGCACAGTCCTTCAACAAACGCATATCGTATCTGCCTCTTGCGTGCCATTATCTAAAAGTCTTCCCATGTATTTCTCTGTTTTTCAGTTTTATCTCCATTTGTCTATGTCATGTGTTTTTCAGTTTTATCTCCATTTGTCTTTGTCATGTGTTTTTCAGTTTTATCTCCATTTGTCTATGTCATGTGTTTTTCAGTTTTATCTCCATTTGTCTATGTCATGTGTTTTTCAGTTTTATCTCCATTTGTCTATGTCATGCGTTTTTCAGTTTTATCTCCATTTGTGGGAGCCGCGCTAGCGTAGTGGTTACAACACCGCTCTGGCGACCGGGTGATACAGGATCAAACCCGGGCGACGGCATTTGAGGATTTTTCGTCGACCGGGATTTGGACTAGATTAACTCGAGACCTGGCGA
Source organism: Oreohelix idahoensis (assembly GCA_024509875.1). Classification (NCBI taxonomy): domain Eukaryota; kingdom Metazoa; phylum Mollusca; class Gastropoda; order Stylommatophora; family Oreohelicidae; genus Oreohelix; species Oreohelix idahoensis. The sequence continues at coordinate 1,334 of JAMPIV010007059.1, forward strand.
GGACATTTGAAGGAGTGTCGTCGACCAGGGACTGGCGCTCCTGAGCCGACCCAGCTGCAATGGGTACCTCCGAAATCGGCGAGTATTTGCCTGAATGGCGAGGGACACCTGTCTCTGTACAAGAAATAAAGGGATACTCACGTAAAATCAATGTCAGGTTAGACATAAAATAATAACCTGAGATTTCGCATCGAGTATTAGCGGGCGTACGAAAAAAAAAAAAAAATCTCCATTTGTCTATGTCATGTGTTTTTTAGTTTTATCTCCATTGGTCTATGTCATGTGTTTTCAGTTTTATCTCCATTTGTCTATGTCATGTGTTTTTCAGTTTCATCTCCATTTGTCTATGTCATGTGTTTTTCAGTCCACCGTTACTGTCTCATCCTTTCTTTTTCTTCTGAACACCAGGGATTCGAGTTTTCACTATTTTACCCTTGAAAGCGAGCGGCCGATTGATAGAGTGGTTAGAGCACTGGTCTCTCGCGGCGCGGCAAAGATGCCGGGTTCGAATCACGGTACCGATACGCTTCAGTCTACCCAGCTGTAAATGGTTACCCTATTTAGCACTTGAGTTAGGGAAGGAAAAGGCAGCGAGGAATGAAACTGGTCACCCCACCTCTCAATGCTGGACCTAGTATGGTGAAGTCTCTAACACTTCTCTCCCCTACGGCAGTATATGCTATAGGACTACCTTTACCTTTTTTTTTACCCTTGCGGCAGATGGGGATATGGGGATGATGGGGATATGGGGATGATGGGGATATGGGGATGATGGGGATATGGGGATGATGGGGATGATGGGGATGATGGGGATATGGGGATGATGGGGATATGGGGATGATGGGGATATGGGGATGATGGGGATGATGGGGATGATGGGGATGATGGAGATGATGGGAATGTGGGGATGATGGGGATGATGGGGATATGGGGATGATGGGGATATGGGGATGATGGGGATGATGGGGATGATGGGAATGTGGGGATGATGGGGATGATGGGGATATGGGGATGATGGGGATGATGGGGATGATGGGGATGATGGGGATGATGGGGATGATGGGGATGATGGGGATGATGGGGATGATGGGGATGATGGGGATGATGGGGATGATGGGGATGATGGGGATGATGGGGATGATGGGGATGATGGGGATGATGGGGATGATGGGGATGATGGGGATATGGGGATGATGGGGATGATGGGGATGATGGGGATATGGGGATGATGGGAATGATGGGGATATGGGGATGATGGGGATGATGGGAATGATGGGGATGATGGGGATGATGGGAATGTGGGGATGATGGGGATGATGGGGATGATGGGGATGATGGGGATGATGGGGATGATGGGGATGATGGGGATGATGGGGATGATGGGGATGATGGGGATATGGGGATGATGGGGATGATGGGGATGATGGGGATGATGGGGATATGGGGATGATGGGGATGATGGGGATATGGGGATGATGGGGATGATGGGGATGATGGGGATGATGGGGATGATGGGGATATGGGGATGATGGGAATGTGGGGATGATGGGGATGATGGGGATATGGGGATGATGGGGATGATGGGGATATGGGGATGATGGGAATGTGGGGATGATGGGGATGATGGGGATGATGGGGATTATGGGGATGATGGGGATGATGGGGATGATGGGGATATGGGGATGATGGGAATGATGGGGATATGGGGATGATGGGGATGATGGGAATGATGGGGATGATGGGGATGATGGGGATGATGGGAATGTGGGGATGATGGGGATGATGGGGATATGGGGATGATGGGGATATGGGGATATGGGGATGATGGGGATGATGGGGATGATGGGGATGATGGGGATATGGGGATGATGGGGATGATGGGGATATGGGGATGATGGGGATGATAGGGATGATGGGAATGATGGGGATATGGGGATGATGGGGATGATGGGAATGATGGGGATATGGGGATGATGGGGATGAGGTGTTGGGTTTTCTTGCAACCTCACAGGACTTCCCGAACTCAGTGGGTTCAGCTGGTGGACGTCACACCAGACCCACCTAATTGGCAGGTGATGCAATGCCACTAGAGGGTTGGTCCACTACCCTGGTAGGGGAGGGGGGGGTCTTTAAATGTTTATGAAGAATGGAACTCTTGTAGCCATGGTTACAGCAGCAATTTGTTTTTAAATGAGGAGGTTGACAGTTCCATGTACAACCTCATATTAGTGGCATCTAATGACAAGCCTGGTCGTAGAAGAGTTAAGCTTATTCTTTCTTTGTCTCATTAGAGGACTCCCCCGTAGCTACAATGGACGTATCTGAAATATGCGTTCTGCAATATAATTAACAAGGGCGTAATTCAAACAACAAAATCGCATCACAATAAGTGGAAACCTGAAATGAAGACACAACATGTATAACCCACTAATTGCTGAGTGGGGCATGGTCTCACATCAAGAGAGAAATAAGCAGGAAGTCACAGATATATAATCCACTTAGTACTGCGTTATTCCATCTCCACTAAAGCTAGTTTTGAGAAAAACACGTTCAAAGTTTTTGGGTTACTAGTTGAAACGAAGGATATATCACATTAAAATGAAATTTTCCAGCATGATCCAAACAGTTAAGTGTAACATATTGTACATGTACGATAGATTAAACTATTTTATGTCGATTTATGACCTCAGGTCAATTTTGGCCAAAACATTACTAAGGCGACGAATTTAGATGAAACATAAAGAAGTCTAAAACAGCAGAAGACAACACAGGAACTGTGGAGATCTACTTTAGAAACACTGAGCTGTCTAAAAGTCCATCTTCATAAAATCATAAATATTTTAAGGTAGCAGAGTATTTATAATTTAACGTACGTGCGGCATAAATGTGCCCCCTGTAGTTGGGGGGGGGGCGGCGGGGGGGGGGGGGTGGGGGGGGGGGGCGCGTAACTCTGCTGAGGCAATGGAAGAATAGTACTATTTCTCCCACAGTACAAGGCTTCAAATATGGGGGTTGTGCACGAGGCTGGGAACCTTATTATGTAAAATCAAATTGCTAACACAATTGTGAATACTTGGTTCAGGCGAGAGAAGGCTAGTCAGAATAGTTTCTAGTTTTAAAATTCCTACTCTTACCCCCTCCAGCACCTAGAAATCTATCATACCGCCTCCTTGGATCTAGCAACACGCGATCTACCTTAAGCTGACTATAGAAACAATCAAACCTACCAGCTATTCGGTTCTGTTTTTATTCGTCCATAATATATATACAAGACGCCGTATTACTGTCTTTATCCTGTTTCACTGGTCTATGATGGTGAGTTCGAATGATATAGAAGTGATTGCGTCTATAATTATAATTAGTCTGGGTCGTTTTCCGGTCCTTTATTACATAGTTGTGTGGAGTGTCGTAAAATATCCACTATCCAGGAAGCAATATCTTTGTGGTGCTGTGTTGGCAGTGTGGTAAGTCACCATTCACTCCCATTGCCAGGCGATGGCGTAGTTCCGATGTCCCTGAGTTCGATTTTCCGGTAATCCTATCATTTCTGTTATTTTCCGGTTGAGCGTCCGACTGGCAGAGTGGTTGGCAAAGGGGCCAGGTTCGAAACACGGAGGCATCATGCTCCAGTCTACCCAGCTGTAAATGGGTACCTGACTCCGCTCTTGAGTTAGGCAAGGCAAAGAAAGCGAGGAAGGGACATGGTTACACCCACCACCTCTCAAATTTGGACCTAGTATGGTGAAGTCTCTAACACGTCACTCCCCTACAGCATTATCTGTTATTCGAATTCCTTTAACCGTTTACATTTCTGTTGTCTAGTTTTCTACTTCTTCATTTCTCACGACTGTCTGCAATATAACCATTTATATTTATTAGTTACATTAGTCTGGCCCCTGGTCTTCTTCTTATTCTTTCTTCTTTCTTCTTTCTTCTTCTTCTTCTTCTTCTTCTTCTTCTTCTTCTTCTTCTTCATCATCTTCGTTCACCCTCAGATGTCAACTTGAACATGTCCAAAGAAAGCAGCGGTCAGTCTGAGGCTGTTGACATCTCCGTAGAGCTGGTCTAGTAATGTTACTGGTAATGGCCATATGCGCTTTCTCTTTTCGTCATATGTTTAGGCCCCTGGTCTAAAGTGTGTGTCACCACGAATACGGAGATCCAGGTCAAGATAACTCTGTATGGAGAGCAATTAAGCAGGTCAGCTTGTGACTCCAATTAGGACGTATTGCATGTAGCATTTGGTGACCTTCACTGATAACATCTTAAATGACATGTTTTAACTTGTAAGGATTGATACATTTAATGAACATTTTGTTTTCTCTCTTCAGTTATTTGAGTTTGTTATCAGATAGGAATTAATCTCAAGAAGATAGAAGTCATGACACTAAATGTAAGAAATCCTGTACGCATAAAAATAAGAGACCTGATACTATAATTTTCACTTCTGTCTAAAGTTCTTTTCTCCATGTGTGTATTTTTTTGTCTTCTTCTGCCTCTGTTATCCTGGAGGGTTCCAGAACAAGGACCGCCTTGTAATGATATCAACAGGTATCCTCTCTGTGTGTTCTATCCATAGCCAGCATCTTCTTCGTATCTCTTGTTCTACTGGCACTTGTCTGGTTCTTGTCATCAGTTCCATATTGGTAACCTTGTCATACGATTTCAATCCTTCAATTCTACGTAAGCATCCATTTATGAAAATCTGTAGCTGTTTGGTTGTTGTTTTTATTGTTTTCCATGCTTCAGAGCCATACAATAGGACTGACAACATTTGAATTGAAGGTTCTGCTTTTTGTGTTGGAAATGATTCCTCTTTCTTTCCATGTTTCCCAATGTAATGAAAGCTCATCTTGCTTTGTGTATTCTTATTTTGATACTGCTGCAAAAATGGCATCTGTAACAATTTGTTTTACACGATGAATTTGCTTTCTCCACCATAACCTCATATTCGTAGCCTCATACGACATGCCTACGGATGATTATTATTTCTTCGTCTGTTCAGAGATCCGCTGGAACTATACGGGACAACATAATTATACTTTTTTATGTAATGTCGCAGATAAAATAAAAATATATGAATAAGTGGTATTTTTGTCTTCCATATGTCATAGTAAAACAATCAGATACAAAATTAAAACTGTTACCATATGTCACACAGAAGGAAAGGTAGATGTAAGGCACTTTTGTTTTTAAAATTTCACAACTACAACAACACTACAACAACACTACAACAACACTACAACAACACTACAACAACAACGCGGGAATTACTTTTTTTTTCAGTGTGTCTTACAGAAATTGCTAGTTCTATCACTCTCTCCGAGTACAGTCATGCGCCGCTTAACGTCCACGATACGTTCTGTGAAATAGAACGTTATGCGATTTGGACGTTGTGCGATGACCATACTTTATACTTAGCAAAGTTATATGGGATACTGTAGTGTACCTGTATTGACTAAATAGCCAAGATACTGTACACATACGGTAACGTATTTTCGAAAGTTCACATTAAAATAACGATAGTAAGTACAGTATAGTACATACATAGGCCAGTAACATAGGCGTTTATTATGACTATCAAGACATATCTCGACCCAGCCCCAAATGGGTACCAGAGCAACTTCTGGGAAGGTTAAGGCGGCCGGCGTGATGCCGACCACATCACCCCTAGTGTGCCGACGGTCAAGATAATATGGGCCTAACACCATATTCCCAATATGCCTCAATGGGCGTGTAACGGGCTCCTTTACCTTTTTTTTTTTTATCAAGACATATCTACTGTATTATAGGTTATATATGTACTGTACCATTATACGCCTGGCATCGCAATCGCTTTGTACTGTATACAAGGGACATGAGATACACGTGTTGCGTGTGGGAAGCGGTTGCTTTCGCTACGTCCCGTTACGTCCGCTTCGTCCTGTTCTCCTATCGGGATTTCTGAACTCTATTATTACCTTATGGGACCACGGACGTAAATGCGGTCGGACGTTGTCCGAACGGACGTTATGCGGCGCATAACTGTAATAAGTGGCTCGATTATTTACGGCTTCAACACCCGAATTATTGTTCTTTTGTGTGAAATATTTCTCAAGCAAACAGTGGATTTTACAGCCAGTTTACATTAAATATTTAACTGGCACATAGCGTAATATATGGCTTTTTTATACTGAATATTTTGCAACCAATAGTAAAACATACGGCACTGTTATGTTAAAAGGTTTACATCCGAGTGGAGAAATATATGTCACTCTTGTTTGTGATTTTACTAATGCAAATAAACTATAAACGTACTATTATATTATATTTTTAACAATCTTCTTTCTTAGTTATCCACTTTAGCGATTTGTTTCCCTTATTTACAAAAAATTGTACTGCATTTCGATTAGCACCCATTTTCTTGTCTCTACAGTGGCTGTACATTTGTTTCTGAAGAAGAGTTAATGGTTGGTAACGCAGGACTTTTTTCTGTCTTTTATCCTAGTAGAGTCACCAAGAGCTGACACTCAGTGACAATGGATCAAAGTCACCCTAGTAAAGTCACCAAGAGCTGACGCTCAGTGACAGTGGATCAAAGTCATCCTAGTAGAGTCATCAAGAGCTGACGCTCAGTGACAGTAGATCAAAGTCATCCTAGTAAAGTCAATAACAGTTGACGCTCAGTGAAAGTAGATCAAAGTCATCCTAGTAGAGTCACCAAGAGCTGACGCTCAGTGACAGTAGATCAAAGTCATCCTAGTAAAGTCACCAAGAGCTGACGCTCAGTGACAGTAGATCAAAGTCATCCTAGTAGAGTCACCAAGTGTTGACACTCAGTGACAGTAGATCAAAGTCATCCTAGTAGAGTCACCAAGTGTTGACACTCAGTGACAATGGATCAAAGTCATCCTAGTAAAGTCATCAAGAGCTGACGCTCAGTGACAATGGATCAAAGTCATCCTAGTAGAGTCACCAAGAGGTGACACTCAGTGACAGTAGATCAAAGTCATCCTAGTAGAGTCACCAAGAGCTGATGCTCAATGACAGTAGATCAAAGTCATCCTAGTAGAGTCACCAAGAGGTGACACTCAGTGACAATGGATCAAAGTCATCCTAGTAAAGTCACCAAGACGTGACACTCCGTGACAGTAGATCAAAGTCATCCTAGTAGAGTCACCAAGAGCTGACGCTCAGTGACAGTAGATCAAAGTCATCCTAGTAGAGTCACCAAGAGCTGACGCTCAGTGACAATGGATCAAAGTCATCCTAGTAAAGTCACCAAGACGTGATACTTATTGACAGTAGATCAAAGTCATCCTAGTAGAGTCACCAAGAGCTGATGCTCAATGACAGTAGATCAAAGTCATCCTAGTAAAGTCACCAAGAGCTGACGCTCAGTGACAATAGGTCAAAGTCATCCTAGTAAAGTCACCACGAGGTGACACTCAGTGACAATGAATCAAAGTCATCCTAGTAAAGTCACCAAGTGTTGACACTCAGTGAGAGTAGATCAAAGTCATCCTAGTAGAGTCACCAAGAGCTGACGCTCAGTGACAATAGGTCAAAGTCATCCTAGTAAAGTCACCACGAGGTGACACTCAGTGACAATGGATCAAAGTCATCCTAGTAAAGTAACCAAGACGTGATACTTATTGACAGTAGATCAAAGTCATCCTAGTAGAGTCACCAAGAGCTGACGCTCAGTGACAATGGATCAAAGTCATCATAGTAAAGTAACCAAGACGTGATACTTATTGACAGTAGATCAAAGTCATCCTAGTAAAGTCACCACGAGGTGACACTCAGTGACAATGGATCAAAGTCATCCTAGTAAAGTAACCAAGACGTGATACTTATTGACAGTAGATCAAAGTCATCCTAGTAGAGTCACCAAGAGCTGACGCTCAGTGACAATGGATCAAAGTCATCATAGTAAAGTAACCAAGACGTGATACTTATTGACAGTAGATCAAAGTCATCCTAGTAAAGTCACCACGAGGTGACACTCAGTGACAATGGATCAAAGTCATCCTAGTAAAGTAACCAAGACGTGATACTTATTGACAGTAGATCAAAGTCATCCTAGTAGAGTCACCAAGAGCTGACGCTCAGTGACAATGGATCAAAGTCATCCTAGTAAAGTAACCAAGACGTGATACTTATTGACAGTAGATCAAAGTCATCCTAGTAGAGTCACCAAGAGGTGACACTCAGTGACAATGGATCAAAGTCATCATAGTAAAGTCATCAAGAGCTGACGCTCAGTGATAATGGATCAAAGTCATCCTAGTAGAGTCACCAAGGGGTGACACTCAGTGATAATGGATCAAAGTCATCCTAGTAAAGTCACCAAGACGTGACACTCAGTGACAGTAGATCAAAGTCATCCTAGTAGAGTCACCAAGAGCTGACGCTCAGTGACAGTAGATCAAAGTCATCCTAGTAGAGTCATTAAGAGCTGACGCTCAGTGACAATGGATCAAAGTCAACCTAGTAGAGTCACCAAGAGCTGACGCTCAGTGAGAGTAGATCAAAGTCATCCTAGTAGAGTCACCAAGAGCTGACGCTCAGTGACAATGGATCAAAGTCATCCTAGTAAAGTCACCAAGAGGTGACACTCAGTGACAATGGATCAAAGTCATCCTAGTAAAGTCACCAAGACGTGATACTTATTGACAGTAGATCAAAGTCATCCTAGTAGAGTCAACAAGAGCTGACGCTCAGTGACAATGGATCAAAGTCATCCTAGTAAAGTCATCAAGAGCTGACGCTCAGTGACAATGGATCAAAGTCATCCTAGTAGAGTCACCAAGAGGTGACACTCACTGATAATGGATCAAAGTCATCCTAGTAAAGTCACCAAGACGTGACACTCAGTGACAGTAGATCAAAGTCAGCCTAGCAGAGTCACCAAGAGCTGACGCTCAGTGACAGTAGATCGAAGTCATCCTATTAGAGTCACCAAGAGCTGACGCTCAGTGACAATGGATCAAAGTCATCAGAGTAAAGTCACCAAGACGTGATACTTATTGACATTAGAAATACAGGATGGTCATCCTAGTAGAGTCAACCAAGAGCTGACACTCAGTGAGGGACCAGATTTTAAAGGGTAGAAGATCAAAAGTCATCCTAGTAGCCAGCAGCTCAGAGTCACCAAGACGTGACACTCAGTGCCGGTAGATCAAAGTCATTCTAGAAAAGTCACCAAGAGCTGACACTCAGTGACGGTAGATCAAAGTCATCCTAGTAGAGTCACCAAGAGGTGACACTCAGTGACAGTAGATCAAAGTCATCCTAGTAAAGTCACCAAGAGCTGACACTCAGTGACAGTAGATCAAAGTCATCCTAGTAAAGTCACCAAGAGCTGACACTCAGTGACAGTGGATCAAAGTCATCCTAGTAAAGTCACCAAGAGCTGACACTCAGTGACAGTGGATCAAAGTCATCCTAGTAGAGTCACCAAGAGCTGACGCTCAGTGACAGTAGATCAAAGTCATCCTAGTAAAGTCACCAAGAGCTGACGCTCAGTGACAGTAGATCAAAGTCATCCTAGTAAAGTCACAAAGAGCTGACACTCAGTGACAGTAGATCAAAGTCATCCTAGTAAAGTCACCAAGAGCTGACACTCAGTGACAGTGGATCAAAGTCATCCTAGTAAAGTCACCAAGAGCTGACACTCAGTGACAGTAGATCAAAGTCATCCTAGTAAAGTCACCAAGAGCTGACGCTCAGTGACAGTAGATCAAAGTCATCCTAGTAGTTAAGACTTACAACTATTTATTGTGCGTTGACCTTACTGCATGCTCCGAGCTGGAAACAGAAATCAAAATATTAAAGAAGACATGATAACAGATCTGGAGCGGATGGCAGACGACAAAACGACTTGGCATACTCGTACGTTTTTGAACGCCAATGCTCCTTCGGAAGCTTGAAGCTTATCGAAGAAGATTACTGTATGTTTCACAAGAAAAATGAGACACACAATCAACACTTCCTCCATTCGCTCATTATGGATCATGGAGCCACCACTGTAGTTAACCCCCTTGAGGAAGTCTACGTCAAAGCACACAAACACTTACAGCGGTGGTATTTTTAGCGATATGTTTGATATGACGAAGTTACCAACTCCATTTCAAGCCTTCTATTCCAATCAAGCTCCCATTTATGACAGCCTGTATCTTCTTGATTGTTTTTTTTTTTTAAAGAATGTGTTAAAAAGTGAATAAACACCAGTCAAACACGTACCCAATCTATTATTTACAAGCGCAAAATAAAAATAAACTTCTAAGCCACCGATCTAGCGTTAGGAAAACAAATTGGCGTTCTAATGAACGAACGAACGAACGAAATATTTTTTTCATCGGGGTAAAGATATAGGCTATATTGCCTTTTTACATTTCTGCACTGCAATACAATTTTCAGCGTTTTACAAATAAAAATAAAAATATTAACAACTTCAGACAGGATTAATTAATATTATCATCACAATCAGAAAATGAGCATACACAAGTACATTTACTCATAGTCATTCACGCACATAGAGAGAAGGATTGAGAGAGAGAGAGAGAGAGAGAGAGAGAGAGAGAGAGAGAGAGAGAGAGAGAGAGAGAGAGAGAGAGAAAGAGAGAGCAATAAAGCTACTTAATATTAAATAAAGCCCCGGCGTCCACCTGTAACTACACCACTGCGAAAATATATAATAATATTATAGTCAAATCGAAGAAAACCACGTCACAAGTTAGTCAGCTTAATCTCCTTCCGCAAGAACTTAACAACAACGTTATTTCAAAACTAAAATCCGTACGTGAACACCTAACACCAACAAAATTTAACGACTATGTTTCGGCCGTGCTATCTGGACTAGGTAGAGTCGGATACAAAGTTTATATCTATTATATAAACTGTAAAAAACGGATGGGATTACGTTTGTTACTCGCGTGCCTCAAGTTACGTTGGCGACGCACGTTGGACACAGACGAGAAGCGTAATATAGGTACAGGTAAAGGTGGTCGTATAGCAGACGTAGCCGTCAGGAAGTGTAGTGTTAGTGATTTTACCACTGTACTAGTGGGGTCGGAGTGGTTAAGAGGTATGGCGTCCGCCTCTAACACTAGAGAAAAGGGGTTCGATTCCCAGGTATGGCAAATTGTTTTCGAAAAAAATAGGAGGTCCCGTGTGCAAGTTAAAAATTCCACGGCAGTTTGAAATCGTAAAGAGTAGGCCTATCAGGCCGCTGCCCTGGCAAAATTTAAAAACTAGAAACCTACTCACCACAACAATATTTATAGAATTTGTGATTCCTATTTACAAACATTGGGATTCTCGCCGGTGCTACGGAGTTCGTGCATTGTGCTGAGATCCTCCTTGTGTGATCTAAGGGAGGAAATCGGAGCACTGATGGAGTTCTCCGTGTGCAATGAAGACGGTCCTTAAAGATGTCACGGATTGCCTCCCCTGCTTTGCAGTAGTGGTCCAATAGTGACCAAAACTCAAAAAAATCTAATACTGTATTGGCTTCCAAGGTATCTACCTACTATACATCGGATTTGAGGACTACGAATAGGCATTTGACAGTGTAGACAAAGAATCACTTTGGAAATTGATGAGGCATTATGGAGTTCCCATGAAGATCATTAATTTAATAAAGAAAACATATGAAGACATGACATGCAGAGTTCTTCATGAAGGACAGCTTACAGAACCGTTTGGGATAAGAACGGGAGTGCGACAGGGATGACCCTTGTCTCCATTTCTTTTCTTACTAGCAATAGACTGGGTTATGAGAACATCGACAACACACAACAGAAATGGAATCCAGTGGACTCTGACTAAGCAGTTGGGTGATCTGGATTTTGCTGATGACTTGGCTCTTCTGTCCCATAACCGTAATCAGATGCAGGACAAATTGAAAACACTCGATGAGGTCACATCAATTGGGTCTGAAAATACACAGGGAAAAGACAAAAATAATGAGAATAAATGCAGGAAATGATAACAGGGTTGAACACCAATACAAGATGTAGAATCGTACACATATCTTGGCAGCAATATAGACAAAGTTGGAAGCACAGACAGTGATATCAAAATAAGAATACAAAAAGCAAGAGGAGCTTTCATTGCACTGTGAAATATATGGAGATCAAGAGAAATCGGATCCAACACGAAAATAAGAATCTTCAACTCAAATGTGAAGTCAGTCCTATTGTATGGCTCTGAGACATGGAGAACAACAAAGACAACTACCAAAAAGCTACAGACTTTCATAAATGGGTGCTTGCGTAGAATTGAGGGATTAAAATGGTATGACAAGGTTACCAACGTGGAACTGATGACAAGAACCAGACAAGTGCCAGTGGAACAAGAGATGAGAAGAAAACGATGGCGATGGATAGGACACACACTGAGGAAACCTGTGGATAGCATTACAAGGCAGTCCTTGTTCTGGAACCCCCAGGGCAAGAGAGGCAGATTAGACCAAGAAGCATATGGAAAAGAGAGATGGAAACAGAGGTGAAAATGATGAGGAGAACGTGGAAAGAACTTGAGATGATGGCACGTGACAGGAGGACTTGGCATGTGTTTGTTGAAGGCCTATGCTCCTTTGGGAGTGGAGGGTTATGATGATGAAGGTATCTACCTGCGCGCAAGATTACTCTTGGAAAACTTAGCAGAGATGTAGATAGATGATTAATGACACTTCTATCTTAAGCGTGGTTCCACAAGATATTTCCAGAAGTCACGAACAATGTTGCATTGGGCTGAACAATTGTTAACGCATTATACCTGGTCCGTCACCTTTTGTGAAGGATTTAAGCAATGGTTTAGCCCGCTCAAGCCCCCAGTTGGTGTAATCCAACGAAATCCCTCTTATAAGGTATAGCTCTGTTTAGAGGTAAATATATGTATATATATATTATATATATATATGTGTGTGTGTGTGTGTGTGTGTGTGTGTGTGTGTGTTGAAGAATCTGGCTCATACTTTTGTGTTCATACATATAAAACAACTGAATCGACTATGATTGTTTAGTTTTAAAACAACAGGTAACAAATTTAATAATCAATTAGTATAAACACTTTAATATAAATAAAATGCTGATGATTTTAAATTGGAATCAAATTTTCTCTTCACTGAGATTTAGGGTGAGGATATATCGAATTCCGTTTTGCTGGTGCCTTTTTTACAACCACTTAACTTTAAGAAGGGAATCCTGCAGCTGTGGTTCATCAATTCTGTGATGACGAAAGCCTTCTCCACACTCTCTTCCACTGTATGCGGTTAAGGTGGATGCTTTTCCCTCACAATAGCGGTGTGAATAACACAAATCGTTTGATGGTTTGTAACCACGAACTTCAGAAAAATAGAAAGAAACAAATGCCTGCTAAGTACATTTGTTCACCGCAAACTAACAGGCCCATTGTCATGCGCTCCACCCACCAATGTTAACCTGTCAGAAGAATTAAATTCCCGAGCACACAGTGTAACTCAGGGAATATGATGAAAATTCACCAATATCCTTCTGTGTAAAAACTAGGAAATTGCGCCTGGAGTGCGTGAATAATGATTTGCCTGATTTACAATTTAAAAGGGAACATAAATCTCACAAGATAATATGTTACACCTTAGGCACATGTGATGTAATCATCACTCATTACTCATCACTACTCCCGTCGGAGTCTGGTGTCGCTCTGCTGTCGGGTTTCTCGCACGACAAGTCAGAAACAATCACCAGCTCTTGCAGTAGTGGTTCATGCATATTACTTACTTACTTACTTAGTCGTTCCCCTTCTACCGTGTGGTGTAGAGGTTTGGAAGAGAGAGCGCCAGACTATCCTATCGGCTGTCTTCCTCCTGGCCTGGTTCCATTCTAGTCCTCGGTCCTTCAAAGATTGTCTAATGTTGTCCTCCCAGCGGACTCTGGGTCGTCCTGGGGGTCTGGATCCTTGGCTCTTTGTTTCCCATGCTTGTCGTGGTAGCCGATCTTCTCTCATTCTGCAGACATGGCCAAACCATCTTAATTGGGACTGTTCTACTTGGGTCTGCAGGGGGTGGGATTTAAGGCCTGTGGTGAAGTGGGATGTTATAAATATTTATAGGGGACTTAGTGTACTGACTGAGATCAGCTGTGAAGGTATATATATCTAATAAGAGTAGTGTATTATATATAACCTTACTTGCTGCCACATATGTATACCTCAGTCAGAATTATTCTGGAATAGTGTGATGACTACGTTATATGTCTAGGGTATGTGTATGATGAAGTGTAAGTCAAAACAACAACAGACAGATCAACAATTTAATTTATTCCACTACACTTGACAACACTGTGACACTCACATACATAAAACACTCTACAAGGATATCTTAAAGGAGTCACTAATAACTTTTCAAATAACAATATGTATTCATTGCTGTCATGAATGAATATGTGTCCTGATTCAAATACAAAGGGAACCAGGAATCACAATCAATTTTAATTACAAGTTATAAGTACAGAATTTATCAATATGAATATTGTAGTGACATATATTATTAAAAGTATCCTATGTGTGCCAGTTGTGTAGTAGTAATATGAGGTAATACTGGTTTTGTTTTGTTCAAGCTCTGTTGGTATTTGTCATCATGACTTCAATAGTTTGTCTTTATTGGAACTAGTATTGGAGATGTTCTCAGTTCCTGATATTAAAACAATTTAATTCCCCCCTTAATGTTATTTTTACAATGTCATTTTAAGATGGGGGTACATAATGTTGAACTCAGCTGGCCACATCAGCTTATCTTGCGTGATGGCGGCAGGAAAAGACTCCTCTGCTCGATTTCTCCCCTGTGCTCTGGAGACACCTCACTGATAGCTAAATGGACCAAGGAGTATGCTGTCCGACTCTGGATTCAGCAAAGCTCTGACCAGGTGCTGCTCAATAATGTTAAGACCACAGTCCCTGAAAACAAGAAGGATGTACCTTCTACTTCATAACTAATTGATACTCTAGTTCTACACTGAGCACAATACATCACAAACATTGAGTTCAGAGCGTTAGGCCAACTGTCAGCTTCATCTGAAATACTTTATACCAGTATTTCCCTCCCTAATGGTTACTACGCCTCTGCAATTCCAGCATTATTTCTTTCTAGTCAATCATCTAGGTGTCAGTGTACTGTTTGGCCATTCCATGCCGTTTTACTTTCCTCCGACACCTTCTGTTCAGGCTGGAGCATTATAGGCTTTACATCATGTTTGCTACTGAACTACACATATATACAGGCATAAATTAACAATTCACATTCAATTTTCATTAAAAGATACTGAATGTTTCAAGCTTACCACAATTCATGGAAATAAACACAGATACGTTGACTAGCAATGAATTCTGGCACAAATACTGGCACAAATTCCCATCTGCTTATGTTCCAGGCTTTTATTTAGCAAAAATATGAGCTGGCTTCAACGCACTGTTGCTTTATCTAGCTTATTTGAACTAGTGGTCTCGAACTAACGCTCCTAAGTGATTATATCAGCGAGTCTGGCCAATGGAGCCACGTTTCGACAAGTGTTTGAAAAAATTTTACCTTCCTACGTCTCCCCTAACAACCAAGGATAGCATTTATAGTCCGACTAATCGTGTTTAGCCTTACATATCATTCCAGCCAATCAGTTCAAATGTAACGTGTGGCCCATTTCCCGTACAATGGTGGTTTTAAAAAATCTATGAGCAGAAACTGAGCGATTCTGCTAATCATGGTGTTGTCAGGCAGCCCCATCATTTTATTTTGGCTATAACTTTGTTAATTCCTAGACTATTTGCGTAACGTTTTTACATATTCTTTGTCAGCAAGCCCTAAGGAACCCAAAATATACAAATTTAAAAGAGCTAAGTGGCTGCGTTCAAAATATGCAATTTCTTCTACCTCCTGTTTCGAAGATGTGCTGTCTGGGTACTGTAATGTTTTCAAACGTAAACCCATCTAATGTTATCTTTTCCAATAAGCGTTTTTCAGGATTTAAAAACCTAACTCTGGGAAGGTTAGTGTTTTTATCACTGTCCGTCCGAAAAAGTTAGTGCATGTGGCCTTACACGCGTGATAGTAGTAAGTGTGTATCGCGTTACGCTTGTTGGGGTGGCATTAATAGCGAGACGCGTGTTCAATTTTGCATGCGTTCCTGATTTTCAGCCCTCCCTTCTTTCTATTTGAGTCCATCTGTTCGTTCGTTTTGGTAACGCAGTATAATTAATGTTAGGATTAATTTAGGTCATTACGCAGTGTGCCTCTCAATGTTTTTCTTAGAAATGCAATACCCGTTTTAATGTGTTGTGGAAACGCTTGTATTTATGCAGTGGCTTATATTTAACGTGGAAACGTTACAATTTGCAGACGAAGCATAAAACAAAGGGGGATTTCGAGTACATTCTTTGTGACAGCACTGTTATTTTACCATTGCTCTTTTCTTTATTAGAATTTATTTGTTAGGCTTTATATTTACCTGATAATTTATATATGTGGATTAGAATATTTCACGACAAGGCCTTGACGTATCGTCTGGTTGCGTACCATGTCTCTTCTTGTTACTTCAACCACTTTTCTCAGATACCTCATTTCTGAGGTTTTGATCTGGCTTTTATGGGTTGTAGTCATTGCCCATGACTCGCATCCATATGTCAAGACTGGGACATAGGTGGAGCGGTATACAGCCATCTTCGTTTTCTTACCAACCTCTCTCTTGCTGAGGAATCCTCGATTTATGGCCTGAAAAAGTCTCCCAGCTGCTGCTTTTCGAGTGGCCAACTCTTCTTTAATGCCTCCCTTTCGGTCTATAATAGCTCCAAGATATTTAAAGTGGTCGACCTGCTCCAGGACCTGTTCTCCCAGATTAATCTGATGTCTTCTTTCTTCTCGTGATATCACCATAGATTTTGTTTTAGACCATCCCTCTCTTCTCCAGCTCTTCCTTCCAGACTTGCAGGTTGGATTGGAAATGTGACTCTGATTTAGCAATCAGGGCAGCATCATCAGCAAATGCCAGCTCTGAAATACATACCCGTCTCATCTTCCAGTACCCCAGTGAATACTTTCTTGTTCTCTCCTTACATGCCTTGATGACATCGTCTATGAGGAGTATGAAAAGATAAGGTGACAGGATATCACCTTGTCTTACACCAGTGGTGGTCCTGAACTCTTTTGACTTATGGTTTGTTGTAGTCACATAATTTATGCAGACTTGTAGAAGCTCTGTTTAACATTAATCAGAGATGCTGAAATGTTCTTCTTTTCCAAACAGTCCCAAAGTTTGCTCCAGGGGACCCTGTCAAACGCCTTTTCCAGATCTATGAAACAAAGATGGATCTCACTCTTATATTCAAGGGCCTTTTCACTCAGCTGTCTGAGTGTGAAGATTAGGTCTTGAGTACTTCGGTTCGCTCGGAATCCACACTGGACCTCATCCAATTGTGGCTCAGCTAGGAGTCGGAGTCTTTGTTCTAGTATTCTAAAGTAGATTTTACCAGGGACACTGAGAAGGGATATGCCTCTATGGTTTCCACACTGTCAATTGTCACCCTTTTTGAAAATTGGTGTTGTGATGGCAATCTCCCAATCCTTTGGTATGGTCTTGTTGTACCACGCTGCTTGTAGAACCCTTAAGAGTAATAGGTCGCCTGATGCTCCCATGTACTTAACCATTTCTGGTGTTACACCATCATGCCCTGCTGCTTTGCCCATCTTGATTTTCTCCAGTGCTGCCTTCAGTTCATCCATCTTTATGTCATCCTCACCATCATTGGTTTTCTCTTCTGTGCTAGTGGTTATCATTTCTGATGCTTCACCATGCTCACCATCCAGAAGTTCTGAGAAATATTCTTTCCATCTTTCCATTACTTCCTTCGGGGCAGTAAGCAATTTGCCTTGCTTGTCCTTTATAAATTTGAGAGGGCATTGTTTTTCCTTCCTTATGTTCTTTAGGGTCTTATAGAACAATTTCTGGTTTTCTTGTGCATCTTTTTCTAGCTTTTCTCCAAATTCTTTCCAGGACTTCTGTTTTTTTGCTTCTGTTCTGAGTGTCACATAACCAAGATCTGCTTACTCGGAGCAAGCAAGAGGACATGCACACCATCATAGCTGGCAGACGCTGGAGCTGGGCTGGCCATGTCCTCAGAAGAGACCCCGATGCCATCACAAGAACAGCTATGCTTTGGACCCCTGAAGGAAAACGAAAGAGAGACCGACCAAAAACAACCTGGCGGAGGACTGTGGAGGCTGAGATGCAAAAAATGAACCAGAGTTGGGGCACTGTACGAAGGATGGCCGCCGACGGAGCAAAGTGGAATCAATTTGTTGTTGCCCTACAAGACGCCACTAGGCGTGATGCCCACTGACTGCTTTGCCGGTCGGCGGCTAAGGATTAAAGAAAAGTATAAATTAATATGAAACAAATATAAAGGTATGTTATCAGGCACTCGTAAGAAATAAAGAAGTAGAACACTAGACAACAGAAAAACAACAGACATGAGTGGCTTACCCAGGATTTGAACACTGGACCTTCCGTGCGACAACCCCGCCTAGTCATGCAAGCGAATCACACTATCCTCCCTGCCATCTACGCATCCCCTGCTAGGACCTAGATTTGCTGTTTACAGGCCTCGGGTTTCCCTTCCTTATGTGTAATCAAAGAAAAGAAGAGTGTCACATATTCTCTATATTTTTCCATTTGTCCTGTTGTGTTTTTAGCTCCTAAGTATTGTTTCCATGCCATTTTCTTCTCTCTTATTTTCTCTTTGACTTCCTCTGTCCACCAAGGTGTCCTCTTTCTCTTGTTCCCAAGTCGGACTTCACCGCATGCTTCTGCAGCAGCTGTCTTTATGATATTCTTGAATTTAATCCAGAGGGTTTCCAAGTCATCAGGTCGTTCTTCTTTGTTGCTCACCGCTGCAGCAATAAGCCTCTGATATCTGGTCTTAATTTCTGGCTCTCTCAGCCTGTAGGTCCTAATGCTCATTTCTCCCGCTCGTTTACTTGGTTTCTTGCGAGATGTTGGGCAGTTCCTAGGCTAAGCAACTCTTTCAGTTGTTCTTTTGATTGTTAGCAGGTAGTGATCACTTCCAATCTCTGGCCCCCTCCAGACTCTAGCATCTCGGACATATTTGAATGAGCTTCTCCGAACAATGGCATAGTCGATCACTGACTTCTCATTCTTTGTTGATTCACATCTAGTGTATGCATGTATGCGCTTATGGGGGAACTTTGTGTTTGTAATGATCAGATTCTGCTCACTGCAGAATCTAAGGAGTCGCTTTCCATTGTCATTGAGAGTATCTTCTCCATATCTTCCGATAATTCCCCCCCCATCTAGCATGGTCATTTCCAACTCTGGCATTAAAATCTCCGAGTATGATAACTTCATCTAGGCAGTCATCCACTGTCCTTTGAAGCAGCTCGAAGAATTCCTCCTTGACCTCTGCTCTCTCATCCTCATTGGGCCCATACACTATGACCAGGTTGACTATGGTTTCTCCTTCTTTTAGTTTTACAACCATAATGCGCTCCGAGACAAAGTTCCACCCCTTGATACTATCTTTTTGATTTTTGGCCACAATGCAACCCACGCCCCCTTTAGCTCTTTCAGATGTGGGTACACCACTGTAGAGCAGCGTGTTGCCATCGAGATCCATGACTCCTTGTCCTTTTTTCTTTGTTTCCGTTATAGCCAGGATTTATAGTTTTGCTTTCCTCATCTCTTCCACCAGCTCCTCTTCTTTCCCATTTATACTTCTTGTGTTCCAAGTTCCATAAGTCGTAGTCCGTAGTCCGTTCCAGTTCGTCGCCTTTAGAATCAGTCCGGTTTTCTCTCTTAAGTTTCGCATAATCAGGTTTTAAGACAAACAGGTGATTGGCCTGTTGTGCCTTTGCATGATGGAGGGGCTGCCTCCTTACGGCCTCCATGCAGGCCGCCCTCCTCCTTTTTCATCCGGACTTGGGACCGGCATAGGCGGAGGAGTTCATGCATATACTATTTTCAAATATTGAGGTTGCCAGCCCTGTATATAACCACTTAGCAAGAAACCTGTATAATTTACATTAGTAAATAAATTGTTTACACTTACCCCAAAATTTTGGGAATACACAATCTCCTTGCACAGATGTAGACTGGACACAGCTCTGTATTAGAAGCTTCGAAATCACTTAGGTCTGGAAATTAGAGTCAATTCATCTGACGGTAGGTGTACTGCAAAATCCTTGACCTGGGAAAACTTTTGTTTAATTCCTCTATGACTTGGTCTGTGAAATTAGAGTTAATTCCTCTAACGGCGGGTGTTCTGCGAAGGCCTGGGAAAACTTTTGTTACATCCCTCAATGACATGGGATAAAATTCCCAGGATTCCAGTCTTGTTAAATAAAGTCCTGGCCCCTTTAAGTTTCCAGTCTTGTATTTAAAAAATGCTGGTTTACTTGTGAATTCCAAAGTTGCCCAATACTCGATCTGTTACTTGTAGTTGTGGAATTTCTAAGTCCAATGTCTCGTTTTCTTTCTTACTTTTAGGAGTCGCTGATATGACTTGTGCGCTGCAGTCTCTCTCTGTGATACGTGTCTGTGTTTTCATCACACTATATTATCAGTTCTTATTGCAAATCACAGATTGTGTTTCCGCCGAATGTTCCAATAGAATTCATTGAATATTCCGGCTCTCACTTCAAACAAATCAAATCTCTCTAGCACTGGGTTGGGTGTTTCATTTTTTAAAAATATCTCCTCGCGTTTTTCAAAATATTAAATTTAATATCCACGTGTGACCTCTTCATTGATGTCATATCGTTGCGTAAGACTTTCGGCTGCACCTATCTGCCTCTCACCATTGTCGTGAAACGAGTGTAAGCCACTACTTGGTTAATCACTATGTCGAAATACAGATTTGCTTCAACCAATCAACGATCACCGTTCACCAGTCTCTGAGACAGAATAAATTATACTGTTCACGCAGTTCACGCAAGATGGCGGCGAGAAACTGAATAAAATTAGGCTGTACAGCGCTTGAGACTAAACCGGAGGAAACCAATCAACTTGCTCCGCCAGGAACCAACCGAAAGCTTTCCTTAAGTATTTACCTGCCTATATAATCAGACGGATTTTATGCTAACCACGCAACCCCGAACTTGACGCCAGAGATACCGACTGAAGAGGAAGAAGCTGTCACTTTGATTTGTTGCTTACCTGAGGGCATCGACCTGCAGCCTACTTCACTAGTCGAGTCAAACTGGCCTTTTTAAATCTTGGAGGGTAAATATCAATTTACGATAACGTTTAGAAAAATAGGCCTTCAGCAGGTATATAATGTTGGTATTTGTTGTGTGTCATTATACTACCTACACCTGCATATATTTAATATATTTTGGGTTCACTATGAATGTATATGATTGATATAGACAAAGACTAATAGGACTCATACCTCAATCTATTGTCTCCTATAACTCAATCTATTGTCTCACACGACTTCAATCTATTATCTCAGACCAACTGCAAATATAACCAAAACAGTCCTTGTTAGGACTCAATCTATTGTCTCATCAAACTCCAACTGCAATATAACCAAAACAGTCCTTGTTAGGACTCAATCTATTGTCTCCTATAACTCAATCTATTGTCTCAGATAAGACCAACTGCAATATAACCAAAACAGTCCTTGTCAGGACTCAATCTATTGTCGCATCTAACTCCAATCTATTGTCTCCTATAACTCCAACCTGATATATCACCAAACAGTCCTCGTCGCATATACTCCTATCATAAGAACATAACAATATTGTTAGGATATATGTTACCAGCTAGTATAGCACTTGTCAGAGAGGGCGTGGTATAGTATAGGGGGAAGGACATTGTTGTATCACACCTAGGTGTACATATTATTGGATTTATTCATGTATTGATTTATATTATGGGATGTATTCATGTATTAAATGTATTCATGTATTGAATCTATATTATTGAATGTATCCATGTATTAGTTTATCAGAAAGAATGCTTTGCAAGTAGACACCTGTCTTGTCTCGCTATTGCTAAATCATACTGAGCCATGTTGTCATTCATCCTACATGCATACATCTGAGACACGCTCATTTCACTCACACTAGAAATAGGTGGGCTTGAGGACAGAAATTAGCCCCTATTTTTGCTTTGTTACAGGTTTATTTGTGTCCTAAAACCCTGAGGTCGTATGTTCGAGTCAATCCCGCTGCCTGGAACTCCGCAGGAGCATAGAGATTGTACAGAAGCTACATCTTTAGTCCCCCTCAGTCTTGGGTGGGCTAAAGTAACGAGCCTCAGCAGGAGTTGTGTGAACCAAACTACGGAGAACAGAACTGTTTAAGAGAGATGAGTACACATTAGTACCATTTCTGTCAGCATTGTGAGCATAGAAACTGTCAGTGATGAGAAAGTGAAGTAGCATAGCAAGAGACAAAATTAACAGCATAGCTGATAAGTGTTATATCCTTAATTAACAGCACAGCTGATATAATTTTTTTGTTCCTATAATTGGAAAACTTGTAAAATATTTATATATATAAAATAAATATTTGTAAATCACATGTAAACTTACAATTCCATTACATTCCATTTTTCAACATTCACCCTTCAGCACAAGAGTAGATAGTGTATATACTAAATAAATAATAGGGAAATTGTATTTGAACGACTTGTCAATTTTATCTTTGTTAAGTAAAATCTGTTTCCTTGTTTATTAATATCACAGTTAGTTACACAGCGGAGGTGGCACTTTATGTCGGTCTCCTCTCTACTATTGTTTCGAGATCAGAACATTCACAGCCGTAACTAATTTGTGATACCAGTAGTTCTCTCAGACACTGGGACTTCACCATTTTCTGCAGAAATTCTATTTCTGTAATTGTCAGTACTATACTGATCTTAAAGCCAAATAAAACCTCTCGCCACACTGGGGGCTCGTTCCTGGGATATTTCTGTATATCTTGAGCCATACTTAGTCTATTCATCTATCTACACTCTATCTTGTGCCACCCATAGATAACATAAGAAACAAAATTTTGGGAAAAATTCTATAATAGGATTTTTAAAAATTGTTTTCTTAGGACGAGTACCATTTAGTACTCAGTAAATAGTTGATGCTCACAAAGTTGCACGGAAATTATTTGTTCATTTAAATTAATTAAGTTTAATTACAATAATTTGGTTATAGTAGATATACATACCCTATCTAAGTAACGCCATGGCTGATCTAGTGAAGTTCAGGACTGCGATCATGCAGATGGGTAAGGAATTAAATATGACAGGTGATGCTCTTACTCAGTATGTCACAACAGAAGTGGACAAACACATGGATAGGGAAGAAAGAAAGTTGCAATTAGAGACAGAAGCCAAAAGACTGGAAGCTGAAAGAGAAGCCAAAAGACTGGAAGCTGAGAGAGAAGACAAAAGACTGGAAGCTCAGAGAGAAGACAAAAGACTGGAAATTGAAGCCAAGAAATGGGAGGCTGAAAAAGAGGCAAAGAAAATTGAAGCTGAGGAAAGGAAATTACAAGCAGAGAGAGACCATCAGTTGAGATTAAAAGAGCTTGAAATTCAGGCAAATACTGGCAATAATGGTGGTAGCTCACCTCACTCAGAGAGTTGCTCCAGCCAGAGCACCTCAAGTGGGGCCATGAATTTTCATCTGGACCCATTTGTTGAAAAAGAAGACGCCATTGAGTCATACCTGGATAGATACGAAAGACTTGCCACTACCTATGGCTTAGTGAAAGAAAAGTGGAGTCTTAAACTATGTCAGGGATTGAGAGGTGTTGCCTACGATGTATATTTGAAGCTCTCAAGAGATGACCAGGAAGATTACGAAATCCTGAAGCAGGCACTGCTTGTGAGATATGAAAAGAACTCAGAATCATATAGAAAGAAATTCCGAACAGCTAAACTTCTTCCAGGAGAAAACTATCACCAATTCTCTGCTAGACTGGAAAACTATTTGGAAAAATGGAGTAGTTTAGGAAAGTGTCAGGATCTGAAAGAAATGGTAATGATGGAGCAATTGAAAGAGTCCATGCCTCAAGAAATGAGGAAGTTTATCATGGAACAAGGAGCAGAGAGATTGGAAGATATTGTAACTGTTGCTGAGAGATATCAAGCAGCTCAGGCAGAATTATTAGGAAATAAGAAGAAGCAGGGTGAAAACTTCAAATCATCACAAAACTATACCAAATATGAACAAAAGGACCATACCACAAGGAACAAACAAAGATTTGACCAAAAGGACAAAAACCCTCTAAGATCGGATAAGACACCTTACCGGAAGGAAGGAAAGTGGTGTAAAACTTGTCTAATGAGTAACCACAATACTGCGGACTGCAGAAGGAAGAATCCTCCTCATCATGCTGCATGTCTTACAACAGGGAATCAGGGAAGGAAGGAAATGGCAGTAAGTCAGAAAGACTTCCATCATCCCCCTGTCTGTGAGGAAGTGACCGTGAATGGCACTCAAGTACTGTGTTTATATGACACAGGATTGGACTTTGATTCAGTTGTGTGCTCTTCTCTAGTGAGTCCTGACCAGATAACCACAGAAACAGTGGAAATCAGAGGACCGATCAAGGGAGCAAAAATCATGACATTACCCATAGCCCGAATCAACATAAGATCTCGCTATGTGGAAGGAGAAATCAAAGCAGCAGTGATGGACGACCCTATTTACCCTTTGATTTTGGGGTGTAGGTATGTTTTCCTTGGAGAACCTATAAAACCTTTAGTTATGGCAACAGTCCAGACCAGGGAAAGCTCCAGGAAAATGGAGGAAAATCATATCAATACTCATCCAGAAGAGATGAAATAAGCCCAAGCAGCAGACAGCACATTGAAGCCTTGTTTTTGCAAATTGCCCTAAAGCACATAACCCTCCAACGAAAGGACACTTGTATACGAACAATGGCCTACTAAACAGAACAGCTGGAACAAAACCGAACAGGCATGGACACCTTTTAGTGCCAAAATCTTACAGGGAGACGGTTATGACGCTAGGACATGCTACACCCTTCAGTGGACATATGGGAATAGGGGCCACTGGACAAAGGATAGCCTGTCATTACTTCTGGCCAGGAATTACAGAGGACATAAAAAGATATGTAAGATCCTGTCCAGAATGCCAAAGAGTAGCTCCTAAGCATAGGACTGCACCAGCAACACTGGGAGAAATGCCTATTATGGAACCCTTGTTTATGTTGAACCCCTTTTTGAACGAAAATGCCTTACATCACTTGCCTCTATGTGGGAGAAGCAGTGGCCGATTGTCAGATATTGCACGTGGACCCTGTTGACAATATTTACCCGGACCATTGACTGACAATGGGTCTCAGAAAGCCGCGCTAGCTTAAACACCGCTCTGGCGACCGGGTGATAACAGGATCAAACCCGGGCGACGGCATTTGAGGATTTTTGGTTGACTGGATTACTCGAGCTGCGAGAACATTTTATGTCGACCAGGGACTGCGGCTCCTGAAGCCGACCCAGTGTACCTCCGAAATGTCAGCTATAGATTCAAAGCATTTGTCTCGTACAAGCAGAGGCCCTGTTGACATACAATATTTACCCGATTAGGTAATCGGCCGCAAAAAAAATCAAAATAAAAAACTGACAATGGGTCTCAGTTTAAGGGAAAGCTAACACAAGAAGTATTCAGGATATTTCAAGCCAGGCACTATCACTGTAGTCGCTACCATGCCCAAGGGAACGGTCAAGTAGAGCGGTTCAATGGGACGCTAATTTCAATCCTTAGAAAGCTGGCGAGTGAAAAACCTGATACTTGGGATACATACTTACCCGCTGCACTATTTGCATATAGGGAAGTACCCCACAACTCAACTGGATTGGCTCCAGCTACATTGTTGTTTGGAAGACCAATAAAAGGTCCACTGGAAGCATTGCTGCGGACACTGACTGATGAAAAGGCAGAGGAAACAGTGACTTCCGCATACCAGTACGTCAACGAGTTGACATCTCGATTGAAAGCAGGTTGGAAACTGGCCAATGATAACTTAAGACAGGCCAGGAGGAAGCATGCTGCGTACTACAACAAAAAAGCAAAGGATAGGGAACTGGAGGTGGGTGAAAAGGTGTTATTACTGTTGCCGAGCAGCAATAATAAATTGCAGATTGGATTGCAGGGACCCTATGTCATACTGGAGAAACTTTCCAGGACCAATTATAAGATTGACAAGAAAGGAAAGGAGAAGGTATATCATGTCAATCTTCTTAAAAAATACTATGACAAGGAATCATCAGAAGTTGCACATATCATGACCCTAGCCATTGCAACAGAAAAGCACGGTGAACCACTTCACTCTATGGAGTATCCACTCAAAACTACAGAGGATTATGTTCAAGTAAATATTAGTGAACATTTAACTCCAGAGCAGCAGAAGAGGGTTCAGAAAGTGTTGGAAACCCATGCTGATGTGCTCACAGATAAGCCAGGTCGTACGAATCTGTTAGAGTACGACATGAAGGTTACAGACCCTACCCCAGTATGCATGAGAACATACCCTATACCCTATGCGAAAGCCCAAGCACTAAGGGAGGAAGTTGATTATCTGTTGAAGGAGAAAATTATCTCGAAGTCAGACTCTCCCTATAGCTCAAGTGTGGTGCTATTGAGAAAACCGAGTGGTGAACACAGGTTATATATTGACTACCGGAAGCTTAATGCGATCACAGAATCTCAGGTGGACCCATTACCTGACACCAACCAGCTATTCTCTTCACTGAGTAAGGCTAGGTATTTATCGAAGGTAGATCTAAGCAAGGGGTACTACCAAATACCAGTGAAACCAGAAGTTAGGAAAATGCTGGCATTTAGTACATCAGACGGACACTACGAGTTTAATGTACTACCCTTTGGGCTGAAAAATGCTCCCAGTATCTTTTCAAGAATGATGAGGAAATTGTTGGAACCTCTACAAAATCCCCATATCACTAACTTTATGGATGACATTCTTGTTGCTACAAACACATTTGAAGAGCATATAGTAGCGTTCTCCATGTTGTTTGACAGACTGAGAGCCACTGGATTGACTGCACGTCCAACCAAGTGCTATATCGGTTGTAAGGAGTTGGAATTCCTAGGTCACACTATTTCTACAGGTCATATGTCTCCTGACCCAAAGAATATAGAGAAGCTAAAGAAGGCACCCAGACCTCAAACGAAGAAAGATGTGAGATCATTCGTGTCATTATGTGGGTTCTATCAGAAGTACATACCCCACTTTAACTCTCTGTGTGCACCATTAACTAACTTAACGAAGAAGGGACAGCCTGATAAAATCCAATGGAATGCTGATTGTGAAAAAAGCTTACACAGAGCTAAAAGCAAAACTCACCAGCAAACCAATCCTTACACTACCCGATATCACACAGGAATTTGTATTAAGGACGGACGCTAGCAGTATAGGTATTGGTGCAACTCTCTTGCAGAAATCAAAAGCCCAGCCGGAGGAACTTTTACCAGTCGCCTACGCCAGTAGGAAGCTGAATGCAGCTGAGTTGAACTACTCGACCATAGAGAAAGAATGTTTAGCTCTAATTTGGTCCATCAACAAATTTTCACCTTATCTGTATGGGACACACTTCATTGTCCAAAGCGATCACCAACCTTTAACATTCTTGGCTGCATCTAAAAAACTAAATTCGAGATTGTTAAGGTGGAGTCTGCTTCTTGCGCCTTATTCCTTTACCGTGAATTACATTCCGGGAAGAGACAATGTAGGAGCTGATTTTTTAAGTCGACACCCTAGTACTCTGGAAGGACAGACGCAAAAGGATTAACCACAGCAGGGGTTTACACGTCAGCTATGACAAGTCACAGCTAGGAAAGGAGGGGGCTATGTCGTGAAACGAGTGTAAGCCACTACTTGGTTAATCACTATGTCGAAATACAGATTTGCTTCAACCAATCAACGATCACCGTTCACCAGTCTCTGAGACAGAATAAATTATACTGTTCACGCAGTTCACGCAAGATGGCGGCGAGAAACTGAATAAAATTAGGCTGTACAGCGCTTGAGACTAAACCGGAGGAAACCAATCAACTTGCTCCGCCAGGAACCAACCGAAAGCTTTCCTTAAGTATTTACCTGCCTATATAATCAGACGGATTTTATGCTAACCACGCAACCCCGAACTTGACGCCAGAGATACCGACTGAAGAGGAAGAAGCTGTCACTTTGATTTGTTGCTTACCTGAGGGCATCGACCTGCAGCCTACTTCACTAGTCGAGTCAAACTGGCCTTTTTAAATCTTGGAGGGTAAATATCAATTTACGATAACGTTTAGAAAAATAGGCCTTCAGCAGGTATATAATGTTGGTATTTGTTGTGTGTCATTATACTACCTACACCTGCATATATTTAATATATTTTGGGTTCACTATGAATGTATATGATTGATATAGACAAAGACTAATAGGACTCATACCTCAATCTATTGTCTCCTATAACTCAATCTATTGTCTCACACGACTTCAATCTATTATCTCAGACCAACTGCAAATATAACCAAAACAGTCCTTGTTAGGACTCAATCTATTGTCTCATCTAACTCCAACTGCAATATAACCAAAACAGTCCTTGTTAGGACTCAATCTATTGTCTCCTATAACTCAATCTATTGTCTCAGATAAGACCAACTGCAATATAACCAAAACAGTCCTTGTCAGGACTCAATCTATTGTCGCATCTAACTCCAATCTATTGTCTCCTATAACTCCAACCTGATATATCACCAAACAGTCCTCGTCGCATATACTCCTATCATAAGAACATAACAATATTGTTAGGATATATGTTACCAGCTAGTATAGCACTTGTCAGAGAGGGCGTGGTATAGTATAGGGGGAAGGACATTGTTGTATCACACCTAGGTGTACATATTATTGGATTTATTCATGTATTGATTTATATTATGGGATGTATTCATGTATTAAATGTATTCATGTATTGAATCTATATTATTGAATGTATCCATGTATTAGTTTATCAGAAAGAATGCTTTGCAAGTAGACACCTGTCTTGTCTCGCTATTGCTAAATCATACTGAGCCATGTTGTCATTCATCCTACATGCATACATCTGAGACACGCTCATTTCACTCACACTAGAAATAGGTGGGCTTGAGGACAGAAATTAGCCCCTATTTTTGCTTTGTTACAGGTTTATTTGTGTCCTAAAAACCTGAGGTCGTATGTTCGAGTCAATCCCGCTGCCTGGAACTTCGCAGGAGCATAGAGATTGTACAGAAGCTACATCTTTAGTCCCCCTCAGTCTTGGGTGGGCTAAAGTAACGAGCCTCAGCAGGAGTTGTGTGAACCAAACTACGGAGAACAGAACTGTTTTAAAAGAGAGATGAGTACACATTAGTACCATTTCTGTCAGCATTGTGAGCATAGAAACTGTCAGTGATGAGAAAGTGAAGTAGCATAGCAAGAGACAAAATTAACAGCATAGCTGATAAGTGTTATATCCTTAATTAACAGCACAGCTGATATAATTTTTTTGTTCCTATAATTGGAAAACTTGTAAAATATTTATATATATAAAATAAATATTTGTAAATCACATGTAAACTTACAATTCCATTACATTCCATTTTTCAACATTCACCCTTCAGCACAAGAGTAGATAGTGTATATACTAAATAAATAATAAGGAAATTGTATTTGAACGACTTGTCAATTTTATCTTTGTTAAGTAAAATCTGTTTCCTTGTTTATTAATATCACAGTTAGTTACACAGCGGAGGTGGCACTTTATGTCGGTCTCCTCTCTACTATTGTTTCGAGATCAGAACATTCACAGCCGTAACTAATTTGTGATACCAGTAGTTCTCTCAGACACTGGGACTTCACCATTTTCTGCAGAAATTCTATTTCTGTAATTGTCAGTACTATACTGATCTTAAAGCCAAATAAAACCTCTCGCCACAACCATATTGTGACCATGTGTTCCTCCCATAACGTCGACAAATCTTGAGTTTCCAGACAGATTATCTGAGATAATTACACACAGGGATGATCTAAGCGGAAACAAGTTACGCATTGCTGTCACAGATGGTCAGAATTGTCTGTACTTGTCCGACAAATCTTGAGTTTCCAGACAGATTATCTGAGATAATTACACACAGGGATGATCTAAGCGGAAACAAGTTACGCATTGCTGTCACAGATGGTCAGAATTGTCTGTACTTGTCCGAAGTTAACCTGTCTGTTATTTTCCTATTTCATGCTACTGCCAACTTATTCTGTCATTTTTTATTTTAACAGCTCTTATTTTCTCTCCGATTCTGTCAATCTTGCTACAGTCCAGTTTAGACACACCTCTTAGCACTTGCAAAGCGGCTGGATGTCTAACGATCTTTTCATGTTGGCATTCACAGAAGTTAAAAGGGCTCTGGTATCTTTGATTGGGGGGAGGGGGGGAAGGGGGAACAAGAACTCTTTGCTCATCTAACTTTCTTGACTTTTTCTTGACTGTCTGTTAATTTCAGCTCTGGTCCCAGGTACTGTGTTCTTTTTTTCTTGGATCGGGCACTACGCAACCATCCATAATTATTAGTGGCATGTAAAACTATTTGCTATCCTTGCAGCTGTGGTTCATCAATTCTGTGATGACGAAAGCCTTCTCCACCCTCTCTTCCACTGTAGGCGGTTATGGTGGATGCTTTTCTCTCAGACTAGCGGCGTGAGTACCACAAACCGTCTTATGGCTTGTAACCACGAACTTTAGACAAATTGAAAGAAACAAATGCCTGTTGAGTACATTTGTCCGCCGCAAACTAACAGACCCAATGTCATGCGCTCAACTCACCAATATTAACCTCTCGGAATAATTAAATTCCCGAGAGGGACCCAAAGATGCAGCAAGAGAGAATGCAGTCAGCGACCCATAGCTTGACTGCTTGCATCAGGGTCAACGAACCAGAGCTGACCAAGACCCTACTCCACCTCCACGTGGTGGTCCTGGAAACAGACTGCATCATTGCAGTCTGGCTGAGCGAGTCGGGATCGCAGAGGGAAGGCAAACCCGGTCCCGAAAAATGCCGTGCTGAAGTCGGATGTTTCGACCGAAAAGTGCAGATATCACAGCTCCGGCGTAAACAGACACAACGCAACCAACGTCCTTTTCAGGACGAACGAGGAAGAAGAGGGAGAAGAAGAAATTCCCGAGCACACAGTGTAACTCAGGAATATGATGAAGATTCACCAACATCCTTCTGGGTGTTAACTAGGAAGTTGCGTCTGGAGTAAGGCTTACATGGAATAAGCATATTGAAAATGAAGAGAGAAAGGCCCGAAGACGACTAGACATACTCAGAAAATTAGCAGGCACCAACTGGGGAGCAAATGAACGAACTCTAAAGAAGATTTATAATGGAGTAATAAGACCACACTTAGAGTTTGGCTCAGCTGCATGGTCATCAGCTGCTAACTCACATCTGCAGTCTTTGGACAAGGTGCAAAATCAAGCTCTCAGGCTCATTACAGGAGCCATGAAAACTACACCAATATCAGAGATGCAGAAAGCTGCTGGATTACAGACATTGTCCTATTGAAGAGACACAAAAAGCATGATCCAGATGGAAAAGTACAATGTATGCCAACGCACACAA